>CM075967.1:23845568-24340568 GCA_038048745.1 Coluber constrictor foxii
CTGTCCCTCAATCACTTTCTCTGGGCAGGTGAAGAGTTATCTGGGAGAAGGCTTTCAGGAACTGTTGAGAGAGACAGAGAGAAAAAGAGATATGGGAGAGAGACATGGAGAGAGAGACAGGGAGAGAGACACGGAGAGAGAGAGAGAAAGAGAGACGAGAGAGAGACAGAGAGAGAGAGAGAAACAAAGAGAGAAACAGACAGAGAGAGACAAAGCGAGAGAGAGACAATGGGAGGTAGAGAGAGAGAAATGGAGAGAGAGAAACAGAGAGAGACAAAGAGACACGGGGAGAGAGACACGGAGAGAGAGAGAGAAAGAGAGAGAGAGACGAGAGACAGAGAGAGAAAAAAAACAAAGAGAGAAACAGAGACAGAGAGACGAAAGAGAGAGAGAGAGAAAAGGGGGAGAGAGAGAAACATACACACACAGAAAGAAATGGAAAGAGAGAAACAGAGAGACACCGAGAGAGAGGGAAAGAGAGAGACAGAGAGAAACAGAGACAAAAGAGACAGAAGAGAGAGAGAGAGACAAAGGGGGGGGGGAGAGAGAGAAACAGAGAAAGAGAGAGAGAGAAATGGAAAGAAACACAGAGAGAGAGACGGGGAGAGAGATAAAAACACACACAGAGAGAGAGAAATGGAAAGAGAAACAGAGAGAGAGAGAGGGAAAGAGAGGGAAAGAATTTGTTATGCAAGAAATGTAGTCACAAAATATATTTTGACAGGTCATGCTATGGGCACCAGACTGGGTGTTTAGCCTCATAAAGAGGTAATTACAGGAAGACATGGTAGAGTAATGCTCTCCAAACATTTAAAGACTTGTAGAGAGTAGAATCATAGAATTCTAGGGCTGTAAAGGATCTCCTCCTCCCCCACATGACAAATGGCTGTTCAATCTTGTCTTGAAAACCACCAGCAATGAAGCATTGCTGTAGGAGGCCAGCTATTCCTCTCCTAAGACTTCTTCACTGGCCAGTCAGAATCCTCAAATTACAAATATAAAACGGTCCTTTATTACTCCAGAGCGCAGGAATTGAATGAACCAGTGGGTAGAAATTTCAGAGAGCAGATGTGAAGCAGACCTGGGCAGGAAAACTTATAATACTGAAAGCTGATTGGCCACGTAACAGGACTGCTTTAGGAGGTGGCAATATTTAAGCAAAGGCTCAAGAGATAATCTGTCAGGATGCTGTAGATTCCTGATCTGAGTTTAGTGGTTGCATTAAACAATCCCTTCCATTTTTAATGTTGTGTTCTATCTTGGCCACAAAACTGAAGCACAATCAATAAGTGAATGAATAAATTCATGGCCGATAACTAAAGGGAAGCAGCTATGTGTGTAAACAGAAGGTCTGAAAAGAGTAACAGTGTTCGAAGGGACCTTGGAGGTCATCTTGTCCAACCCCCTTCTCAGGCAGGAGATCTGTACTAGGGATTCGAACTGCCGAACTGCCAATCTTTCTGATTGACAAGCTCAGTGTCTTAGCCACTGAGCCACCTGCGAAAGCAGGGAGGGAGAAACTCTTCAAAAGTGTGGCACGTTCTATGCCCAGTTAGTTCCTATTTTAACATCCAGGTTATCAGAAACTTAATAGGATGCTGATTTCCTCTTTTCTCACTTTCCTCTCCAACCAATCAAACTATTTCTCCCATCGAGAGATGTTAAGACTTCTAATCACAGCTTCCAGACATGGTTTGACTTTCCATTAGATGATTTTTTTTTTTTAAAAAAGTCAGGTGATCCAGGAGAAGGGCTGAAGGCAACTTCAATTTTCCTATCCATTGGAAAGGAATGCTAATATATCCAAATGAATGCTATCTCCATTTCTGTGCCTCGCTTCAGCATCTTTTCTGTTAGAATGAGCTGGTATTTTCCTCTCTGTCTGGACCACATCACAACTCGCCGTTCAGCCTTGTCTACACAAGCACAGTTGTTAGTACAGGAGAACTGCCCATACCACTGGACTAGGTATGTCCACACGACTCTTTTCAAGCTAAAGCAGATTGGGGGGGGAAAAACTCAAAAATCAACAATATGTGAGATTCACCTTAAGAGGCATTTCATGCTGCAAAATCATGACGTTCGGGATCTGTTTTATGCTCAAAGGAGAAGTTCTGAATATTCTTTTCAGCATATGCCTTTAATTCCAACATGTTTGGCTATCATGTTTTTTTAAAATATTAAATTGTGAAGATTTGGCCAATAATATTAATAATTTCATTTGAGGGGATGGCCGTGAAGTCAAGAGTAGCACTAAGATCATAGGTGCTTTAGGCAGGGAATTTTTGCTGCTCAGAATTGGCCTCCATTGGAGCAATTCATAAGTATTATAAAATATATAAATAAAATTAAAGTGCCTCCCTGACCAATATTGGAGTGAAAGTCTCACAAGTCTCAAGAGCCTGAGTGGCGTAGGAGGCTAATGCCTCCTACTAAAGGCAGCACTTAACATCCAGCTGCCTGCAATTACACCAGTTCAAAACTCCCCAGGCTCAAGGTCGACTCAGCCTTCCATCCTTTCTAAGGTGGGTAAATTGAGGACCCAATTTGTGGGGGCAATAAGCTGACTTTGTATAAATATACAAAAGTATGAAGGCTATTGCTTAACGCATTGTAAGCCGCCCTGAGTCTCCGGAGAAGGGCGGCATATAAATCAAATTAAAAAAACAAAACAAAAAACAAGTAGAGTAATTGAAGGACACAATAGGATAAAATATTCTTTATCTGCCAGGTGTGATTGGACACACAAGAAATTTGTATCTGAGGTGCATCAGCCCTCAGTGTACATACAAGGAACAAAATGATAAATCATAAGTCATCAGACGCAATCATAAATCATAAGATACAACGAACAGATAGGTGATAGTCATAAGATCATAGGAGCAGGTAATAGAAAAGAAGGATAATAATAATAATACAGTCCAACTACATATCCTTAGGCATATGACAGTGCTCTGGGAATTATATGTTTAAACCTGTCTTTGTGCCCAACTCCTCCTTGAGTAGTTTTTACAGATTAACAGAGTTGGAAGAGACCTTGAAGATCATCTAGTCCAACCCCCCAGCCAAGCAGGAGACCCTACACCATTTCTGACAAATGGCAGTCCAGACTCTTCTCGAAAGCCTCCAGTGATGAAGCCCCCACAACTTGTGAAGGCAACTTCTGTTCCATGGGTCAATTGTTCTCGCTGTCAGAAAATTTCTCCTTATTTCCAGGTTAGATCTCTTAGATCCAGCTATTTTCCAAGGCACCTGAAGGCCAGACAAGGAATAACGGATGGAAACTGAACAAGGAGAGATTCAACCTGGAAATAAGGAGGAATTCTTTCTGACACTGAGAACAATCAATTCATGGAACAGAAGTTGCCTTCAGAAGTTGTGGGAGCTTCATCACTGGAGGCTTTCGAGAAGAGACTGGACTGCCATCTGTCAGAAATGGTGTAGGGTCTCCTGCTTGGGGGGAGGGGGAAGGGGTTGGACTAGATGACCTACAAGGTCCCTTCCAACTCTGTTAAACCTAGTTGGGGTAATGAAAGGTGTACAAGAAAACAACTTAGAGCCTGGATAGCTCTGCAGACTAAGCACTGTAATTAAACACCATCTGTCTGCAATTACTGTAAATTCGAATCTCCCCAGGCTCAAGGTTGACTCAGCCTTCCATCCTTTCTAAGGTGGGTAAATTGAGGACCCAGTTTGTGGGGGCAGTAAGCTGACTTTGTATAAAATATACAAAAGTATGAAGGCTATTGCTTAACACATTGTAAGCCGCCCTGAGTCTCCGGAGAAGGGCGGCATATAAATCAAATTAAAAAGAAAAAAAAGGACACTCCTGCTGTATGGATTTACCTCAGGATGCTCCTGCTGTGTGGATTTACCTCAGGATAGGAGCCTGGATAGCTCAGCAGACTAAAAGCATTGTGATTAACACCAGATGTCTGCAATTACTGTAAGTTCGAATCTCCCCAGGCTCAAGGTTGACTCAGCCTTCCATCCTTTCTAAGGTAGGTCAATTGAGGACCCAGTTTGCGGGGGGGGGGGGGGGGCAATAAGCTGACTTTGTATAAAATATACAAAAGTATGAAGGCTGTTGCTTAACTGCATTGTAAGCCGCCCTGAGTCTCTGCATATAAATCAAATTTTAAAAAAAAACAAAAAACCCCAAACTCAGAGAGCACCAAGGACCCCTTCAAACACTGATTTAGCAGGATTCCAGTTTTAAAAAGGACTGAGTTATGCTTTCTGCTGCAGAGAAAACTGCAAATATTGTCCATCCAACTGCAAAAGAAAGAAAGAAAGAAAGAAAGAAAGAAAGAAAGAAAGAAAGAAAGAAAGAAAGAAAGAAAGAAAGAAAGAAAGAAAGAAAGAAAGAAAAAGAAAAAAAGAGGGAAGATTTTCTGTTTATAATCCGAGTTCCATGGAAAGTTGTTTGCGACCCCCCCCCCCCCCCCTTCCTTGTCTGCCTGCCTCCTCTCCATGCTTCCGAAGCAGGAAAGACTCTGGGTATCCACACACACACAAAAAAATAGTATCAGATTACAAAACGCCAAAATTGTGATATCGCCCCATTTCAGCCTCAGTGGAAGGGGTGGGCCCTGGGAGGGGTTTGGGAAGAGAAGTCCTGTGAAATATGCTAAACCGGACACACTCCCCAGACTCGGTCCAGGAGAAGCGCTCTCGGCCAGCGAATTGCCTCCGAAGCCCCGAACCACGATAGGTAAGGCAGCAAACGATTATTGCACTAAAAGAGACAGAACGATTCGGACAACAAGAAAAATATCAGTGAGCTGAGGAGTGTGTGCCTGTGTGTGTGTGAAGAATTGGGTTGATGTTCTTTGATGCCGTTCTTTTCGTTTCTTCCTTCTCCTGATTTCCCACCTTCCCCATCTCCCCTCCCCTCCAAGGATTTTGCTCCCAAACTGAGTTGCCTCCTTCCCCCCCACCCCAAATTAATATAGAGATGGGACAAGCATATAGAACTCATAGCTCAGCAGAGGTTTGCCCGGTCTCTGGATAGCTCAAGTCCTGGGTTGAACTTATGTAGGGCTGGGAAGAAAAAAAAAGTTTTGCTTGAAACTTTGGAAAGTTTCATGGCAGTAGATAGGAATGAGGGGGCAATAGGACTGGAAGGATGATGAGAAGTAGACCCCCGACAGACCAAGAAGTTCCCCTTGAAGGCAGGATGGGTGATACTGAAAGAGAAGATCCTTGTGTGGTTTAATTTAACCGCTGAATTAAAGTTGGAAGGGACTTTATTTGCAGATGAACAGAGTTGGAAGGGATCTTGTAGGTCATCTAGTCTGACCCCCCTCCGCATCCAAGCAGGAGATCCCTGCACTGTTTCTGACCAATAGCAGTCCAGTCTTTTCTTGAAAGTCTCGAGGGA
Organism: Coluber constrictor foxii; assembly: GCA_038048745.1. NCBI lineage: Eukaryota > Metazoa > Chordata > Lepidosauria > Squamata > Colubridae > Coluber > Coluber constrictor. The sequence continues at coordinate 23,850,952 of CM075967.1, forward strand.
TTTCAAATAGTTTGTGGGGTCCTCGGTCACTTGGAAGATTTTCAGGATTTAGAGGAACGAAGTTAGAAAGGATCATCTCTGATCTTTACTTCTTCTTCTCACTCCCGTCCTTAATCGCCATTCAGCTGTGAATCAACAGCCCTTCTGAATTCTCTTTAGCTGCTTTCAAACTTCCTGGAGTCATCCCGTATTGTTCCATGTGCATAAGATATATTTCTGAGGTTTGGGAAGGGGTGGAGAAAGTTATCCTTCCTTAAAGCCCATTAAAACAATCTGTCCAATTCAATAGTTCGGTTCCAGGAATAGATAGACCTAAAGAAAGGTTCCAGGAATAGATAGATTTAAAGAAAGATAATATATGCTTATGCTGGACCATTCTTATGGTAGAGTATTCCTAATTCTTTGACAGGGTTAAATAAAATTATATAGATGATATATGAGAAATATATGTATAAAAGATCTATTATGATAAGAAAGAGAAAATGGATGAATATGGATTACTGATGCGAAGATGTTGAAAAGAAGAAGATGTAAATATCTGTTTTTGTTTGTTTTTTAAAAAAATAAAAAAATAAAATAAAAAAATAAAATTAGATGGTAGGCTAGATGAAGTACTACTTTCGGGCACATGAGATTTGCTTTCAATGCCCAATCTACCACAACATTCTTTCATTTTCACCTTAACATCCCTTCCAAGGTAGTTGTGATGCTACCGGGGGGAGGGGGGATTACCTACTCGCAAAGTTCCCTTGAATTTTTTTTTTGAGGGCAAATGAAATATTAATGGGAAAAGCAAATGGCATATAAGAAAAATGAACGAACAGGCACTATATTAACTCATCAAAGGACCTGGGACTAAAAGGTTGGGGGGGGGGGGTAGGATGAAATGAAGAGCAGTGGAACAGCTTGCCTCCTGGTGTGAATGCTCCATTATTGGAGGTTTTGAAGAAAAGATTGGATAACCATTTGTCCTGGATAGTAGAAGGTTCTTGATTTGGGTAGGGGGATGTGGACTAGAAGACCTCCCAAGTCCCTTCTAGCCCTATGATTCTATGAGTCCAATCTGTGTCTGCGATCAAAAAAGGGTCAGTATATTGTGTGCATCGAGAGGGAAGGAGACAGTAGCTCCTGCAGACGACTTGAGGCAGGATACAGTTGGCATCTTCCTTACCATCAGCTTCAATTCGGAAAGCCAAACTGTCTGGCACACTGGAGCCCAGATGTTCCAATACACATTGCAGTAATTCTGGATATTAGATGCCACGTAACTGTTGCTTTGATCCTTGACATGAGACAAATTAGTGGTAGAGCAATGATCCATCTTGCAAGGTTTTTAGATCTGAAGGAGAAAATGGCATTTTGCAGCTTAGAAGGGATGGCAGGTGATGTTTGTTTGTTTATTTATTTGTTTATTTATTTATTTATTTATTTATTGGTTCGACTTATATGCCGCCCTTCTCCGGAGACTCAGGGCGGCTTACAATGCGTTAAGCAATAGTCTTCATACTTTTTGTATATACCTGCTTAGTAGGGCTTTCGGCCCCCCCTAAGCAGTGTTCTTTTTTATATACAAAGTCAGCTTATTGCCCCCACAATCCGGATCCTCATTTTACCTACCTCGGAAGGATGGAAGGCTGAGCCAACCTTGACCTTGATGAGATTTGAACTCGCAGTAATTGCAGGCAGCTGGCAGCTAAGTGCTACTTTAACAGCACTTTAGTCCGCTGCGCCACCAAGGCTAAATGCTAATTGTTGTAGCTGAAATCCTGTCTACATTTACCCAGAATTTAGTAACCCTTGATGAACCAGCCAAGAGTTACTTGTAAATAGACATGCATAAAGAATGTTTGGAATGGAGGAAACTCAGTCTGTGAATGTGTACAACGATTAGCCTAAAACAGGGTTAGGCAAGTTTGTGGTTTAGTGTATTGGGAGAGTCCAAAACATCCCAGGAAATAATATGATTTATAGTATGTTGCGTGAATACTGCAGTTCTGTTTATTAAACAGGAGTTACGCTTAGTTTAGTTGCAAGAAGCTAGTCGCAGTTTAGTGAGGGTTAGGGTTATTATTTGGTCTGAAATTTTGCTATCCACTTTCCCAGATGGTGAACTGCAGTTTTTCGGTGAACTGCAACTTAGAAATAAATATATGGAATGGACTGAAAGGTTTATGTAAAATGAAAAGGATCAGCCGAGTTCTTTCTTTTAATAATTTTATTTGGGGAATGGAACTCTGGGGTAGAATATGTGGGCTTTTGGTTATTTCAGAGCTTTGCTATTCTATTTGCAGGCGGTTCGTTGCCAGGTTAGGTAACTTTATTGGTTCAGTTCCCCACAGAGTTGCCAGAGCAATAATATCTGGAAAACCACTAACTTAACGATGAGAAAAACGCAGCCACTGTGCAACTTTTCACTGTAATTATAAAGTAGACCTCAACTCAGGGGTGAAATGCTACCAGTTCGATCCGGATTTCCTGCTTTCTAATGCAGTGGTGGTCCGTCAGAAAATTTTGGTGGTCCGCAGAAAAATTATTAGCATTTTTTATATTGCACTAAATCAGGGGTCCTCAAACTACGGCCCCTGGGACAGATACATGCAATGAATGTTTGTATTGCTGCAGAGATTCTCCCCCTTCGGGGTCTTTTTGCGTGGGTTGGAGGGGGGCAGAAATTCCAACTTAGGGTCTCCTGGTGTGGGGCTTTGGGCAAAGGCTGGAGGGAAATGCCACTGGTGGCGAAGAGCCGGAGGGCCTTGTTCCAGTGGAACTGCATCATGGCCTGGAACTGGCTGACCATCTTAGCCCTCTGAGCCTCCAGGCGCTGGTACCTGGTCTTGCACTCCTACAGATCTTCCCTCTGCTTCCCTATGCTTGTAGTCCTTAGTGAGGTGCTTCTGCTGAGCCTCCTTCTCGGTCAGATCCAATTTGAACTGAGCTGTTTTGCCAACTCTTTCTCGTGGTGGCTGCTTAGCTCCAACAACTGCTTCCTGCTGGGGCCCTAAGGAGCCCGTGCGGGGAGGAATGGCTGGGAAGGGAGGGGTGAGTAGAGGCCAGCGAGGTACCCCTTGACGTGAGTGACACTGAGTTGGCCACGCCCAACCAGTCACATGACCACCTGGCCACGCCCACTCAGCCGCTCAGTAGGCAGATCATATTAGTGGTCCGCGGGATTTAAAATTATGAATTTAGTGGTCCCTGAGGTCCGAAAAGTTGGGGACCCCTGCTCTAGTGAAGCTAAACTGCGCCACACAGCTGATTGTCGGATCGTAGGTTTTTTTTTAACTACCGGTTCAACATTTGGTGTGCATGCACGCAGCGCATGCTTGGCACACAGCATGCAAATGCAGCCAGCAAACCAGTTCGGATTTCACCACTGCCTCAACTTATAACTATTTGTCCAGTGACTGAACTATAGCACCCTCAACAAAAGTGACTTGGGACCAGTGGTGAAATCCAATTTTTTTTTACTACCGGTTCTGTGGGCGTGGCTTGTTGGGCATAGTGTAGCTTGGTGGGTGTGGCTTGCTGGGCGTGGCAGAGGAAGGATACTGCAAAATCTCCATTCCTACCCCATTCGGGGGCCAGCCAGAGGTGGTATTTCCTGGTTCTCCAAACTACTCAAAACTCCTACTACCGGTTCTCTGAACTACTCAAAATTTCTGTTACTATTCTCTGAACTGCTCAAAATTTCCGCTACCAGTTCTCCAGAACCTGTCAGAACCTGCTGGATTTCACCCCTCCTTGGGACGACTCCTTGCATGACAACTGTCAGAGCATCCCTGTGGTCACAGGTTTGCAATTTGGGTGCCTGGCATGTATTTAGGACAGTTGCAGCCCCTCCGGATTGTATAATTGTCATTTGCAACTTTCCCAGCTGCTTTCCAACAAGCAAAATTGATGGGGGAGGGGGAAGATGGATTTGCTTAGCGACCATGTGGTTTGTTTAACAACCCCTGCGGGAAAAGATTGTGAAATTGGGCACAACTCAACAACCGCATTGCTTGGTTTCATCCCGATTCTGTTCATAGATCAAGGGCTACCTATATATTGGAGCAGGTTGAGCATGGAAATATTAGATTAGATTAGATTAACAGAGTTGGAAGGGACCTTGTTAGCTCATCTAGTCCAACCCCAACTCCACCATTTCTGACAGATGGCAGTCCAATCTCTTCTTGAAAGGGATGAAGCTCCCACAACTTCTGAACGCAACTTCTGTTCCATGGGTTGATTGCTCTCGCGGTCAGAAAAGTAGATTTTACTCAACGAGAGGAAGAACTTGGCACCTGCCAGTTTCATTGCTGGTTGGCTGGAATTCTGAGAGGTCGCCAAACCCTGGTTTTTCATTTCGCCTGAAATCTTGCAAGAATCCCAACAACTCATGAAATTAAAGTTAAGAGGAAAACATCTTGGGGACTTTTGCAATCTACAGTATGAAAACGTTAACACATGCACTGCTGTACTGGAGGGTGGAAGGATGACATTGGGAGACAGGAAGGAGAGCTGCAGACTGGACAACTGGAGTTTGAAAAGTACCTTAGAACAGGGGTCTCCAACTTTGGCAACTTTAAGCCTGGAGGACTTCGACTCCCAGAATTTGAAGTTTGAAAGGAGTTTGAAAGATATCTTAGAACAGGGGTCTCCAACTTTGGCAACTTTAAGCCTGGAGGACTTCGACTCCCAGAATTTGAAGTTTGAAAGGAGTTTGAAAGATATCTTAGAACAGGGGTCTCCAACTTTGGCAACTTTAAGCCTGGAGGACTTCGACTCCCAGAATTTGAAGTTTGAAAGGAGTTTGAAAGATATCTTAGAACAGGGGTCTCCAACTTTGGCAACTTTAAGCCTGGAGGATTTCGACTCCCAGAATTTGAAGTTTGAAAGGAGTTTGAAAGATATCTTAGAACAGAGGTCTCCAACTTTGGCAACTTTAAGCCTGGAGGACTTCGACTCCCAGAATTTGAAGTTTGAAAGGAGTTCGAAAGATATCTTAGAACAGAGGGTCTCCAACTTTGGCAACTTTAAGCCTGGAGGACTTCGACTCCCAGAATTTGAAGTTTGAAAGGAGTTTAAAAGATATCTTAGAACAGAGGTCTCCAACTTTGGCAACTTTAAGCCTGGAGGATTTCGACTCCCAGAATTTGAAGTTTGAAAGGAGTTTGAAAGATATCTTAGAACAGAGGTCTCCAACTTTGGCAACTTTAAGCCTGGAGGACTTCGACTCCCAGAATTTGAAGTTTGAAAGGAGTTCGAAAGATATCTTAGAACAGAGGGTCTCCAACTTTGGCAACTTTAAGCCTGGAGGACTTCGACTCCCAAAATTTGAAGTTTGAAAGGAGTTTGAAAGATATCTTAGAACAGAGGTCTCCAACTTTGGCAACTTTAAGCCTGGAGGACTTCGACTCCCAGAATTCCCCAGCCAGCAAGCTGGCTGGGGAATTCTGGGAGTCGAAGTCCTCCAGGCTTAAAGTTGCCAAGGTTGGAGACCCCTACCTTAGAAGGAGGGAAGATATGGAAAGCACTTCAAAAGGAATCCTCCTTGGTTTTCCGGAGAGCCAGAGAAAATGGATATACTTTCAATCTTGCAATCTTGCAGCTGATAAAGTGAAAGTTAGGTCGTGCTTCTTGCCTGCACTGCTTTATATAGAACCAACCTAGAACTAAAGGGAAATTTCCTGACATTGGGAACAATTAATCAGTGGAACGGCTTGCCTCCAGAAGTTGTGGATGTTGCAACGCTGGAAGTTTCTAAGAAGAGACTGGACAAGCATGTGTTTGAAATGGTATAGGGCCGTGCCAGAGGTGGAATACAGCGCCCTCTCTGTGGGCACATGAGCCGTCGCCCCGGTTCAGCTCCGCATGCCTCCCGATTGTTATGGAAGAAAGGATATAAGAGACATCCCATAGGGTCAGATAGAGTCAGGTTTATTTGCGCAAAGATTCAGAATCAGATTTGTATCTGAGAGTTCTGAATGAAGAGACAGAGATGACATGACTGTTCTTATACTTTTCTAAACAAAGGATTCTGCTAACACAGCAACTTTCCATATATGGTTAACATACATTTGTTATATTTAATTGACATTTCCTTATTACTAAAGTTTTACATTAAAACAGTCATAATTCTTCTGTAAGTTACCGGAGCATGAATCCGAATTATCTTTTGTTGATGGATGAATTCCAACCAGGTGGACATCCTTGGCCTTATCACCTTTTAACTATATTTCATTAGATTTGTTCCTATCTTATGACAGGTCTAGGGGATCTCAGAATATCAAAGGGTTTAAGCTGACTTTGTATATTTTCTAACCGGATGCATATCCTGCTTTCAGAATATAGTTGCTTTTAGAATATAGTGAATAGAAAGTTATCCAGTGGTCATCTAGCAGATCCTGCTTTCTCTACTTTACGATGGCCAGCTGGTCTTTGGATCTCTGCTGTGCATGTGTAGTGGTGATGGGGCCTTGTGTGCATGCAAGGGAGGTGGGATACATGGGAGGGGGGTCACGTGTATGCAGGGGGTGAGGCAGGGGTGAAATCCAGCAGGTTCTGACAAGTTCTGGAGAACCTATAGTGAAACTTTTGGGTAGTTCAGAGAACCAGTAAATGCCACCTCTGGCTGGCCCCAGAGTGGGGTAGGAATGGAGATTCTGCAATATCCTTCCCCCAGGAGTGGGGAGGGAATGGGGACTTTGCAGTATCCTTCCCCTGGAGTGGGGTGGGAGATTTTGAAGTATCCTCCCCCTGCCACGCCCACCAAGCCACACCACGCCCACCAAGCCACGCCCACAGAACCGGTAGTTAAAAAAATTTGGATTTCACCACTGGGGCGGGGTGTGTGAGGGGACCTCATGTGCTTGTGGGGGGGGCACACACACATGCATGGAGGCCACATGCACATTGCATTTGGGGGGTTCAGGCGTGCACGGGTGCATTCGCACATACACACAGACACACGCTTTGGGCACTCAGTCCGGAAAAGGTTAACCATGATTGATATAGGGTTTCTTCCTTGAGCAGGAGGTTGGACTAAAAGACCTCCAAATACAATTTTAATCAAACTCTGTATTTTGGGTACAATTTTGTTTAAATGCTCATATTATACACCTTTGTTGTGATAGGTCATCGCCATCATATTAATAATATAATAACTTAATAATATAATAACATTAATGCGTAGTATTTAACATCATCTTCTTTTAACAAGTCTCTTCTATACCATTTCCTCTATTTATATCTCCTCCTTTCTAACTTCTGTTTCTGTTATCTAGCCATTGATAAGAATATGTTCCATATTCCCATTCTTTATCCTTAAAGGCAAGTGTTAATCTGTCCATTTCTGCACAATCTAATATCTTTTAAATTACATTCCCCTCAGATGGGATCTCATCATTTTTTCATTGTTGTGCAAATCGTTTTCCTAGAATGGATGATCTCCCATCTAGGCATTCCCCAAATATTCTCCTTTATCGGTAAGCATTTACTCCTTCGACCCGGGTTACTTTTCAAAATCATTCAAGATTGCCTACGTACTGCTATGAAAGCTAGCTATGGGATGATAATCAGCAATGCCATCCAGATAGGACTCTTCACTCAACTGAAGAAACAGTAGAAGTTCTCGGCAGAGCTGGGATAACTTAGCACTTTTTGATGTAAGAGAAATAACACACATTGGCATCTAAAATGTGCTCCCTTATCTACAAAATCTAGTTGCCCAGAGTTTCAGATTTTCTATTGATCCAGGGGTGAAATGCTCCCGGTTCTAACCAGTTGGGCCGAACCAGTAGCGATGGCGGCCAGTGGTTCGGAGAACCGGTAGCGATGGTGGTGCAAGGCTCTACCCACCCATCTGGTCATCATTACTTCCTAGTTTAAACCAGGAAGTAACCAGGAGGGTTTGCGCATGCGCAGAGAGTTTCCACGCACACAGCACGTGCACTTCCGAACCAGTTGGGAAGGTAAATAGATTTCACCCCTGTGTTGATCCCATGACTGTATGATCTTTGTATTGTTGTCCTCTTAATCACTCTTCCCTGTAGGTATGTCAGACAGCTAACCATTTGTTGAGTTGGACAGCAAGACATCTCCAAGAATAGCTTAGATTCAATTCCATTCCAACATAATGTCAACAAATCAAGTCCAACTTGCTCTCCTGATGTGTATCATAAGGTAACAATAGTAACCAAAAATGTCCATCTGAGGCTAGAGCTCTCCCCCAAATTCCAGATGGGTTTTCCATATGGCGGCTATAAGAAGGATGATCAAATAATCCCTTCCAAGCAGATGGAGGAGTCACATTCAGTAGCTAGAAATAACCCCCTTGCTCCTTACTCTTTATTAGGCAATTTTCCCACCATTGGGAGGTGGGAGTGGGGGTGGGGGGGAGAGATCATCTTCATTGAGATGAAGGGGGAAGATTTGCCTCCCCCCCAATGGATTTGACACCATCTGAATTAATGTTATATTCTGCCCGATTTTGCAATCCAACTTCCCACGTTCCGGGTTGTTCAACCAGGAGTGGGATGCTGAGGGTTCTCAGGGGTTTAGGGGAACCTCTAGCTAGGATTCTGTGCAGTTCAGAGAATCCCCAAATCCCACTCCTGGCTGGCCACACCCACCCCTCCCCTCCCCTCCCCAGAGTTCCCACATGGCCCATTTTGGATGCAGGTAAGTGCAGGAGGCTCGGGGAGGGCAAAAAACAGACCTACTGGAAATTTGGGAAGGCTGGAAACGGGCCCATTTCCAGCCTTCAGGGGACCTCTGGGGCCTGGGGAGGCCGTTTTCACCTTCCCGGAGGCTCAAGGAAAACCGCTGGAGCCTGGGGAGGGCAAAAACATCCCCCCTCCCTGTGGTGCAGGAGGCCAACTAAGCCACACCCACCATGGCCACGCCCATCCAGCAACTTGGCAGAGAACCCCTTGCTAAATTTTTTGAAGTCCACCCCTGTGTTCAACCAGACTTTTCAGGATTCCAACAATGGTCTTCATTTTTTAAAAACATTTTTTGCCTTAACATGCTTTTAAAACATGGGTTGTTTTCCTTGCTTTTTGCATTATATGTTGCTTTGATGCCTCTCCATTCCAAAAAAAGACATGATGAGGATTTAAAAAAAAAAAAGCCTTTGAAATTATTTTAACAAAAAAGAGAGGAGATTGCTGTTTATATGTGCAGATGGCACCTCGGTTTAAAACTGCCATGTTGGTCTTTTGATTATGAAAAGACATTTTGCAACATTATCCAATACTATTTATGAAAAATCCGGTCCTGGTTGCTGGATCCAGGACTAAAATCTGGTCTCTGGTATTACGACATAAATTACACTTCCACACTCAGCTTTTTTCACTTCGCTTAAATTACATTTCCACACTCAGCTTTTTCATTATGGATAAAATGTTGGCTCAGGGATGGGATTTATTGGGTTGATTTGTCCCAAGACAATAAACACGGAGACCTAAACCTTCTTTCCATGCCCCCTTGAAAAGCTATTATGCTGGATTAATCATCTCCAGAAGCAGAGAGAGAAGATCTATCCTAATGGATTTCCAGCATGCACTTCTGTTTCTATGATAACAAAACAACAACCACAAAAAGAAACAGTCAATTTGTTCAATGCATTCATGGAAACATCTTTGCCCTGTGTCTATTATGGCAAAAACTCCTCTACTTTTCGGAGAAATGAGATACCCAGGGCTGAAATGCTTACTCAGGTTTAGTTTTCTTTGGATGGAAATTCCTAGCGGCCTTCTTTTGCAGAATATACAGAATAACAGAGTTGGAAGGGGCCTTGGAGATCTTCTAATCCAGTCCCCCGATTAAGCAGGAGACCCTAAACCCATGATGGTGAACCTATGGCACGCGTGCCAGAAGTGGCATACAGAACCATCTCTCCAGGCATGCCAGCCGTCACCCATTGCTCTTCCGTTTTCCAGCACACGCATGCACGCCAGCCAGTTGGTCTTTGCATGCCAAAACCCAGAAGACCAGGTGACCAGCATGCATGCGCATGCAGGAAAGCGGTAATTCAGCTTCCCGGCCCGTACATGTGTGCCACGGAACTGTCCTTCCGGTTTCCGGCGCTCCCCCACGCGCTCCTGTTTTGGCACTCGGTACCAAAAAGGTTCTCCAACACTGCCCTAAACCAATTCCAGACAGGTGGCTATCCAGTCTCTTCTTGAAAACCTCCATGATGGAGGACCTACAATTTGTGGAGGCAAGTTAATTGTTCCACTGGTTAATTGTTCTCACTTTCAGGAAATTTCTCCTTAGTTCTAGGTTGAATGTCTAATTATTAATCTTCTGTCCATTACTTCTTGTCTTGGCCTCAGATGCTCAGGAGAATAGGTTGACCCAGGGTGAAATCCAGCAGGTTCTGGAGAACCAGTAGCAGAAATTTTGAGCAGTTTGGAGAACTGGCAAATACCACCTCTGGCTGGCCCCAGAGTAAGGAGGGAATGGGGATTTTGCAGTATGCTTCCCCTGGAGTGGGGTGGGAATTATTATTATTATTATTATTATTGTTATTATTAAATTTGATTTATATGCCGCCCTTCTCCGGAGACTCAGGGCGGCTTACAATGCATTAAGCAATAGCCTTCATACTTTTCTGTATGTGTATGTGTGTGTGTGTGTGTGTGTGTGTGTATGTATGTGTGTGTATATATATATATATATATATATATATATATATATATATATATATATATATATATATATATATATATATATATATATATATATATATATATATATATATATATATATATATATATATATATATATATATATATATATATATATATATATATATATATATATATATATCTATTTTCTTATATTTGTAGGTTAATGTGTGCATTTCTTTTTAGGCCAGGTTTTTCCTACATAACTGAGATCTTTTAGAACCACTACCGAGTGAAATCACAATTCACTACATTTTGGGCTATTCTCCTTATTATGGTTGCAAACAGATTTTAGTGTTGCATTGTGGGAGCCCACTGGGTTCTTATCTTCATTATGGTTGCAAACAGATTTTAGTGATGCATTGTGGGAGACCCAGATAGCTATTTCTGGCTCATAAGCCGTCGTCGGTGGGCCATACCCATTTTACATATTCCTCCCTGTAAAGGCATAATATCTATTTTCTTATATTTGTAGGTTAATGTGTGCATTTCTTTTTAGGCCAGGTTTTTCCTACATAACTGAGATCTTTTAGAACCACTACCGAGTGAAATCACAATTCACTACATTTTGGGCTATTCTCCTTATTATGGTTGCAAACAGATTTTAGTGTTGCATTGTGGGAGCCCACTGGGTTCTTCTCTTCATTATGGTTGCAAACAGATTTTAGTGATGCATTGTGGGAGACCCAGATAGCTATTTCTGGCTCATAAGCCGTCGTCGGTGGGCCATACCCATTTTACATATTCCTCCCTGTAAAGGCATAATATCTATTTTCTTATATTTGTAGGTTAATGTGTGCATTTCTTTTTAGGCCAGGTTTTTCCTACATAACTGAGATCTTTTAGAACCACTACCGAGTGAAATCACAATTCACTACATTTTGGGCTATTCTCCTTATTATGGTTGCAAACAGATTTTAGTGTTGCATTGTGGGAGCCCACTGGGTTCTTCTCTTCATTATGGTTGCAAACAGATTTTAGTGATGCATTGTGGGAGACCCAGATAGCTATTTCTGGCTCATAAGCCGTCGTCGGTGGGCCATACCCATTTTACAACCATATGGTTTGCAACCATAATAAGGAGAATAGCCCAAAATGTAGTGAATTGTGATTTCACTCGGTAGTGGTTCTAAAAGATCTCAGTTATGTAGGAAAAACCTGGCCTAAAAAGAAATGCACACATTAACCTACAAATATAAGAAAATAGATATTATGCCTTTACAGGGAGGAATATGTAAAATGGGTATGGCCCACCGACGACGGCTTATGAGCCAGAAATAGCTATCTGGGTCTCCCACAATGCATCACTAAAATCTGTTTGCAACCATAATGAAGAGAAGAACCCAGTGGGCTCCCACAATGCAACACTAAAATCTGTTTGCAACCATAATAAGGAGAATAGCCCAAAATGTAGTGAATTGTGATTTCACTCGGTAGTGGTTCTAAAAGATCTCAGTTATGTAGGAAAAACCTGGCCTAAAAAGAAATGCACACATTAACCTACAAATATAAGAAAATAGATATTATGCCTTTACAGGGAGGAATATGTAAAATGGGTATGGCCCACCGACGACGGCTTATGAGCCAGAAATAGCTATCTGGGTCTCCCACAATGCATCACTAAAATCTGTTTGCAACCATAATGAAGAGAAGAACCCAGTGGGCTCCCACAATGCAACACTAAAATCTGTTTGCAACCATAATAAGGAGAATAGCCCAAAATGTAGTGAATTGTGATTTCACTCGGTAGTGGTTCTAAAAGATCTCAGTTATGTAGGAAAAACCTGGCCTAAAAAGAAATGCATATATATATATATATATATATATATGTATATGTATATGTATCTTTCTTTATGGCAGGGATTTTCCTACGTATATTAAGATGTTTCATGGCCTAATTTTCAGTGAAATCTCAATTCAATCTACGAAAATATAATAATAAATATTTGACTGTTACAGGGCAGAATTAAGAAAAGTGGGTGTGGCTAGTTGAATAAAGCCTAACGAGGCAGAAATGGGTCCATTCTAGTCTCCCACATAAACTCAAACAGATAGCATATAGCTGCTGTAATATTTAAAAAGGCCTAAAAAGCTGGTGAATTGAGATTTCACTGAAAATTAGGCCATGAAACATCTTAATATACGTAGGAAAATCCCTGCCATAAAGAAAGGTACACATAAAGACCTACGAAAATAAAATTATATATATATATATATACATATACAAAGTCATCTTATTGCCCCCACAAACTGGGTCCTTAATTTACCCACCTTAGAAGGATGGAAGGCTGAGTCGACCTTGAGCCTGGCTAGGATTGATCTTGCAGAATTACAGGCAGCTGGATGTTAATTGCTGCCTTTAGTAGGAGGCATTAGCCCCCTATGCTACTCAGGCTCCTCAGGCTCATCTCCTCTTCAGGAATGGAGATTTTATAGTATCCTTCCCCTGCCACGCCCACCAAGCCACACCACGCCCACCAAGCCACGCCCACAGAACCAGTAGTCAAAAATTTGGATTTCACCACTGGGCTGACCCCTCTTCTCTGTGGCAGCCCCTCAAATATTAGAAGACTGCTATCATGTCACCCCTAGTCCTTCTCTGTGTTAGACTAGACATACCCAGTTCCTGCAACTGTTCAACGTATCTTTTAGCCTCCAGCCCCAATTAAGTAATAACTTTATGCTTAAGTCAGCCTTGATTTCTAGCAAGTGCCTGGGCAAGTCCCTGAAGTTTTCTTGGAAACTTTTTTGGCTGCCATCTTTTTCCTCTTTCTTGGGCTTCGAGAGATGAACTGATCCAAAGTAACAGAGGTGACTTCATGCCTAAGGCAGGACTAGAATTCACGGTCTCCCAGTTTCTAACCCACTGTCATTAAGCACTAGGCAGAGTTTGCTTATTCTATATTGGATAAAGATACTGCTTAAATAGTCAGTGCCTACTAACTACTAATAATTTATAGTTTTCGGTGCCTTCTTAAAATGAATCCACACATTCTAAATGTATAGTTTGTTCAGTTTGTACCTCGATGTTAATGGTTATTCCCAAACTATTATGGCATAATCAATAAACTGTACTTAAGAAGCAATTAGCTTTACTGTATATGTACTTAATCCCCTCCTTCTAATTAAACAAGGATCAGGAAGAAGGAAGGGAATGGGGATAAGGATTACCATTGAATTATGGTCCTTTACATCTGGCACTGATACAGTTTCTTAACAAAATGGCTTAGCTCTTCTTGCCTTTAATCAATATACATCATAATTTTGTCGCCATTCAATATTATCTCTCCAAACCAGGGGTGAAATGCTACCGGTTTGGGACGGTTTGCCCGAACCGATAGTAAAACATGCTACTGGTTTGCTGAACCGGTAGTAAAAAAATGTAAAAAAAAAATTCGGATGATCAGCTGAGTGATGCGAGATCGTCGGAAGTTGTTTTTGTTTTTTTTTTAACTTTTTAAGCACTTTTTTACTACTAGTTCTCTGGAATCGGTAGTTAAAAATGCTTTAAAAAGTAAAACAAAAAACAAAAAAACTGACGATCACACGTTGCTCAGCTGATCATCAGAACTATTTTTTAAAAACTTTTTAAGCATTTTTTTACTACCAGTTTGGGCAAATGGGTAGTAAAAAAATGCTTTAAAAAAGTAAAAAAAAAAGGCTCGGATGGTCGCGCGGCACAGCTGTGATCGTCTGTGCCTCTTTTTTTTACTTTTTTAAAGCATTTTTTTACTACCTATTTTCCAGAACTGGTAGTAAAAAAAATGCTTTAAAAAGGTGAAAAAAATATTCCCAAGATCACAGCTGTGTCGCACGATCGTCGGAACCTTTTAAAAAACTTTTTAAAAGCATTTTTTACTACTGGTTCGGGTGAATAGGTAGTAAAAAGTTCTTTAAAAAAGGGGGAAAAAGGTTCTGACAATTGAGTGGCATAGCTGGGATTGTTGGAACCTCTTTTTTCACTTTTTAAAACATTTTTATTACTACCAGTTTGCCCGAACTGGAGTGAACCGGTAACATTTCACCCCTGGTTTAGCCTAACGAAGAGGAATGGCTTCGGAATGACCTGATAACTGCCTTCTAATACTGGAAGGGCTGTCACAGGAAGGAAGGTGTCCGTTTATTCTTCAAAGTACTTGTGGGCAGGCCAAGAAATGATGGAGGCTCATCAGAGGAAGATCCAACCTGGAACGAAGGAGAAATTTCCCGACAGTGGGAACAGCTCAAGTCCCAGAGTTGTGGCTGTTTCATCACTGGAGTTTTCAAGAAAAGATTGGACAACGATTTGTCCAGAATGACTTCAAGACTCCTGTCTTGGATAAGGGATTGGATTAGAAGACCTCCAAGATCTCTTCCAGCCCTGTGATTCTATGAGTTTAATCTGGGTCTTACAAGCTTGTCTAATGTTGTTGTTTCATTTGTAGTTGGGGAAAAACAAGAGAAGGCTATTATTTAAGGTTGGCCATTCTTGCTCTTAAGGGATGTGGTGGCTCAGTGGCTAAGACACCGAGCTTCTTGATCGAAAGGTCGGCAGTTCAGTGGTTTGAATCCCTAGTGCTGTGTAACGGGGTGAGCTCCTGTTCCTTGTCCCAGCTTCTGCCAACCTAGCAGTTTGAAAGCATGTAAAAAATGCAAGTAGAAAAATAGGGACCACCTTTGGTGGGAAGGTCACAGCGTTCCGTGCACCTTTGGCATTGAGTCATGCCGGCCACATGACCACGGAGACATCTTCAGACAGTGCTGGCTCTTAGAAACAGAGATGAGCACCGCCCCCTAGAGTTCGGAACTACTAGCACAGATGTGCAAGGGGAACATTTATTTTTGCTCTTATGATTGTTGATTAATTTAAAAGAAATTGACCATGACAATAATTTATTTTATTTTATTTTATTTTATTTTATTTTTTATTTGATTTATATGTCACCCTTCTCCGGAGACTCAGGGCGGCTTACAATGCGTTAAGCAATAGCTTTCATACTTTTGTATATTTATACAAAGTCAGCCTATGGCCCCCACAAACTGGCTCCTTATTTTACCTACCTTAGAAAGGATGGAAGGCTGAATCAACCTTGAGCCTGGTGAGATTCGAACTTACAGTAATTGCAGACAGCTGGTGTTAATCACAATGCTTTAGTCTGCTGAGCCACCAGGCCCTTCTAAATCTAAATAAAGTAATGCTTAGCCCAAAGCAAAACCCTAGAACCTTTCTTCCTTTCCCTATGTGACTCTCTTCTACCCCCACCCCCGTCTGTGTCACAACTGAAGCTCAGTTTGGGAAACTTGTCTTTCCTGGAAGTGCGTTTGTGAGCAGAACACATCCGTTGCTATGTTTTGCACGCTGACAAGGCCAGGAAAAGTTCTGCTGTTCTAGGAAATTAGAATGGGTGGGAAGAGAGTGGTGGGCTTCTTCGGGCTGCCTCTTGGCTTCCCTTCCCATGGAAGCCTTTCCACGCACGTGGCTTTCCAGGCTACTGCATGTGCAGCTTGCACGGAGAATGACACAAGGAGCAGCTCTGTGGGGATTGGTGGAGTTTTAGCTCACATTTTTGATTCTCTCGCCTGAAATGCTTCCCTGCTGAATTGGGAAAGGAGCAATGCGGTTTTGACAGCCAGTCTCAGACATCAGTCAACTTGTTGGCTGAGCCGGAGGGTCTACAAAGAACTGTCTGCTAAATTGCTTTCTGTACAAGTGGAAGCAGAGAGCAGATTCTGCTGGGTTTTTTTTTTGTTTGCATTAAGTACGGTTAAAAAACCAGACGAGCAGTAATGGAAATATGCATTGTGACAGATGGGGGGGGGGTATTTGGAGAAGGGGAAATCTTTACCATAAACAGAGCCCTCTCCCCGCACAAGATCTGGCATTTCGCTCTTCTTCTATAGAAAGCATGACTCACAGGAAAACAGACAAGAATGAACAAAGAGTTCCAGACACCGGCAGAGAGAGCAGGGGTTAAAAAGGGCAGCATCCAGTTTGCCCTTCTCAAGGCTATCTCGCCTCCCAGCCAGGTGTAATAACAGTTTTTGGCTTATTGTATGTTGAATGGACCAAAAAGAAACACGTTGTTGCATCATTTTTTGATTAGCAGGGGTGGGGGTGAGAGAAATGCCTTTTAAAAATGGATAAATGACACATCTACAGAAGGTACCGTATTTTTCAGACTATAAGACGCACCGGAGTATAAGACACATCTTAGTTTTTGGGGAGGAAAATAAGAAAAAAACTTGACTGGTGGGTGGATGGGTCTTCCCGAATACCCCCAATCAGGTGTTCCCAGAGGTGAATTTTAGCAACAGCTTTGTTGGTTGTGAGCTCTGTGCCTTGCTTTTTTTTCAGAGGCTTTTTTTCTGAAGCTCCGTTTCAGAGGTTTTTTCCAGCCTCTGAAAACTCCATTTCAGAGACTGGGTGGGGCTACATTCAGAGTATAAAACGCACCCAGATTTTCACCCTCTTTTTTGGGAGGAAAAGGTGCGTCTTCTACTCAGAAAAATACGGTAATCCTTAATGTCCAGAATAATAGGAATACTCTTCCAATTTCTCAAAATAATTCTCTTAGCCATCTGCCACGCCTGATACAGTCAAAGCTCATGCTGCATTTAGCATAAAAATAAACATGCAGGAGTTGCAGTTTTGTTTCTCTTTCTATAGGGGATAGGGGCAGGTGGAAGAAATTATTCTGCATTTCATCCAGCAGATGAAAAGATAGTATTTCTTTCTAAGATGAATTGCATTTGAGCTGTAGTGACGCAGTGGTTAGAATGAAGTATTGCAGGCTAACTCACTTCTCACTGCCGGCAGTTTGATTCTGACTGGTTCAAAGTTGACTTAGCTTTCTATCCATTTGAGGTCAGTAAACTGAGGACCCAGATTTTTGGCGGCAATAGGCTGACTTTGTAAACTGCTTAAAGCACTATGAAATGGCATATAAGTCTAAGTGTTCTTCCTTCCTTCCTTCCTTCCTTCCTTCCTTCCTTCCTTCCTTCCTTCCTTCCTTCCTTCCTTCCTTCCTTCCTTCCTTCCTTCCTTCCTCTCTTCCTTGTCTAAATGCTATTGCTATTTGTAAGAGAAATCTAGCAGTTCAAAGTGTTATTTGAGCCGTAAAACCAATGCTGTATAATACCCGCAGTTTCTGGGCCATAGCTGTTGGCTTGTCATTGCTTGCTGCAAAAGTTGGTAATGACAAATCATTGATACAGGTCATCCTCAACGTATGACCACAATTGAGCCCAAAATTTCTGTTGCTAAGCAAGACAGTTGCTAAATGAGTTTTGCCCCATTTTATGATCTTTCATGCCAAAGTCGTTAAATGAATCACTGCAGTTTCTAAATTAGTAACAGTGGATCTGGCTTCTATCTCCTTGGCTTCACTTGTCAGAAGGTCCCAAAAGATATTGCATGACCCCAGGACTCTGCGACCGTCATAAATATGAGTCAGTTCCTAAGCGTCTGACTTTTGATCACATGACTATGGGGTTGCTACAATGGTCGTAAGTGTGAAAAATGTAAGTTGTTTTTTCCCCAGTGCCGTTGTAATTTTGAACCATCACTAAATGAATGGTTGTAAGTACCTGTAATGGAAAACTCAGTGGAAGCGTGTGAAAGTCAGCCATAAGCTGCTACCAAACATAATTTCTGATTTCCACCCCATCCCTATATGGATTCCTGATTCTGTTTAGCAAATCCATTAGATGTGAAGGCAATTATTTGTTCCTTTGTTTGTTTATTAAACACGGTTACCGTATTTTTCAGAGTATAAGACGCTCTGGAGTATAAGACGCACGTTAGTTTTTGGGGAGAAAAACAAGAAAAAAAATTCTGCCTCTGCCTCCCAGCATCCATCGGTATTCATCAGGCTAGTGTCCTTGCAGCAAACAGCAAACAGCTTCAGCATGTTATCACAGCCTGATTCAGCAGAAGCAGCTGATTGGCGGTTGGATCGGCCTCCTGGAATACTGCCAATCAGCTGTTCCAGGCTGTAGAAATTGCCACAGCCCATCGCCGCCTCAGTGTGTTGCATTTTTGGCCTCTGTGCGTCGTGTTTTTGGCCGGTCCCAGGTGGCGGGGATTGCCGTTGGCACTGCCACCGATCCCTGCCACCTGGAACCAGCCAAAAATGCAATGCACAGAGGCCAAAAATGGGCATGCAGAGGATGAAAAACATAATGCACTAAGGTGGCAATCGGCGGTGATGTGCTGTAGTGATCCCCGCAGCCTGGAACAAGTCTAAAATAGAGCATGCAGAGGCCAAAAATGTGATGTGCAGAGGCCAAAGGGTGGAGGCCAGTGGGTGGGCAGGACTTTGGCAAGATTCAGTGTATAAGACACACCACAATTTTTACCCACTTTTTTGGGGAGGAATGCATCTTATCTCCAAAAAGTATAGTATATAGCTACCCAACTCACACCTATGTGACTCTGGGTAGTTTACAGCATTTAAGGAATACATTGTACAATTGAAAAGGAATCATTTTGCTACACTTCTCCAAATCAGTTTGGAAGCCTCCAATCTGATCTGGACAATCAAATCCACCTCATCTTATCCTTTGGTTTGGAATCCATTTGGGTTTCTATCAAATCCTCTTTCAATTGGATCTCCAAAGTGAATGTTCATACACCCCTAAGCATCTAGCAATAGCAATAGCACCTAGACTTATATACAGTACCACTTCACAGTGCTTTACAGTCCTCTCTAAGTGGTTTACAGAGTCAGCGTATTGCCCCCAACAATCTGGGTCCTCAGTTTACCGACCTCAGAAGGATGGAAGGATGAGTCAATGTTGAGCCAGTCAGGATCGAACTCCTGGCAGAATGCAATACTGCATTCTAACCACTGTGCAACCAGAAAAAAGATTGAGAAAGGGAATAAGGGAGGAAGGGAAGGAAGGAAGGAAGGGAGGGAGGGAGGGAGGGAGGGAGGGAGGAAAGAAGGAAGGAAAGAAGGAAGGAAGGAAGGAAGGAAGGAGGGAGGGAGGGAGGGAAGGAGGGATAGCAATAGCACTTGGACTCTATATATATACCACAGTGCTTTCCAGCCGTCTCCAAGTGGTTTACAGAGTCAGCCTACGGCCCCCAACAATCTGGGTCCTCATTTGACCCACCTCGGAAGGATTGAAGGCCAACCTTGAGCCTGCTGAGATTTGAACTGCCAAATTGCAGGCAGCCAACAGCAGAAGTAGCCTGCAGTACTGCACTCTAACCACTGTGCCACCGCGAATCTTATCTCTCAAGTATTTCCTTCATTTCTTTCGTTCCAGCAAACCGGCCAACCTACCTTCGGATCTTTGATTGAACTTAAGACTTGTCTCCAAAGAGAACTTCACATCCTCAATGGCAAAGTTCCCAAGCTGCCATCCGATCGTTTTCTTCTTCTTTGTGTGCCTGGACCACCTGATCCTTGCCCAGGGTCAAGGAGATTCCCAACCCAGCACTGAGCCTTCTATTCAGATTCGGTTGGCAGGAAACAAGAGGAAGCACAACGAAGGGCGAGCGGAAGTCTACTATAACAATCAGTGGGGCACCATTTGTGATGACGATTTCTCCATCCACTCAGCCAATGTGTTCTGCAGGCAACTGGGTTATGTGGAAGCCATAACCTGGCACCCTGGCTCCAAATATGGCAAAGGAGAAGGTGAGATACTGAACAATTATTTGGTTTGGTTTGGTTTGGTTTGGTTTGGTTTGGTTTGGTTTGGTTTGGTTTGGTTTGGTTTGGTTTGGTTTGGTTTGGTTTGGTTTGGTTTGGTTTGGTTTGGTTTTCTGATCCCTACTAGCAAGCATCAGCCAGAGAAAGGGGGGCTGTTAGTATATGGTGGCATCAGCAATGACATCCAGCTGGATCTATCCAGTTTGTGTGAATCGGTAGTGCCAGTGACAGAAGGCTCCCCCCACCTGCCGGGACATCATTACGTCCCGTTTTTTACCCTCTTTTTTTAAAAAGAGGAGCCTGTGTAGCGTAATGCCTCCTACTAAAGGCAGCAATTAACACCAGCTGCCTGTAATTTCTGTGAGTTCAATCCTAGCCAGGCTCAAGGTCGACTCAGCCTTCCATCCTTTCTAAGGTGGGTAAATTGAGGACCCAGTTTGTGGGGGCAATAAGCTGACTTTGTATAAATATAGAAAAGTATGAAGGCTATTGCTTAACGCATTGTAAGCCGCCCTGAGTCTCCGGAGAAGGGCAGCATATAAATAAATAAAATAAAAAAAATTAAACTTTATTTTGATTCAAACATCTTGATTCAAACATCATCACCCAGCAATAAAACCCAGTTAATAGAAGCCATCCTTCAATCTTGGTTTCACATTAGAACAGCTGCAGAACGAAAAGACTTGGTTCACTCCATGGGAAGACGTTGTAAGGCCGTAATTCATTCTAAAGGTTACCCAACTATGTATTAACTGACATGGGGATCATTTTTGTATATCTCGTTTTTTCTACGTGTTTCACTTTTCTTCTTTATACTGTACCTGCTATTCTAATAGCAAATCCTTCATAAAAGTTATTGCATTACATTCTTGATTAAATTATCTTTCCATGGGTATATAATTTTATGGTACTACTCCAAAAAAAGTGGTGTTATTAGCTAGTTTTAGAAAATACACTTTTCCCAAAAGGTTTCCACTATTTTGGCCACTACTGTAGGTTTTTTGTTTTTTTAAAAAAAATTGATTTATATGCCGCCCTTCTCCGGAGACTCAGGGCGGCTTACAATGTGTTACGCAATAGCCTTCATACTTTTGTATATTTATACAAAGTCAGCTTATTGCCCCCACAAACTGGGTCCTCAATTTACCTACCTTAGAAAGGATGGAAGGCTGAGTCAACCTTGAGCCTGGTGAGATTTGAGCTTACAGTAATTGCAGGCAGATGAATGTTAATAACAGGCTATTAGTCTGCTGCACCACCAGGCTCTTAGTTGGCTGCAGAGCTCAATCTTATGAAATTCTTTCGGCTGTACAAAGTGGAGACTGGACCTCTTAAACGAGACCTTTGCTCTTCTTTCTCTGTAGGCCCCATCTGGCTGGACAACCTCTACTGCACTGGCAGAGAGACATCGATAGCCCAGTGTACCTCCAACGGATGGGGTGTGTCAGACTGCAAACACACCGAGGACGTGAGTGTGGAATGCAGTGAAAAGAGGATCCCAGGCTTCAGGTTTGAGGACCCTCTGCTCAATCAAATAGAGGTAAGCAAAGTTGGGCGTAATGAGAGTTTAGCACCTTTGCTGAAACCTGCAACTTCTCCATTCAGTGCAGTTGATCAATTCCGGCAGCTGCATTGAGGGAAAGAGCTTTTCAGTACCTTCATTGGGACTGACTGTCCTTTGCACACAAAAAAAACTTGAATCTCACTCTAAGGAAGTTGGATCCCTGGTGAGTACCTACAGTATATCACAGAAGTGAGTACTCCCCCCTCACATTTTGTAAATATTTAAGTATATCTTTTCATGTGACAATCCTGAAGAAATGACACTTGGCTACAATGTAAAGTAGTGAGTATACAGCTTGTATAACAGTGTCTGGTCATTATCACTTAGGGGTGTACTCACTTTTGTTGCCCCCAGTTTAGACATTAATGGCTGTGTGTTGTGTTATTTACGCTGTTATTCAAGCTGTATAATCACTACTTCATATTGTAGCCAAGTGTCATTTCTTCCGTGTTGTCACATGAAAAGATATACTTAAATATTTACAAAATGTGAGGGGGTGTACTCACTTCTGTGATATACTGTAGATACATCCATGGAGTTTTCATGGGTTAGAGTAGGAGTGTCAAACTCAAGGCTGGTGGGCCAGATTTGGCCTATGTGGCCATCCTGGAAACAGCAAAGGACTGGCTCACAATGCCTCTGCCAACAAAAACGGAGTTTGGGAAGGCCGCATCAGGAGGGCTGTGAGCTCCATTTTCGGCTGCAATGGCCTCTTGCAACTCTCGGCCAGCAAAAACAGAGCTCGGGAAGGCGGCACGGCTCTCCCAAGCTTCATTTTTGCTGGCAGAGCGCTTGGGCTGCCACAGGCGCCCCCGACATGAGTGACGTCAAGCTGACCACACCCACCCTGGCCACACCCACCCTAGCTACACACCCGAGCTCCCGCAAAGTCAAACACAACCCTGATGTGGCACTCGATGAAATTGAGTTTGACACCCCTGGGTTAGAGAATCAGGAACCTGCCCTTGATGGAGATACATGTGCCTCGTTTTACTGTTTTGATTCTGGTTACCTTTTCAAGATCAGTTATAGACAACTAAATAGTTCTCCTGCATCCTGCACCCTGCCACTGAAACTAACTGTCTGGTCAAGAGAAATATGTGTGGAAGCACAAATAAACACCGAGAAGAGCATTTGCTAAATGTAAAATAAGCTAGGGACAGAAGCACAAAGATGCTTCTGTTTTTATTGTATTTTACTATATTCTGTTTCGATCACCTTAAAGTTTGACCAAGAAAATTTGCAGGTAATGAAATTGAAGAGCTAAAGAGACAAGGGGAAAAAAAAGAGCAGTCGATATAATAAAGATCTCCAATCTGAGAATTAAGAGCTAAACCCTAACTATGGATGTCTTCCAAATCTTATCTGCATAACTGTAATTCATAAATGGGGTCCTGGTTAAATTAAATCCAGTACCTTGTGGACTTGTGTTTTAGAGAATTTACTTTTTAAAGAATTAATTTTTGACACTGATGCTTACTCCTGTCGCTTGATCCACATCTTTTGTGATCTGAGGTTGGATGGATGTAATGCAATGTCAAAGATATGGACTGGTGGGGACTCTCTGCCGTCCACCTTCCTTAGAGGGATCGCGTTTCTCCATACAGGAATTCTTGAAATCATTGCCATTTTCTAAAGCAGATAAGTAGGATTAGCTCCCTCGATCAGACAACAGAAAAAGCCCAGGTTTTTTTTTAGGACAGCCCTGAAATAATCATGGAAGAATGCAGAATATGTTGGGAGGGGTGGGGGGCGGTAAATAGAGAATTGCACTGTATCCCTTCTGTAGAAGTTTGCCAAGTATTCAAAAAGGACCTTCTTACTTTTCTTGGGGATGCTAGCATTGCAATGTTGAACTTTATACGCAGGGGTGGAATTCGCTTATTTTCCCTACCAGTTTGCAAATGGGAGTGCACGCCAGGGGTGAAATCCAAAATTTTCCCCTACCGGTTCTGTGGGCGTGGCTTGGTGGGCATGGCAGGGAAAGGATACTGCAAAATCTCCATTCCTACCCCACTCTGGGGCCAGCCAGAGATGACGTTTGCCAGTTCTCCGAACTACTCAAAATTTCCGCTACCAGTTCTTCAGAACCTGTTAGAACCTGCTGGATTTCACCCCTGGAGCATGCATCCCATCAACACAATTGTCCAGCCTTACGTGCATGCACTTTGCTGCTGTGCACGCACCTTCTGTGCATACGCCCAGCCTCAAAAATGTGCCTAAATAGCATGACTTGGCCGCGGCATATCAGCTGCTGTTCTCTGGCTCCTCCTCCTTCCCTTCTGCTGCTCCTTGCCCGCTTCTCCATTGCAGCGCAGTGCCCAGGATCCATTTAGAGGGATGGGGGGATTTAACAATTGGTTCGCCCAGCATCAGGTTGAGCCATGCCATGCCTCCCACAACAGCCAACCTGACCCTGGGTGAACCGGTTGTTAAATGATTTAAATCCCACCAATGCTCCATTCTCTTCTTAAAAACCTCCAGTGATGGAATTCTCACAACTCCAGAAGACAAGCTGTTCCACCGATTATTTGTTCGGTATTGTTGCTCCAATACCTTTGGAGCCTGAGTGGCGTAGGAGGCTAATGCCTCCTACTAAAGGCAGCACTTAACATCCAGCTGCCTGCAATTACACCAGTTCGAAACTCCCCGGGTTCAAGGTCGACTCAGCCTTCCATCCTTTCTAAGGTGAGTAAATTGAGGATCCAGTTGTGGGGGCAATAAGCTGACTTTGTATAAATATACAAAAGTATGAAGGCTATTGCTTAATGCATTGTAAGCCGCCCTGAGTCTCCGGAGAAGGGCGGCATATAAATCAAATTTTTTAAAAAAATTGTTCTCACTGTTAGGAAATTTCTCCTTACTTCTAAGTTGGATCTCTCCTTTGATAGGTTTCCATCTGTTCAACTTGGTTTAGCAGTTTTCTTTCTGCTCAAAAAAGGACTATGTGTGGGTTGACAGGAAAAGAAATAACCACTCAAGATATGGGCTACTGTCTATGTTCTGAGTTTCCAACATGCATCTTTCGAGATCCGGCATTTGAAAAAACAACAACATACACATCACCAGCAAGTAGAGATAGAATGCTGTGTACCTTCTCTTGAGTGAGCCTTTTCTTTCTCTGTAATTCCAGCAGTTGTCTTAACAAAGATAGCTCAGCGCCTGGAGGAGGAGACACTGAATATTTGGGATAGTTTTTGGAGTCATCAGTTTTTCCAGGGTCAGCTTTTAATTCTCAGAGCAAAATCTGGGGGGGGACGGGGGACGGGGGACGGGGACTTGGAACAGTCTAGACTCTACACAGAGGGTAGCTCACTCAAGAATGTTTTAGCCATGAATCACTCTCCACCAGTTCCTCTTCCTCTGCTATCCCTTTGTAAAAGGTTCAAAAGTGTACTGAGTTAATTTGAGGCCATGTTTTCCCTGACTGATGATTAAATTTGTTGAAACCAGGGATGGGCTTCAAAAATTTTAGCAAGGGGTTTTCTGTCCGGCTGCTGGGTGGGCATGGCCATGGTGGGCGTGGCCTAGTTGGCCTCCTGCACCACAGGGGGGAACGTTTTTGCCCTCCCTGGGCTCCGGAGGTTTTTCTCGAGCCTCCAGGAGGGTGAAAACGGACTCTCCAGGCTCTGGAGGCCCTCTGGAGGCTGGAAATAGGCCTGTTTCCGGCCTTCCCGAACAGTAGGCCCGTTTTTTGCCCTCCCCGTGCTTGTCCTCTGCAAGCACCCTGCACTTATCTGCCTCCAAAAGAGGCCACGTTGGGACTCCTGGGAGGGCGGGGCGGGGCGGAGTGGGATTTGGGGGGTTCTCCAAACTGCACAGAATCTTAGGTAGAGGTTCTCCTGAACCCCTGCAAACCCCCAGCAGCCCATCCCTGGTTGAAACTAACTTAACTAATTCTTCCAAGGAAGTTGTCCAATCCATCAAATCTGGGGGGAAGGTAAAATGGGAAAGAAGTAAAGCACTTTGTGTAGGAAGACTGTGTAGAAGCAAAGAACTTGGCTAAATTATCAAAGATGCCTCACACTGTTGCACCCATGTTTTCCTAATTTTGTACCTCCTATGGAGGTAGCTTGGAAACCAAGCAAAAAAATATCCCCAAATTGACACTCTCTACTGCTCAGTTCATATTCCTGATTTTTATGAGGTGCTTCACTGGGTGTTTTTTATCCCCCTGACTTTGGCTAGCTTAACAAACATGTGTTGTAAACTCTGCTTTCAGAGTAATAGTAATATAATATGGACATTTATAAAGAGGACTTTGTGGCTCAAAGGAGAATGTCTTAATTCTTTCTTGCCTCCTGTTTATTTCCCCCGTTGGGCTCATTTCTGGCTTTAGCATTCTGCTGATGCAAGAGGATAAAACTGTATGGGAGGAATTGGATGTATTTGTTTAAGAGTTTCTCTGACGTATTCTAGATTTCCCAGAACCAGAAATTCAAAAATCTTCCCTACTGGTTCTGTGGGTGTGGCTTGGTGGGCATAGCTTGGTGGTTCATGTGACCAGGAAAACCAACTATCACACTTTACACAAAAATAACACAAACCCCACACAATTGACTCACACACAATGCAAAAGCAGCTGGACTGCACACAAAATGGCCCCTGCAACAAACAGGAACCTCACAGAGTCACAGAGAGGTCGAAAACAAACGATCACACTTTATACAAAAAAAATACCGTTGGAGCAATAGGTAGTAAAAAAATGCTTTTTAAAGCATTTTTTTACTATCGGTTCTGGTGAACCAGTAGCATTTCACCCCTGCCCAGAACACTTTCAAATGAGGTGCAATTATTCACAAAACAAAATAAAACACACACAAAATCAGAAACCTAGTTTGAAAATGTGAATTCTTTAGATGAGCTAAAACAGACTGTCGAAATACCATCAAATAATTGAACACCTTGGAGAGCGAGTTTGGTCTTGTAGCTAAGGTGCCAGGATAGAAACTAGGAGGCTGTGAGTTCTAGTTCCCCCCTTAGCCACCAAAGCAGCTGGGTGAGTTTGGTCCAGTCATTCTCTTTAAGATTACAACATTAAGCCAGAAGTGAAATCCAAATTTTTTTACTACCGGTTCTGTGGGTGTGGCTTGGTGGGTGTGGCTCGGTGGGAGTGGCAGGGGAAGGATACTGCAAAATCTCCATTCCCACCCCATTCCAGGGGAAGGATACTGCAAAATCCCCATTCCCTCCTCACTCCAGGGGAAGGATATTGCAAAATCTCCATTCCCATCCCAGTTCAACAGTTCTCTGAACTGTTCAAAATTTCCGCTACCAGTTCTCCAGAACCTGTCACAATCTGCTGGATTTCACCCCTGCATTAAATTTTAGTAGACTGGACTTGTAGCTCCGAACAAACACAAATACAAATTTGTATTGGTTCAGAGCACTATTCCATGTTTAAAATTGTGATTCTCAGCTCAATAATTAGTCAATACAAAATAAAGAAAAACTCTATTGAGCGTGACTCCATGCTGCTTTCCTGGCAATACTACAAAAATCTTTCAAGATTATATTTGGGATGTGTGTGTGTGTGTGTACGTGTGTGTAAGTGTTGAATTCCCCGTCTAACCTGATGTTCTGAACTTCGTTGGTGGTCTCTCATCTGAATCCTAAATAGGTCAACCCAACTTAGACTTTTTGAGATCAGCCAAGGTCACATAAGCAACCTGAACATCTCCAACATCTCTTTTCTATGGAGGCAATTATTTGATTCAGAATAGAGCTGGGAGGGACCTTGGAGATCTTCTAGTCCAGCCCCCTGCTCAAGCAGAAGATCCTAGACCATTTCAGACAAGTGACTGTCCAGTCTCTTCTTAAAAACCTCCAGTGATGAAGCACCCATGATTTCTGGTAGCAAGCCATTCCACTGATAAATTGTCCTCACTGTTAGGAAGTTTCTCTTTAATTCCAAGTTTCTTCTCTCCTGGATTAGTTTCCATCCTTGGTTACTCGTCTTGCCTTCCGGTGCTTTGGAAGACAAGTTGACCCTCACTCCTCTTTGTGGCAACCTCTCAAATACTGGAATACTGCTATCATGTCCCCCCTAGTCCTTCCTTTCTCTAGATGGTAAAGGTAAAGATTCTCCTCGCACATACGTGCTAATCGTTCCTGACTCTAGGGGGCTGGTGCTCATCTCCGTTTCAAAGCCGAAGAGCCAGTGCTGTCCGAAGACGTCTCCGTGGTCATGTGGCCGGCATGACTCAACGCCAAAGGTGCACGGAACACTGTTACCTTCCCACCAAAGGTGGTCCTTATTTTTCTACTTGCATTTTTTACGTTCTTTCGAACTGCTAGGTTGGCAGAAGCTGAGGCAAGTAACGGGACCTCACTCCATTACGGGGCGCTAGGGATTTGAACCACTGAACTGCCGACCTTTCGATCGACAAACTCAGCGTCTTAGCCACTGAGCCAGTGCGTCCCCTTAGTTCTCTAGAGACTAACCAAACCCAAATCCTGCAGCCCTTCTTCATATGTTTTAGTCCCCAGGCCTTTCATCATCTTAGTTGCTCTAACTTTGCACTTCCCCCACCCCAAAATCCAAATTTCAGGAATGATGATGCATTTTCATGGAAAAGGAAGCAACAATAATAATTTTTTTGCAACTGTGCAGCTACAGAATATTTTCCCCCAATCTGGCCCGTCACAGAGGTTCTTCTCCTTTGTTTTTGTCCTGGTCTAAGTTGGCCTCATTCCTTCCACACTTTGGGAGTGATGTCCTGGATGGTGTTGTTTTCTCAGCAGATAGTGCTAAGCTGTCCAAGATCCCGCAGATGCTTGATGTGTATCAGCATGTGGATTAAAAACAGCCCTTCCCTGGCATTCTTCCCTTAATGGAAACACTGACCCTCTGCACACAAGGCCTGAAGAGGCTGTTGTTTTAACTCGGAGGTCTTCAAACTTGGCAGCTTTAAGACTTGCAGACTTCAACTCCCAGAATTCTCTAGCCAGCAGTGCTGGTTGGAGAATTCTGGGAGTTGAAGTCCACAAGTCTTAAAGCTGCCAACTTTGAAGACCTCTGTCCTAGCCAGTCATGCTGGCTGGAGTATTCTGGGAGCTGAAGTCCACAAGTCTTAAAGCTGCCAAGTTTGAAGACCTCTGTGCCTAGCCAGTCATGCTGGCTGGAGAATTCTGGGAGCTGAAGTCCACAAGTCTTAAAGCTGCCAAGTTTGAAGACCTCTGTCCTAGCCAGTCATGCTGGCTGGAGAATTCTGGGAGCTGAAGTCCACAAGTCTTAAAGCTGCCAAGTTTGAAGACCTCTGTCCTAGCCAGTGATGCTGGCTGGGGAATTCTGGGAGCTGAAGTCCACAAGTCTTAAAGCTGCCAAGTTTGAAGACCTCTGTCCTAGCCAGTCATGCTGGCTGGAGAATTCTGGGAGCTGAAGTCCACAAGTCTTAAAGCTGCCAAGTTTGAAGACCTCTGTCCTAGCCAGTCATGCTGGCTGGAGAATTCTGGGAGTTAAAGTCCACAAGTCTTAAAGCTGCCAAGTTTGAAGACCTCTGTCCTAGCCAGTCATGCTGGCTGGAGAATTCTGGGAGCTGAAGTCCACAAGTCTTAAAGCTGCCAAGTTTGAAGACCTCTGTGCCTAGCCAGTCATGCTGGCTGGAGAATTCTGGGAGCTGAAGTCCACAAGTCTTAAAGCTGCCAAGTTTGAAGACCTCTGTCCTAGCCAGTCATGCTGGCTGGAGAATTCTGGGAGCTGAAGTCCACAAGTCTTAAAGCTGCCAAGTTTGAAGACCTCTGTCCTAGCCAGTCATGCTGGTTGGAGAATTCTGGGAGCTGAAGTCCACAAGTCTTAAAGCTGCCAAGTTTGAAGACCTCTGTCCTAGCCAGTGATGCTGGCTGGGGAATTCTGGGAGCTGAAGTCCACAAGTCTTAAAGCTGCCAAGTTTGAAGACCTCTGTCCTAGCCAGTCATGCTGGCTGGAGAATTCTGGGAGCTGAAGTCCACAAGTCTTAAAGCTGCCAAGTTTGAAGATCTCTGTCCTAGCCAGTCATGCTGACTGGAGAATTCTGGGAGTTAAAGTCCACAAGTCTTAAAGCTGCCAAGTTTGAAGACCTCTGTCCTAGCCAGTCATGCTGGCTGGAGAATTCTGGGAGCTGAAGTCCACAAGTCTTAAAGCTGCCAAGTTTGAAGACCTCTGCGCCTAGCCAGTCATGCTGGTTGGAGAATTCTGGGAGCTGAAGTCCACAAGTCTTAAAGCTGCCAAGTTTGAAGACCTCTGTCCTAGCCAGTGATGCTGGCTGGGGAATTCTGGGAGCTGAAGTCCACAAGTCTTAAAGCTGCCAAGTTTGAAGACCTCTGTCCTAGCCAGTCATGCTGGCTGGAGAATTCTGGGAGCTGAAGTCCACAAGTCTTAAAGCTGCCAAGTTTGAAGATCTCTGTCCTAGCCAGTCATGCTGGCTGGAGAATTCTGGGAGTTAAAGTCCACAAGTCTTAAAGCTGCCAAGTTTGAAGACCTCTGTCCTAGCCAGTCATGCTGGCTGGAGAATTCTGGGAGCTGAAGTCCACAAGTCTTAAAGCTGCCAAGTTTGAAGACCTCTGCGCCTAGCCAGTCATGCTGGTTGGAGAATTCTGGGAGCTGAAGTCCACAAGTCTTAAAGCTGCCAAGTTTGAAGACCTCTGTCCTAGCCAGTGATGCTGGCTGGGGAATTCTGGGAGCTGAAGTCCACAAGTCTTAAAGCTGCCAAGTTTGAAGACCTCTGTCCTAGCCAGTCATGCTGGCTGGAGAATTCTGGGAGCTGAAGTCCACAAGTCTTAAAGCTGCCAAGTTTGAAGACCTCTGCGCCTAGCCAGTCATGCTGGTTGGAGAATTCTGGGAGCTGAAGTCCACAAGTCTTAAAGCTGCCAAGTTTGAAGACCTCTGTCCTAGCCAGTGATGCTGGCTGGGGAATTCTGGGAGCTGAAGTCCACAAGTCTTAAAGCTGCCAAGTTTGAAGACCTCTGTTTTAACGGTTGCTCTTCATTATTTTGTAAGTCTAATATCAATTCATCATAGCCATACTTCAGTGGAAGTTGTATTTGTCTGGCTTTTCTTTTTATTATTTTTATTTCTGAAGGTTCTGGAAGAAAGGGATGTAAATTCAGTTCTTTTGGAATACCCTTGGCTTCACGCACAAATGAATTTTTCAACAGAACCACATAATTTCCCCAAGAAATTTAATTTCTTAATTAAAGAAGGGGAGGGAGGGAGGGCAATAGCAATAGCTGCAATCTGGGTCCTCATTTTACCCACCGAAGGATGGAAGACTGAGTTAAGCTGAGATAGATGGTAGGTAGGTAGGTAAGTAGGTAGGTAGATGATAGAAAGATAGATGATTGATAGTTTGATAGATAGATGATAGATAAGTGGATAGATAGACAGACAGACAGACAGATGAGAGAGAGAGAGCAAAAGCAATAGCACTTAGACTTATGTACCACTTCACGGTGCCTTATAATCTTGTCTAAGTGGTTTACAGAGTCAACATATTTCCCCCAACAATCTGGGTCCTCAGTTTACTGACCTCGGAAGGATGGAAGGCTGAGTCAACCTTCAGCCAGTCAGGACCAAGCTCCTGGCAGTGGGCAGAGTTAGCCTGCAATATTGCATTCTAACCACTGCACCACCAGAAAGAAGAATGAGAAAGGGAATAAGGGAGGGAGGGAGGAAGGAAGGAAGGATAGCAATAGCACTTGGACTTATATACCACTCACAATGCTTTCCAGCCCTCTCTAAGCAATTTACAGAATCAGCTTCTTGCCCCCAACAATCTGGGTCCTCATTTTACCCACCTCGGAAGGATGGAAAGCTGAGTCAACCTGAGATAGATGGTAGGTAGGGAGGTAGGGAGGTAGATGAACCTTGAGCCCTGTGAGATTCGAACTGCTGAATTGCAGTCAAGATGGCAGTCAGCAGAAGTAGCCTGCAGTACTGCATTCTAACCACTACGCCATCACGGCTCTAGATGGGACCTTCCACATGGTGAATGCTTATACAGATAATCATTGACTTACAACAGTTCATTTAGTGAGCATTTAAAGTTACAACGGCACTGAAAAAAACGACGTATGTCCATTTTTCACACTTACGACCATTGTAGCATCCCCATGATTTATGTGATCAAAATTCAGAAGCTTGGCAACTGTCTCATATTTATGACGGTTGCAATTGTCCCGGGATTATGCGATCCCTTTTTGGGACCTTCGGACAAGCAAAGTCAAAGCCAGATTCATTTAACAACAGTGTTACTAACCTAACAACTGCAGTGATTCACTTAACAACTATGGTAGGAAAAGTCATAAAATGGAGCAAAATTCACTTAACAAATGTTTCATTTCGCAACAATTGGGGTTGTAAGTCGAGGACTACCTGTAATGTAAACCCAACACAAATAAATATGTGATTCCAAAGAAGCACCATTTGAGAATTAGACTTGTGCTTCTTCTCACAACTGTGTGAGCTAGGGTAGGCTGCAAGGGTGAAAATCTTTTATCAGTTTAAGCAAATTTTGGACCAAACCAAGATCATCTGATGGCTGAAATACTTAATTCCTTTATGTTGGCACCTTCTGGATAAGTTGAACAACAACCTCTGTAATTCCACTTAATCAACTCAACCACTGATAGTACTGGCTAAGAATAATAAAGCTTACAGCACAACACATTTGAAGATAGAGAAGAGAAGAGAAGAGAAGAGAAGAGGAGAGGAGAGGAGAGGAGAGGAGAGGAGAGGAGAGGAGAGGAGAGGAGAGGAGAGGAGAAGAGAAGAGAAGAGAAGAGAAGAGAAGAGAAGAGAAGAGAAGAGAAGAGAAGAGAAGAGAAGAGAAGAGAAACTGGAATAGAATAGAATAGAATAGAATAGAATAGAATAGAATAGAATAGAATAGAATAGAATAGAATAGAATAGAATAGAATAGAATAGAATAGAATGGGAGAGGAGAGGAGAGGAGAGGAGAGGAGAGGAGAGGAGAGGAGAGGAGAGGAGAGGAGAAGAGAAGAGAAGAGAAGAGAAGAGAAGAGAAGAGAAGAGAAGAGAAGAGAAGAGAAGAGAAGAGAAGAGAAGAGAAGAGAAGAGAAGACACCTTGGAAGTCTTCTAGTCCAACCCCTTGCTTAGGCAGGAAATCCTACACCACTTCAGACAAATAGTTATCCAACATCTTCTTAAAAGCGTCCAGTGTTGGAGCATTCACAACTTCTGGAGGCAAGTTGTTCCACTGGTTAATTGTTCTCACTGTCAGGCAATTTCTCCTTAGTTCTAAATTGCTTCTCTCCTGGATTAGTTTCCACCCATTGCTTCTTCTCCTGCCCTCAGGTGCTTTGGAGAATAGCTTGACTCCCTCTTCTTTGGGGCAGCCCCTGAGATATCGAAACACTGCTATCATGTCTCCCCTAGACCTTCTTTTCATCAAACTAGACATACCCAGTTCCTGCAACCGTTCTTCGTATGTTTTCGCCTCCAGTCCCCTAATCATCTTTGTTTCTCTTCTTTGCATTCTTGTTGCTCTTCTCTGCACTCATAGATGAACTATCAGAGTTTGCATCCGAGACCAAATTTGAATGCAAGTTCTTTCATAGTACTCAGCTCACCATTCAACATGGTCCAGCAAGTTTCGTTTAATATAGTATATAATTATAATTTTGCCATGATATCCAGCAATGTCATGGCAGTAGGAAATAGGAGCCTGTTTTTTTTTTAAAAAAAAGAAAGACATACAGCTGCTCATAGAAGATTTCTTTACAAGAATCACCTCAAACATTCCTTTAAAAATATTTCATGTTGACTTTATCCTTTTTCTATTTGATATAGCCCATGCTGCTAGCTGTAACAAGCCCCTGTGCAAACAGAAAGTTTTTGTGGCTTTGAATTTTAGCGTCGGTTCAGCTATGAGTGGAGAAATTGTGGGTGGGCAGGTGGCATGCGTCGAAGGCCCTTCTCATATACTAAAGCCAGGTTGATATAAATACTTCCATTTTCTACATTTTGCCATAGAGAATATGCCATCCAAAGAACAAGAGCCACAAATTTAATGATGCCAAATTTATTTATTTATTTATTTATTAGTTCAATTTATATGCTGCCCTCCTCCGAAGACTTAAGGTGGCTTACAATGCACTTATAGCAATAGCCTTCATTCTTTTGTATATACTTCCTTATTAGGGCTTTTGGCCCCCCATAAGCAATGTTTCTACAAAGTCAGCTTATTGCCCCCACAATCCGGGTCCTCAGTTTACCTACCTCGGAAGGATGAAAGGCTGAGTCAACCTTGAGCCTGGTGAGATTTGAATTTGCACTAATTGCAGGCAGCTGGCAGCTAAGTGCTACATAACAGCACTTAGTCCGCTGCACCATCAAGGCTCTGATCTAGCTTCTATTTTATTAACTCACTAAACTTTGCCACTATAGGCAATCCTCCATTTACAACAGTTTGTTTAGTGACTATTCACTAAACAAGGGCACTGAGAGAGTGATTTATGACCATTTTCCACAGTTACGACCTTTCCAGCATTCCCAGGGGCACATGATCAAAATTCAGAGGCTTGGCAATGGGTTCATATTTATGACCCTTGCAGTGTCCCAAGATCATGTAATCCCTGTTTGCGGCATTCTCACAAGCAAAGTCGGATTTACTTAACAACCAGGTTACTAACCTGTCAACTGCAGTGATTCACTTAACAACCGAGGCAAGAAAAGTCATAAAACGGGGCCAAATTCACTTTACAAATGCCTCACTTAACAGCAGAAATTGTGGGCTCAATTGTGGTCGTAAGTCGAACACCCCTGTGTTCTACTGGAATAGTTCTCAAAGCCCGCGGATCTCCTTAAACTGCCGGCCTCTGAAACTAGGAGATTCCTAATTCCATCCTTTGACCGTTGTTGTATGCGTTACAACCATGTTGCGGCATCCAAGCTTGTCACGAAAGCACCTTGTGGAATGATAGGAGAAAGATTGAGATTAGCTTCTGATAGTCACTGTGAGGCAGGGGTGAAATCCAGCAGGTTCTGGAGAACCGGTAGCGGAAAGTTTGAGTAGTTTGGAGAACTCGCAAATACCACCTTTGGCTGGCCCCAGAGTGGGGTGGGAATGGAGATTTTGCAATATACTTCCCCTGAAGTGGGGTGGGAATGGAGACTTTGCAGTATCCTTCCCCTGCCATGCCCACCAAGCCACGTCCACAGAACCGGTAGTAAAAAAATATGGATTTTACCATTGCTGTGAGGCAGGGGTGAAATCCTATTCAAGAGAACCGGTATTTCCGATGATCAACTTAACTTTGCAGACTCGAAAGCCTTCAAAATGTTCCTTTTTTAGCAAAGTACACGCTTGGTAGCAGACTCACAGAACCGGTAGCAGACTTCAGAGGATTTTACTGTCACTGTGAGGGAAGCCATATCCTAAATCAGGGATGTCCCACCATGGCAACTTTAAGATTTCTGGACCTCCTTCAAGGCCCCCTTTATGACTATCCTGACTTACAATGGAAATTGGGGGCTCAGTTATGGTTGTAGTCTACCTATAGATAGATGGCCTACAACCATAACTGAGCCTCCAATTTCTATCATAAGTCATATAATAGTCATAAAATAGAAACTCTGAGTTCTACAAGGATTAAGGTTGCCACAGTTGGACATCCCTGATTTAGGATATGATTTCCTTCACAATGACTATCAGAAACCAATCCCATTCTTTCTCCTAACATTCCACAAGGCATTTTTGGAACAAGATGGGTCGCATCGCATGCGACAATGGTCAAATGATGAAATTAGCAACTGATGGCAAAATTCAGGGAAAAGTTAGGAGGATCATTTATTAGTCATTAGCTGAGAACAGTTTCATAATCATAATCATAAGTTTATTTGTCAAGCATGTATAAGATAACAGGTAAAAGTATAAACATAATTTGAATATATGAAAAGAGTAAGTAAAAAGGAATGTTAGGACAGGGACGGTAGGCGTGCTGGTGCACTTATGCACACCCCTTACAGACCTCTTAGGAATGGGGTGAGGTCAACAGTAGACAGCTTAAGGTTAAAGTTTTGGGGGTTTGGGGAAGAAACTACAGAGTCAGGTAGTGCATTCCAGGATTGACCACTCTGTTACTGAAATCATATTTTCTGCAATCGAGTTTGGAGCAGTTTACCTTGAGTTTGTATCTATTATTTGCTCGTGTATTGTTGTGGTTGAAGCTGAAGTAGTCATTGACAGGAAAGACATTGTGGCAGATAATTTTATGTACTCTGCTTAGGTCAGACTGAAGGTGACGTAGTTCTAAGTTGTCTAAGCCCAAAATTTAGAGTTTGGTGGCATAAGGTATTTTATTGCGGTTAGAGGAATGGAGGACTCTTCTCATAAAATAACTCTGGACTCTCTCGATTGTATTTACTGTATTTTCCTGCATATAAGACTACTTTCTAACACACAAAAATCTTCTCAAAAGTCGGGGGTCGTCTTATACGCTGGGTCTCATTCTCCTGTAACCAGGCAGATCAGCCCATAAGGCTCTGACGAGCCTTAAATGGCTCTGAGGAGGGTCGTCTTATACGCCGGAAAATACGGTATGTCCGATATGCAGTGCAGGTTCCAGACAGATGAGCTGTATTCAAGAATCTGTCTAGCAAATGTTGTGTATGCTCTAGTTAGTAGTACATTACAAGAGAAGAAGCTACGCAAGATTAGGTTAACAACTCGTATTGTTGAAAATTTCTCTGTGCTTTGCTATTGTCCAGGAACGGCAATTTTGCACTTTTCTTGCACAGTTCTCTTGCACAGAAGTAAATGTATCAATTCCCATTGCATTCTGGTTACTTAATGCATCAGATCAGCCTAGTCAAATCCTACTCTTTTTTTTCAGTTTAGAACACCAGAACAACCTGAGCAATGAAACTTCTGGTCCTCTAAAAGTACAGTAGTGCCCCAACTGGATCAGGCTGCCCTTTTTGCTGACAAATAGCCACCCCTGTCATTGTGGCTCCGTTGGGATTAGGGAAATACCTGTGTGTAATGGGTTGTGTAGAGTCTGACTTTCTACCCTGAGTTCGCGTGATTCTTGGAGCAAATGTTTATCTGAAGTAAACATATCTTGCCAGGCCTGGATGTTTTTCCACTGTTGCAATTAAGTAGTTGTACATCATTAATCGGATCATTAAGATTCTCCTCTTAAGGCCATCTGCTGGGCTTTCGTATGTCCACTTGGATAGTTCTGCAATTCCACAAATGATGTTTTATAGGTGTCTCAGTGGACTAAGATCAGATCCATTACGCTATTGTGGTTTTGTGCATATTGTGGCTCTGTTTCAGCATCTTCAGCTGAGTTGGGAGATAAGAATGTTAAAACTCAAAGCAGTAATATCTGTGGAGGTTCTCAGTCATTCAGATCATGGTTGTCCCAAAGGTGCTTTTTCAAGAGGCAACGGGACTTTCTGGTTTTTCTTTGAAGATGTTTTGCTTCTCATCCAAGAAGCTATAAAAAAAAAATGTTGAGACTCTAGAAAGAGTGCAGAGAAGAGCAACCAAGATGATTAGGGGACTGGAGACGAAAACATATGAAGAACGATTGCAGGAACTGGGCATGGCTAGTCTAGGGAAGAGAAGGACCAGGGAAGACAGGATAGCAGTCTTCCAATATTTGAGGGGCTGCCACAGAGAGGAAGGGGGTCAAGCTATTTTCCAAGGCACCCGAAGGCCAGACAAGGAATAACGGATGGAAACTGAACAAGGAGAGATTCAACCTGGAAATAAGGAAGAATTTTCTGACAGTGAGAACAATCAATCTATGGAACAGAAGTTGCCTTCAGAAGTTGTGGGAGCTTCAACACTTGAGACTTTCAAGAAGAAACTGGACTGTCATCTATCAGAAATGGTGTTGGGTCTCCTGCTTGGACGGGGTGTTTGTATTGGACTAGATGACCTACCAGGTCCCTTCCAACTCTGTTACTCTGTAAGCTTCATCAGCCTTTCCCAACCACCCAGTCAGAGCTGAAGAAACTTCTTGGATGAGAAACGTCTTCAAAGAAAAACCAGAAAGTCCAGTTGCCTCTTTAAAAAATCCACCTTTGGGTCCAGCAGTAATAGTGTGCGACCAATTAGCAACCAATTAGTATACAGAGTTTAAACATGTTAAATGGCTATCCTAGAAGAGTTGGATTTGGCCATAGCGCACAGTAAGAGAGACCTTTTCCTTCTTCCTTAAATTGGTCTCCTTAACCTCCTTGCATTGCAGACTTGTTCTGGTTTCAGAGAAGACAGGTCCCACAGGGAGAAGATGGCAATCATAGACTATTTTGTGCAGAGGGAAGATGTAGCCTGGTGCTAGTGAGCTCACTTGGCATACGAGGCCTCCAAATCCAATTCCTGTCCAAACTTCTGAAGGTCCTCTGCTTTTGTTCCATCTTAGTCACTGTCAATCTGAGCAGGGACAGCACTGAACCGAGCTGGCCCGCTCTTTAATTCAGTAGAAGACAAATCCATACATTGAACTGTCAAAATTTAAACCATCCCATAGGTCAGGGTGTCAAACTCGATTCTACATCAAGGCTGTGTTTGAGCTCGGGGGGCTGGAGGGGGCAACTGGGTGGGCATGGCTAGCTTCTTCTTCTTCTTCTTCTTCTTCTTCTTCTTCTTCTTCTTATTATTATTATTATTTGATTTATATGCCGCCCTTCTCCGGAGACTCAGGGCGGCTTACAATGCGTTAAGCAATAGCCTTCATACTTTTGTATATTTATATTTTTATACAAAGTCAGCTTATTGCCCCCAACAAACTGGGTCCTCAATTTACCCACCTTATAAAGGATGGAAGGCTGAGTCGACCTTGAGCCTGCCTGGGATTGAACTCACAAGTAATTGCAGCAGCCGGATCTTAAATGCTGCCTTTGTAGGAGGCATTACTCCCCTACGCTACTCAGGCTCCTCAGCTTGATGCCACTCCCCAAACTGCTGGCATATTTTCTCTTTGTATGGGTAGACACAGTGATGAAATCTGAATTTTTTTACTACTGGTTCTGTGAGCGTGGCTTGGTTGGCATGGCAGGGAAAGGATACTGCAAAATCCCCATTCTCTCCCCACTCTTGGGCCAGCCAGAAGTAGTATTTGCTGGTTTTCTGAACTACTCAAAATTTCTGCTACCGGTTCTCCAAACTGCTCAAACTGTCCGCTACCAGTTCTCCAGAACCTGTCCGAACCTACTGGATCTCACCCCTGGATAGACCAGGCCGAAGCCATACTGGCCTGATGTTTCCTCTTCGCATTGGATAGACCGAGCCAAAGTGACACGGATAAACTAGGCCAAAGTGATGTGGGATGGCCCCTTATATTTTCCAGGATGGCCCCGTCAGCCGGGTCCGACCACATCCAGCCTTGAGTTTGATACTCCTGCCATAGTGCTGACTTATCTTAATGAACATGTCCATTATGAATCCTGTAGAGCTGCTCAAGAGTGGGAATCCGCCTGATAGGGCCCAGCCATCTTTTGGAATTTGAAGGAGAAACTCTAAACAATCCAAATTGCAGACTGTTTTGGATGATCCGTCGGGTAATATAAACTGAATAGAACATTGCCCGAACCTTGACCAGACTTTCCTTAATCTATATACTGTGTCTATATATGTCTCTCCGTTGTGCACAGATACCTTATTCATAATCTTTCCCTTTAACAGCTGACTGCTATTGGCATTCCCCTTCTTTTCTCAGCTTTGCTTCCTGCCATGTTTGCATTTGTCTGGGGCCTCAAATGCCGAGAAAGTTTCTTTTTATACTAATGGGCTGTTGGAATGTGCATGATACATTCCATAGCTTAGAGGTCTTCAAACTTGGCAGCTTTAAGACTTGTGGACTACGCTGGCTGGAGAGTTCTGGGAGTTGAAGTCCACAAGTCTTAAAGCTGCCAAGTTTAGGGATCCCTGCCGTAGCTCCTCACCAGGTGAACTGAGAAGTTATGGACCTTTGATAGACTCCAGAAGATGGGGGTGCTCCATCACTGGAGGTTTTAAGAAGATATTGGACAGTCATTTGTCTGGAATGGTGTAGGGTCTCCTGACTGAGTAGGGGGTGGACTACAAGACCCCAAGGTCCTTTCTATCACTCTTATTATGTATTGCAATTAACTAAGACAGACTTTAAAGACATAAGCAATGTCCCGATGGATCAGATCCCTGGTCAATCTAATCCACGATCTCTTGTCACAGTAGCCAACAAATTGCCCAAGGAAGCAATTTGCATCCTTTTAGAGGGTCATTGAGGCCACTTGGAGGTTCATCTGTGTCCTCAGAGTCACCTCAGAGGTGCTTCTGGTTCCTGCAGTCTGCATTTTTTCCCCTCTGGAAATTCATTCCACACCATTCAGAAGGTGTTAAACATCTGTAGAGATTCTGAGGACACAGATGAACCTCCAAATGCTTCAACAAGGAGCCCGGATACCTCAGCAGACTAATGCATTGTAATTTAACCCCAGCTGTCTGCAATTAGCAAGTTCGAATCTCACCAGGCTCAAGGTTGACTCAGCCTTCCATCCTTTCTAAGGTGGGTCAATTGAGGACCCAGTTTGTGGGGGCAATAAGCTGACTTTGTATAAAATATACAAAAGTATGAAGACTACTGCTTAACACATTGTAAGCACTGAGTCTCCGGAGAAAGGCGGCATATAAATCAAATTAAAAACAACAACAACAACAATCCTCTAAAAGGATGCAAATGACCAGCTGTTTGCAAGAAGTATAAATCCTTCCATTCCCCACCCTCCAGTCAGAGTGGAAGAAGCTTCTTGGAGGAGAAGCGAAAATGTCTTCCAAGAGTAACAAGAAAGTCCAGTTGCCTCCTGAAAAAACACCTTTGGGACAATTACGAGTTGGATTAGCAAATGCAGTGTCAGTGTAAACTGCTTGAAGAATTCCCAGGACCCCCCTGGCCTCCCCCCCCCCCCAAATCAAAAGTTTAGCATTCCTGGTGCCAAAGGTACTGCCAGAAAAAATGTCATGCGTGCAGGGAATGTATCAAAAGGAGGAAAGGAATTCTATGTCCAAAGATTATGATGTCTACTCAGACCAATGTCAGAGCTTTCAAGCAGATGCAACTTTAAGGAGACACATTTGTCTCATCTGAGACTGTACATATTGAGAGTACATGCTAATGCATTCTCTGGATTCTTCAGCTTCTTGAAGGAAAACTAGATTGTGGTTTATGGGAGAGCTTTAAACGAAAGATTGTTGTTGTTGTTAGTTGCGAAGTCGTGTCCGACCCATCACGACCCCATGGACAATGTTCCTCCAGGCCTTCCTGTTCTCTATTATCCACCGGAGTCCATTTAAGATAAGGCCTACTGCTTCATGGACAACATCCAGCCACCTCGTTTTCTGTCGTCCCTTTCTTCTTTTGCCCTCAATCATTCCCAGCATTAGGCTCTTCTCTAGTGAGTTTTTCCTTCTCATCCGCTGGCCAAAGTATTTGAGTTTCATTTCCAGGATCTGGCCTTCTAAAGAGCAGTCAGGGTTGATCTCCTCTAGGACTGACTGGTTGGATCACCTTGCAGTCCCAGGGACTCGTTGGAATCTTCTCCAGCACCAGAGTTCAAAGGCCTCCCTTCTTTGGCGAAACAAGGATGGGCTATCCCAAAGACAAAAGTGTGGGAAAATTGGCACCAAGCAAAGGGTCAGAAAATGATCTGAAGGAGAAAGACCGAGAATATGTTTTAGTTCAGTGCAGAAAATATGCTTTATTTTGAAGGAAGGCTGATCTCAGCATCTCTATATACAACGTCCTGGCCATGAGAGAGTTCTTCTTAATGAACAGTTGGCTAAGAACTAGAATTTGAGGAATAGGGCCAAACAATGTTTGAGCAGTTATTTTGTTGGATCAAAGTCAGTGCTTACTGCATACGTAACCTTTCAGAGAGGGTCAATACCTCAAGATAGTTATTTCTGCTACAAGGCTGAAATTTTGGACACTGGTATTTGTTTGATAGATTAAGTAAACAAAATGGTACAGTACTGGTAGTCTTAGACTTACAACAGTTAATTTAGTGAGCAAAGTTACAACAACATTGAAAAAGTGTCTTATGACCATTTTTCACACTTACCGTCGCAGCCTCTCCATTGTCATGTGGTCAAAATCCAGATGCTTGGCAGCTGACACATGTTTATGACATCCTGGGGTCAAAGTTTACCTTTTGTAATCTTCTGACAAACAAAGGGAAGGGGGAAACCAGATCCATTTAACTACCGTATTTTCCGGCGTATAAGACGACTGGGCGTATAAGACGACCCTCCTCAGAGCCATTTAAAGCTCATCAGAGCCTTTCGGGCTGGTCTGCCTGGTTACAGGAGAATGAGACCCGGCGTATAAGACGACCCCCGACTTTTGAGAAGATTTTTGTGTCTTAGAAAGTAGTCTTATACGCAGGAAAATACAGTAATTTAACGACAGTGATTCAATTAAGAAGTGTGGCCAAAAGCGTTGTAAAATGGAGCAAAACTCATTTAGCAAAAGTCTCATTTAGCAACAGAAAT
The DNA here is from genome assembly GCA_038048745.1 of Coluber constrictor foxii. Classification (NCBI taxonomy): domain Eukaryota; kingdom Metazoa; phylum Chordata; class Lepidosauria; order Squamata; family Colubridae; genus Coluber; species Coluber constrictor. Next base: position 23,893,311 of record CM075967.1, read on the forward strand.
ATCTGTATTATAAGTGCAACCGAAATCAGTGTATTATTGAAATGTGACCGTAAGCATTTGGGAAGGCAAGATTTTCAGGTGAAGTAAGTTTGATTTTTTTATTTGTTTGTTTGATTGATTTCTATAGCCACCCATTGGAGCAAATGATTCTGGGCAGCTCTCACAATTCAAACATGTATAACAATTAAAACGTTAAAAACAGGTTTAAAACAATAAAAACAGTAAAAAGCATTAGAACCAGAGGTGGTATCCTGCAGGTTTTGACCAGTTCTGGAGAACCGGTAGTGGAAATTTTGAGTAGTTCGGAGAACCGGTAGTAAAAATTCTGAGTGGCCCCATCCCCATTCATTCTCTGCCTCCCAAGTCCCAGCTGATTGGGAAGAAATGGAGAGTTTCCCCTGCCACACCCACCAAGCCATGCCACGCCCACCAAGCCATGCCACGCCCACCAAGCCACACCCACAGAACCAGTAGTAAAAAAATTTAAAACCCACCACTGACCCCTGCCAAGTGTTTCTGATCACTGCAGTCTAAACAGGTTGATTAATAACTAGCTGAAAGACCATAAAATCCTAAAACTGAAAGTTATTCTGGAGAAAACTTAAAATAAAATTTAGAAGAAGTCGGTAGGTTAAGAAGTAGAAGAAGAAGGCAATAGATTGTTGCCAAGATATGTCACTATGTGGAAATGATTTGAGAGTTGTGTTTTCTTTTCTCTTATATTTGAGAGCATTGAGTTGTGTTTTTTTTAAAGTCATTTTTTAAAAATTTACCACAACATTCCCTGATTGCCATGAGCTCATAACATGTCTAAAACAGTCTCTGATTATCTTTTGGCTTTGTACCCAACTCACTTTTCCATTTGCCCACGGTCGGGAGGTGGGTGGGCAGGAAAGCTATTTTTTCTTTATATATTATGAGTTTTTCAGCTCAAATGCCCGTTAATGATGCCTTTTATTATTATTATTATTATTACTCAGACTTCCTAAAGGCTTGGCAGTGCCTCAAAATACAGTGATTGTTTTAACTCGCAGCTGGCTAGGAAATCCGAGAAGCCCTCCTGAAACATTCCTTCTAATTCTATTATAAGGAATGGGGAGATCCCAGGATTTCAAAAGGGAAAAAAAATCTATTGAGAAAAACAGACAAGGAAACAGTGAATATTTTGTGGCCGGGCTTGGGATGAGTTAGACCAGTAGTTCTCGGACTTATATATTTTAAATCCCACCAATTATTTCCTCAAAAATTTGGGTTCAAACTCCGTTTTTTGAGACGGATATTTATATGTTCAGAGCAGGGGTGATTTACACTTAATTTCCTTACCAGTTCGCAAATGTGAGAGCACGTGTCCCGTCCATGCATGCACCCAGCCTTCCACATATGCGCTTGAAATCTAAAAATTTTCCCTACCAGTTCTGTGGGCGTGGCTTAATTGGTGGGCATGGCTTGGTGGTCAGGTGACCCGGTGGGTGTGGCTTGGTGGTCAGGTAACCGGGTGGGTGTGGCTAATAATAATAAATAATAAAAATAATAAACCAAGTACACAAAACAATAAGAGGTACCAAAAACCAACTTTCACACTTTACGCACACACAACACAACACAACACAACTGACTCACACACAATGTAAAAGCAGCTGCACTTGACCCAAAATGGCCCCTGCAACAAGCAGGAACCTCACACTGCCACAAAAAGCTCAAAAGCCAACTTTCACATTTTACACACACACAACACAACACAACACAATTGACTCACACAAAATGTAAAAGAAGCTGCACTTGACCCAAAATGACCCCTGTAACAAGCAACCCTTTCACAGCCACAAAAATCTCAAAAACCAACTTTCACACTTTTTCCACACAAAATACCGCACATACAGCTTTGTGAGATTTTATGTGCTTGTGTAGTTAGAGTGAAACACTACAGAAACACACGAAATCTCAGAAAGCTGCACAAATATTTTTGATTATTTTATTTTATTTTATTGATACTTTTAGATAAAAGCAGCTAAATTTAAAACTTCCTTAACTTTAAATTGCTATGTCTAAAAAAAAAACTTCCTTAAAAAAACCCCAATTAATTATTTTTTTATAGCTCCTCCCCCTCCCCCAAAAAACCCCAGTTACTTACCAAATTGAAGGCAGGGAGGCAGGCAGGCAGATTGAGTTGCTCACCGATTGGATTGATTGCAGGCAGGCAGATTGAATTGCTAGCAGATGGAATGGATTGCAGCAGCCGAAGCAATAGCAGGAAAAGCGAGCGAGCCCAAAAGAAGCAGCAAAATGGGGACTGGGCAATTAGGTGGGCATGGGTGGGGGAGGGGCAGGGATTTTTGCTACCGGTTCTCCGAACTATCCACTGCCAAATCCCGGATCCGGTCTGAACCGGGAGCATTTCACCCTTGAATGCACACCTTCCGCTCATGCTCCCGACCTCAAAAATGTGCCTAAATAGGATGGCATATACCCAGGGCGGTTGGGCAGGCCCACCCACGATTTTTTGCTACCAGTTCGGGCGAATCGGTCCGAATCAGCTGAATACCACTTCTGGTTCAGAGGCATCCTTCTGAATTTTGGAGACATAAATATCGTGTAATTCTGTTAATAATAATTGTCACTTCTGTAAGCATAAAATAACAACTGAGAGCTAACGGAGGTTAAAGTAGTGTCAACTGCGGTAGGAACAGACTTTCCATAAACTGAAATCAAGAGATAAATGAGTCCTCTGCCAATTGAACGTAAATAATGCAGAATAGTACAAAACAGTATTTAGTCGCCACACGCCAAATAGACTGTTCCAATCTTGGACAGAAGAAAATTCTTTGTTGTCATGATCAGTTTATTTGTCTTAGCATACTTGACGAAAGAATGACTTCATCTTTGTTCTCCTCTCATAGTTGGGGAAGTTTGGGGAGGATTTCTCCACACAACTGGCTGACAAACTCTGGATTAAGAGAAAAAGTAGCTCATATATATATATAAAGAAAGAAGCAGACATACTGCGAACTCCGGAACTTAAAATTTTAAAAGAATTAAAATTTTATTTTACTAAGCTTTCATCAGCCTATTAAACTACCATCACAGAGATCTCTGCCTTTACATGCCGTTAATCAATTTGGCCCTTACGCGTGTAGTAGGCCCTTCCAGCCGTCTCCCACTTGGAATCAGCTGTGTTGTTTTTGCTGTCATCATGCTGGATGATGGAGGCTTAATTCCTACTATTTCCTCCCTCCTAGCTTACTTATCAGTGGGGGATGATGTTAGCCTGTCAGCTAGGAGGGAGAAAACAGTAGGAATTAAGCCTCCACACACACAGCTGATTACAAGTGTGTATATATATATTGTATATGTGCAAGTCTTGGCGTATTTGAGTCTTATCTCCTGTAAGATTGAGATTATCTTGGCGACGTTTCGACGAGGTCCCACTCGTCATCTTCAGGCTGGTTTCTTCGGCTTTGTGTCTGTGCGAGCAAAGCGTGATCGGAGATGCCGTCTCTCTATAAATACTGATGGGGAGGTGTGGAGTGCTGGCTCTGTTGCTGAGAGCGGGTTGGTTGTCTGTGTTGTTGCATCTTAATTAGTTGATGGAGTTGATGTATGCAGATTAGTCAGCTGTTTCGTAACATTCTTTGTGGGCGAGGTCTTAGCTGTGTGCCCATTAGTCTTTTGAGTTTTAATGACCTGGGTAATGGGTTGTGAGGTAGCATCCTGAGCTCTAGTGTTGTGACATCTGGACACGTGAAAATCTACGAAAGCAAACATATATATACTGTATTTTCCTGCATATAAGACTACTTTCTAACACACAAAAATCTTCTCAAAAGTTGGGGGTCATCTTATACGCAGGGTCTCATTCTCCTGTAACCAGGCAGACCAGCCCATAAGGCTCTGATGAGTCTTTAATGGCTCTGAGGAGGGTCGTCTTATACGCCCAGTCGTCTTATACGCCGGAAAATACGGTATATGTGATTTCATCGAAACGTTGCTATTATCCTTCTAAAGGTATGTTTACAATTATACGGGAAGAAACCTGAGATATTGCCTGTACACACACACACACACACACATATATATATGTAAGTTTTCACGGGTATATATGTGTGTACAGGTAATATCTCGGATTTCTTCCTATGTAATTGTAAACATATCTTTAGAAGGATAGTAGCGACGTTTCGACGAAATCACATTCGTCATCTTCTGGCTGATGTTCTCGGTTTGGTGCTTATGGGCAAACTGTGTGAAACATCGAAATGTCGCTACTATCCTTCTAAAGATATGTTTACAATTACACGGGAAGAAACCTGAGATATTACCTGTACACACACAGACACAAACACACACACACACATATAAAATCTCTTTCTCCCTCTCTCTCTTCCCCTCTCTTCCCCTCTCTCTCTTTCTCTCTCCCTCTCCCTCCCTCTCTCCCCCTCCCTTCCTCCCCCTCTCCCTCTCTCTCCTTCTCCCTTTCCCTCTCCCCCCTCTCTCCCCCTCCCTCTTCCCCCTCTCTCCTTCTCCCTCTCTCCCTCTCCCTCCCTGCTCCCTTTCTCTCCCTCCCTCTCTCCTCCCTCTTTCTCCCTCCCTCTCTTTCTCTCCCCCTCCCTCTCTCTTTCTCTCTCTCTCTCTCTCTCATACACACACACCCTTCCATCACAAGAGTTCTTGGAATCTGTTATTACTAAAAAAAACCAACAACAACTCTGTACTCAATTACTGATTATCCAGATTTGCCCAAAGAAAATGTTATACTTCCAAAGGGAAAAAGTAGATTTGCTTCGCTTTTAATTTTGCATGTTCTGTGCATTGTAGCCAATATCGGAATAGGTCACCCATGTTTCTTTCTCACAGTTGGAAGGGGAATATCCTTTGCAATGAGAACCTCTGAGCCACAATTTTAATTGAATCTTGCACTGAAAGAGGAACAATTTACTGCCAACTGAGTCAGTCATCGCTTTTTATTCAATCCAAGAGGTTTTTATTCAGCCAGCCGAGGTCAGTAGCTAGCAGGAGTCGCATCTTGCAGTAAACTGCATTTGATTTAATTGTGGTTTGTGAAATAAACCAATTTTGGCTCCTTTTGCAAAATATACTAAGCCATAAACCTTGTTTGACAAATGGCTAGTTCATGCCATATCATAAACTGGAATTAACAAACCAAAGATTAATTTAACGTGAGCTGTGAATTCAGAATGAAAATTATTCTTAATAAATGTTAGACTTCCAGTAAAACTCAGGTCCTGATGACATCAGAGAGGGAAATGGTTTTTCCATTCCATTCATGTTGTTTCCCAGAATTTGGCTACATGTTGTTCTACTGTTCTTTTGAAGTTAAAGTTTTTTTGTTTAGGATTAAGTAGTCACACTTTAGTCTATGTAACACTCACAAAGAGATAAAGACTATTACTTCAAGGGGTAGCAAAGGAGAAAATGGGATGTAGTCTTAAAGTTCAAATCTCACCAGGCTCAAGGTTGACTCAGCCTTCCATCCTTTCTAAGGTAGGTAAATTGAGGATCCAGTCTGTGGGGGCAATAAGCTGACTTTGGATAAAATATACAAAAGTATGAAGCTATTGCTTAATGCATTGGAAGCTGCCCTGAGTCTCCGGAGAAGGGCGGCATATAAATCAAATTAAAAAAAGAAAGAAAGAAAGAAAGAAAGAAAGAAAGAAAGAAAGAAAGAAAGAAAGAAAGAAAGAAAGAAAGAGGAAGGAAGGAAGGAAGGAAGGAAGGAAGGAAGGAAGGAAGGAAGGAAGGAAGGAAGGAAGGAAGGAAGGAAGGAAGGAAGGAAGGAAGGAAGGAAAAAGAAAGAAAGAAAGAAAGAAAGAAAGAAAGAAAGAAAGAAAGAAAGAAAGAGAACATCCAGCTGTCTGCAATTACTGTAAGTTCGAATCTCACCAGGCTCAAGGTTGACTCAGCCTTCCATCCTTTCTAAGGTAGGTAAAATGAGGACCCAGATTGTGGGGGCAATAAGCTGACTTTGTATAAAATATACAAAAGTATGAAGGCTATTGCTTTACGCATTGTAAGCTGCCCTGAGTCTCCGGAGAAGGGCGGCATATAAATCAATTTTTTTTTTAAAAAAGGGCTTTTCTGCTAAAATGTTTGGATCTGATAACATTCATTAGAAGATTGAAGTATCTGCCTTTTAAAATGTTTTTATTGAAACAATAAAAACATTTTAAAAGGATGTTTTAAAATAGTGAAAGCAAATACAAAATAAACGCAGAGAAAAATGAGCAGCAGAAAGAAGAATAAAAGATTCAAAGAAGGAAAAGGAAAAGAAATATTTTAAAAGTGACTTTCTATCTTCATCACAAGTAGAAACAAACTTAATAACTCTTCATTCCCTGTAAGATCCCAGCAAATATCTCTTCTTCCCATAACCCATGCCTTAGTCATTTAGAAATCCACAAATCATCCACTTTTCAGGCCTGGTGATGTCAGTAAAAATACATAAAGGGTTATCAGTTGCCAGATGTGTTAGTAGCTTACACAATGTGGTGGGAACATGTAGGCAACTCATATCCCAAGTCAATGGGACAAACTTGTTATGGTGAGACATTATCTTTTCCTCCTAAATTTCATTTTTTCCCCTCCAATTCCCCCATTCCTCAATTCCATGTGCAATTATTAGAAAATCTATCTGTCAATTATATTATAACTATGATGGAAACCTTAAATAATGAGGTTATTGCAGGACTGCTGGAAATACCCCATGAGAAAAAAAATATATGAGTCACTTAACAAAATCTTGAGAATTGGAAAAAAGCAGAAAGGATGTTATGGGAAATCTCGTTTTCCACACTGCGGTTAACATAGTAATTGTCCAAATATCTGTGCATTATAGCTTCGAGCAGAGAAGCAGTGAAGTATTGTCGCTGAACTGTTGAACCAGGAATTAGGAGTCAACTATAAAAGTTCAGTAGATATAAATCCGGTGAGGCTTATGGCTCAGTGGTTAAAGACGTTGAGCTTATCTGTTGACAGCCTGGGTTCAAGGATGGCACAAGAGGGTGGGCTCAGCTCCTTGCCCAGCTCCTGCCAACCTAAAGCATGCAAATGTGAATAGATGAATAGGTACCACTTCGGTGGGAAGGCAACAGCATTCTGTGTGCCTCAGCCAGGGGTGCTATCCAGCAGGTTCTGACAAGTTCTGGAGAACTGATTGCGGAAATATTGAGTAGTTCGGAGAACCGGCAAATACCACCTCTGGCTGGCCCCAGAGTGGGGTGGGAATGGAGATTTTGCAATCTCCTTCCCCCAGGAGTGGGGAGGGAATGGGGATTTTGCCATGCTACCAAGCCACGCCCACTAAGCCATACCCACACAACCGGTAGTAAAAAAATCTGAATTCTACCACTGGCCTCAGTGTATAGTCATGCTGGCCACATGACCACAGAAGCATCTTCAGACAATGGTGGCTCCCTTAGCTAAGAAATGGAGATCAGCATCGCCCTTTAGAGTTGGACACGACTGGACAGTGAAAACCTTTACCTTTAGAGATGAGTCCAGCAGAGTTTGCAGCTGCTCACCTTTTTTTTTATTTATTTATATGCCGCCCTTCTCCGGAGACTCAGGGCGGCTTACAATGCATTAGGCAATAGCCTTCATACTTTTGTATATATTTATACAAAGTCAGCTTATTGCCCCCTACAAACTGGGTCCTCAATTTACCCACCTTAGAAAGGATGAAAGGCTGAGTCGACCTTGAGCCTGGCTAGGATTGAACTCACAGAATTACAGGCAGCTGGATGTTAATTGCTGCCTTTAGTAGGAGGCATTAGCCTCCTACGCTACTCAGGCTCAATATCTTCTCAATACCTTCTTCTGCATTGGTAGGATTGTCTGCCCAGTTTTTTTCCACTGCTTTCAGTCAGGGATTCTGTACAAGCAATTGATTCTCTGCATCAGTGATGAAATTCAAAAGTTTTCCCTATCGGTTCTGTGGGTTGGTGGGCAGCATGGCTTGGTGGGGAGGGGGAGGTGTCATGTGACTGGGTGGGTGTGGCTATTTTTTAAACTTTTTTTTAGCATTTTTTAACTAAAAAAAGTTTTAAAAAGTTCTGACGATCAGCTGTGACAATCAGCTGTGACAGTCAGCTGTGCCGCACGATCGTCAGAACCTTTTTAAAAACTTTTTTAAAGCATCTTTTACTATCGGTTTGGGTGAACCGGCCCAAACCGGTAGCATTTCACCCCTGATCTCCATCCTCTCCAGGGTCTTGTGCAAAGCTGCCACCTGCACAAGTCTCTTTCCCCTCTCAGGGTTTGGGTGGAGCTTGTCCCTCTGAGTCTTCCTTTCTTCCACGGAACCCTCCCCTGGACTGTTCTTCTATTCTCAAGCGGGAACCGACACTTGCAATACACAATTCGCTTACAACTTCTCTCCAGCTTGTCCATTCACTCCAGCCACAAAAATGTACTCTAGTCTATTCTCCTTCTCCTGCTCCTTCTTGCTCTCTCTCTCTCTCTCTCTCCAATTTTTGGAGCATGTCCCAGTGAGAAGAGAGTGTGTCTCCCCCACCCGCGGCTCAGGTCCCTGATATTTAGGTATCTCACTGCACCAATGGGACTACTGACTCAAAACCTCCCCACACCAGCCCTGACTAGGAGCCAGATTAGCTCATCAGACCTCATGATACAGGCGCTGCTTTTCGACACCCAAACTGAGCTGTGTTTTTTCCTTGGATTTTTCTCACTCCATATGTTGGCTTGTCCAAGCGGAATAGCAGCCCTTCCAGGCCACAAAATCCATACGCTACACAGAGAGAAAGATTATAACAGATGTCTGGAGTTGCACATCTTTTTGAGGTTTGCACACTAATTTTTTTTTCTAGCATCTGTTCTGGTAAGCCACACATGAAGCATGAGCCAGCAATGTGGTGCAACTGCCGACAGAGGCAAGGTGTTTTTGGATGGCATCAGAGGTGATATTCAGCAGGTTCTAACCAGTTCTGGAGAACTGGTAGCGGAAAATTTGAGCAGTTCAGAGAACCAGTAAATATCACCTCTGACTGGCTCCGCCCCCATCTATTCTCTGCCTCCTGAGTCCCAACTGATCAGGAGGAAATGGGGATTTTGCAGTATCCTTTCCCTGGAATGGGGTGGGAATGGAGATTTTACAGTATCTTTCCCCTGCCACACCCACCAAGCCATGCCCACAGAACTGGTAGTAAAAAAAATTTAATCCCACCACTGGATGGCACTGATATTGTAATATTGAGATTACAGCAAGTAACAGCTCTGCTTTATGCTTTAGGCGACATTGGTACTTGTTTGTCCAGTTTTGGTCAAACACCGGAAAGATGCTGATGAATTGGAAAGAGAGCAGAGAAGCGCAAATAACAGGGAGAGTAGATAACTTGTATAAAGGACTGAATCTCTTAATTTGTTTTTTTTTTAATTTGATTTATATGCCACCCTTCTCCGGAGACTCAGGGCGGCTTATAATGCGTTAAGCAATAGCCTTCATACTTTTCTATATTTATACAAAGTCATCTTATTGCCTCCACAAACTGGGTCCTCAATTTACCTACCTTAGAAAGGATGGAAGGCTGAGTCAACCTTGAGCCTGGCGAGATTCGAACTTACAGTAATTGCAGACAGCTGGTGTTTAATTACAAAGCTTTTAGTCTGCTGAGCTACCAGAGCTCTTTAATCCCAGTATATGCCAAATCTGAGTAAATTATTCCAAATTAAGTAAAAGTGTTTCTTCTTTGGGTAATGAGACACAAACCTGTTACCCCATCACAACAGAGACATTTAAATTGCCTTCAGGTGTTTTACCTACCATTGGGTAAAAAGGAATTATGATTAGTGGTTTGGGGTAATGAAAGAAAAGGTTTGGGAAATACAGGGATAGTGTCAGGGTTTCAAATAATACACCCATAGCAAATAGAACTCTGAGGCAAGCAGGTTCCTCAAAGAACACGATTATTGGATATATCATATTCAGAGGTGAGTTTCAGCAGGTTCTGGCCAGTTCTGGAGAACCGGTAGTAGTAATTTTGAGTAGTTCGGAGAACCGGTAGTTACTTCAATCTGTCATCTTCTCACCCATTAATCTCTAAAATACAAGTAGTCCTCAATTTATGAGCAAAATTGAGCCCAAAATTTACATTGCTAAGTGAAACATTTGTTCAGTGAGTTTTGCCCATTTAATAACTTTTCTTGCCACCGTTGTTAACTGAATCATTACAGTTGTTACTAACACAGTTGTTATGTGAATCTGGCTTCCCCATTGACTTTGGTTTTCAAAAGGGAGATTCATGACCCTGGGACGCTGCAACCGTCATAAATATGAACCAGTTGCCAAACATCTGAATTTTGATCACATGACCATGGGGATGCTGTGGGGATGGGTCATAAGTGTGAAAAACGGTCATAAGTCACTTTTTTCAGCTCCGGTGTTACAGTCACTAAACGAATTGTTGTAAGTTGAGGACTAGCAGTATATTTATTTATTTATTATTTATTAATTAGACTTATATACCGCTCTTCTCCTGACGGACTCAGGGCGATGAACAGCCGACTAAAAAACCAATACATAAAAGTTAAAATCGTACTAAAAAACAAATATAAATTAGGCTGAAAATTTAAAACAGAATAAATATTAAAATAAATCAATCAACTTTAAAAAAATTTAAAAAGTAGAAGGGATCAGGCAAGTCCGGCAAGTTGGAAAAGATAAGTCTTCAAAGCCCAACGAAAAGTCCGGAGGTTGGCAATTGTTCTCAGTTCTGGAGGAAGATCGTTCCAGAGGGTGGGGGCTGCCACAGAGAAGGCTCTCCCCCTGGAGGTCGCCAGCCGGCATTGTCTGGCTGACAGCACCCTGAGGAGGCCCTCTCTGTGGGAGCGAACCGACCGGTGGGAGGCAATTGGTGGCAGAAGGCGGTCCCGTAAGTACCCTGGTCCTAAGCCATGGAGCGCTTTAAAGGTGATTACCAACACCTTGAAACGCACCCGGAAGTCAACCGGCAACCAATGCAGCTCACGCAGGAGAGGTGTCACGTGGGAGCGCCCTGTCGCTCCCATAATCCCCCGCGCGGCCGCATTCTGTACCAGCTGGAGCCTCCGGGTGCATCCCAAGGGGAGCCCCATGTAGAGAGCATTGCAGAAGTCCAAGCGAGACATGACGAGCGCCTGAGTGACTGTGCGTAGGGAGTCCCGATCTAGAAAGGGCCGCAACTGGCGTATCAGGCGAACCTGATGAGCTATCCAAGCTATACAAGATCCAAGCTATACAAGATCCAAAACAGAAAGGAATATAATCTCTTATTGTATTCATTCATTTCTCTCCACACTGTTAATATCGTTTTAATGTCAGCTTTATGGCTATAATCATGGCAAGCCGGTATTGCTTTGAAATGGAAAATGTGCTATATTTCATCTACACAATGGCTGTTGTCTCGTTTAAATGATGCTCTTTGGCTCCAAAAATCAGCGCTGAAAGCTTAGCGCAAGTTTCATCTCTTTGAATCAAGTTTTATTAGTGTTTTTTTTTTTTCTTCACACACCCCCACATATTTTGTGAAACAAAATATTGGCCATATCATATCATCTTATACAACTTGTCATATCCAAATACATTTTACTTACTCACAATTTCTGCCAAAGTATTCTTTTTCCATATTTTTAATATCTTAATATTTCTATGTTTATTTATATAAATAACATCTTTCTTCGCCCTCCAGTTCTAATTTCTCCATTTTTAATCATAAGTATTCTCTTTTAATTCTTTGATAATTCGTTTTTTATCTTAATACATTTAAACATGTTCGGGGTTGCCTTTCTTCCATTTCATCTTTTTTGTTTTACAGCAATCTTTCTTCTCTTTCTCCCTTCCTCCCTTCTTTTATCCTTCCTCTTGTCTTCCCTCCTCTCCTACTCCTTCTCTACTTCCCATTCCTTTCTCCCCCTCCTCCTTCTTCCTCCCTAGCTACCTTCTCTCCTACTTTTATTTCCCCTCCCTTTCTTCCTCTCCTCTCCTCTCCTCTCCTCTCCTCTCCTCTCTTCTTCCCTTTCTTCTCTTCCTCTCTCTCCTTCTCCCTTCCTTCCATCTCCCTACATCTTCTTCCATCACTCTCTATTGCTGTATTTATTTTCAATTTAGTATTTTGCACTATGGTGTCCAGGCATCCCCGATTTTTATTGAATATATTTTTCAAAATTCCCATTGTATTTTTTTTAAGCTTTATCTTTTCTGTTGATTGCATGTGGGCATGGAGAAATGGTGGATCGGGTGAAATCCAACTTTTGTTGAAAACTTTGATTTCCAATTATTCTATAGTAAGCATTTTAAACCCTTTTGCCCTTCGGAGGTATTGCGTTTATAAAGGGGAAGAGAAGGATTCCAAGGCTGTGAGGTCATGAAATAGAAATATGGCCTTGCTGGGTGGCAGAGAAGTACATAAGCCTTCTCTGGAATTAGTTCCCTTTTTAGCTACTTATTGGTGCAGCAAAGAGCATTTTTTTCCAAGACTGCTCAGTCCTCTCCAATAAAACCCCTGTGGGATTGGCTCTGCTGGAAGTTTCACGTAGGCAGGAATATGGAAATACCTCATATTTGTGACTCATCCCCACTCATAGTTTCAGCACTCCACGCTGTTCTCCCACACAAAACACAATAAACACAGGAGTCTTAGAATATCATGGATTAAATTTTTCTACCTTTAGCGAGACGAAACCACAAGTGTGAAGGGTGGGGAGTTGGGACCCCTCAAAGGTTGCTAAACAACAACTCCCAAGACAGTTGTGGCAACTCAAGTCCTGATTCAACAAGTGGAACGGTTAGCACTCTGGACTCTGAATCCAGCAATCTGAGTTTTCATCGCAGCAAGCTTTCAAGAAGAGACTGGACTGCCATTTGTCAGAAATGGTGTAAGGTCTCCTGCTTGGATGGAGGAGTGGGGTTGGACTAGATGACCCACAAGGTCCCTTGAAACTCTGTTAATCTGTTCATTTGTTGAACCTTTGGAGGACCATGATTTTCTGTCCAGCATTACCGGAAAGAAATCGACTGATTTTAGCGCACAAGTTTGGATGAATCCATCTGTGATATTTGGTCCTTCTATATTTATTTATTTATGCATTTATGTCACCTGACTCTCAACGACTCACAATAAGTAAAGATGTTACAATAAAACGTAAAAGGGGAAAAAATGTTGAAGTGAAGGTTGGATTCACTAGTGAAGACATCTAGTGACTTCTATGAAGTGCTATGCCAGAAATACTGTGCAGCTTTTCACATCTCTACTTTAAAGGGAATTGGTGGATGGGTGGGTGGGTTGATTGGTTGGTTGGCTGGTTGGCTGGTTGGCTGGTTGGTTTAAAGCAGGGGTGTCAAACTCAATTTTATTGAGGGCCACATCAGGATTGTGTTTACCTCAGGAGACCAGGGGGAGTGGCCAGCTTGATGTCACTCAGCTCACCTGGGTTCTGTGTTCAGCCACAACAGCCTCCAGCAGCCCTCTGCCAGTAAAAACAGAGCTCAGGGAGGTTGTGGATGACCTACTCAGGCTCCATTTTCAGCCGTGAGGATCTCCTGAAGCCCTCTGCCAGCAAAAACGGAGCCCGTGCAACCCCCCCTCCCCCCCCCCGAGCTGCATTTTCACTGGCAGAGGGCTACAGGAGGCTATCACTGCAAGGTAGCCAAGAGCCTTGGTGGTGCAGCAGACTAAAATGCTGTTAAACAGCACCAGCTGCCTGCAATTACTGCAAGTTCGAATCTCACCAGGCTCAAGGTTGACTCAGCCTTCCATCCTTTCGAGGTAGGTAAAATGAGGACCCGGATTGTAGGGGCAATAAGCTGACTTTGTATAAAAAAGAACATTGCTTGGGGGGGGGGGCGAAAGCCCTACTAAGTAGGTATATACAAAAGTATGAAGGCTATTGCTTAACGCATTGTAAGCCACCCTGAGTCTTCGGAGAAGGACGGCATATATATTGAACCAATAAATAAATAAATAAATAAATAAATAAATAAATAAAATCATGGTCGAAAATGAAGCCTCTGAGAGGCTGCATGTGGCCCTCCCGAACTCCGTTTTCACTGGCAGAAGCACTGTGGGCCAGATCTAAGCACCCCACAGGTTGGATTTGGCCCCCGGGCCTTGAGTTTGACACCCCTGGTTTAAAGGATTCCCCCCCCCTGGCCTTTATATATTCCAGTGGCCTGTGCCTAAAATAGAAACTCTTATCTTCCTTATCTTCCTTAGAACACAAACATCAAAGTAGAAGATGTCCGAATACGGGCCGTCTTTTCAGCCGCTCGCAGACGCATCCCTATAACGGAGGGTTACGTAGAGGTCAAAGAAGGGGGCACTTGGAAACAGATCTGCGACAAAAACTGGACCGACAAAAATTCCCGTGTTGTCTGCGGCATGTTCGGCTTTCCGTCAGAGAAGAAATACAACGTCAGAGCCTACAAGTAAGAGGCAGTTTTCTAAGGGATGGTCACAGGGGTGGGATTTAAAAAAATTTACTACCAGTTCTGTGGGCGTGGCATGATGCATGTGGCGTGACTTGGTGGGTGTGGCAAGGGAAGGATACTGCAAAATCTTCATTCCCGCCCCACTCCAGGGGAAGGATATTGCAAAATCCCCATTTTCCCCCTACTCCAGGGGAAGGATATTGTAAAATCTCCATTCCTTCCCCACTCCAGGGGAAGGATATTGTAAAATCTCCATTCCCACTCCACTCCAGGGGAAGGTTACTGCAAAATCCCCATTTCTTCCCAATCAGCTGGGACTTGGGAGGTGTTCTGGCCCTGTGCCCAGAAAGAACCCCCCCTCAGACAACCAGAGGCTAAGGAACTGGCAGGCAACCAAGTGAGATGATAACAAAAAGTTGGCAGCAATCCGCAGTTGCTTGCCAACGTGTTTATTAAAGGTCCGTCACATACACACCACAGCTAAGACGCCGGGCTGATTCAACACCGGGATCCACGTATCTTTGTTTTTGTTCGTCACAAAGATATGACTACAATCCCTCACTTATATAGTCTGGTAAGAGGCGTGGTCCACCAGCTAATCACGACCACGCCTTTTCCTCTGCTGGGCTCTCCTGTCTCTCCGACGCTGGTGAGGGTCCAACCAAAACTCGCTGCCCTCGTCAATGTCCTCCTGTGGCTGTGGGGATGAGCTTGGCTCTGGGCCTATCTCCTGCCCTTCGGTGTCCTCCGGAGGCATTGCCAGAGAGGAGAGTCCTGGAGAAGGAGGCCTTGCCAACTCCTCTCCCTCACTCTCAGAGTCCTCCCCTGCTGATGACGCAGGCTCAGGCAACGGAGCCACAACAGGAGGCAGAGAATAGAAGGGGGGCGGGGCCAGTCAGAATTTTTACTACCGGTTCTCCGAACTACTCAAAATTTCCGCTACTGGTTCTCCAGAACTGGTCAGAATCTGCTGAAACCCACCTCTGGATGGTTACATTCTTAAACTTCAAGAATACAATACATATGCAGATCTATTTGGAACCAGCCCTTTCCAAACGGGAGTTGGAAAAATTCTGGTAGTTTCTGTGTGTTTTGTTGTCAACGTCTGAAGGGCTTCAACTCTTAATTTCCTTCATTGTTTTTGACAAAAAGAGGCCTTCGGACAGCTGTAAAGCATATTCTCTTGAGCAATATAATTTGAACAGTTTGTCCTGATCAAAGATGGAGGGAGGTCTGAAGTACCAAGTCTCTGCTTTCCACGCTTGCTCTTCAAGTTTCCATGAAGGATTTTTTTTTTCCCCCTTAGTCTCCTCTCTTTGCAGGATTTCATTGGCCAAGTTTCAAAAACTTCGTTAGTGAAAAATGATGAAATTAAAATGAAGGGGGGAAAAGAAAGAAGGAAGGTTTATGGAATGGAATTCTTAAAAACCGCATCACGGTGGATTTCTTAAGGCCATCCCGGGTTCTTATGTATAATATATTTACAAATCATTGGTGTGGAAGTGGTTTTGTTTTACACATGGGGGAGAAACAATCACGTGTCTACACCAATGTTCTGGCTTCCTTGAGATCTCGAGTCTCCACCCTGGTTATATCTCTACCTTCGGATGAGCTGGTTGCTGCTTTACATGGGGTGGAATCGCCTGCTTAACTGCTCACTCAGAATAAATCTGATGATCTGTTCTGTCAGTTGAATCGCAACAGCCTGTCCTGAGGGAACCGTCTTCAGGCTTGGTGACTAAGTCTTTCCTCTCTTCAGCGGGGTCATTTCGGTCAGTCGAAAGTAGGAAAATGGCTACATCCTATCATTCGTGATTCATTTATCTCCCTTTCTTCAACCCAACAAATTCCCGGAGAAGCTTACAAGGAAAAGCAATTGCTTAAATGATCATCACCAATAATAGTTAGAACTACAGTAGGTTAATGTCCACTCAGCCGCCTGCACCCCGCTGGGAGCAAAAATGGGCCGCAGTGGGGGTGGAACGCTGTCCCCCATCCCCACCCACCCCACCCCCCGTGTCCCATTTTAGGCCTAGTAGGCCTGTTCTAACCTAGGCCTCCTGAGTCAGTAAAACACACGAGTAGTCCCAAAAACCTGTTTTATTTTAACAGCTGTGAATTCTGTTCATTCACAGGTGAGTCCAAAATAGTTGCAAAGAGTCCTTCGGGATAAGGCTGATAATCACCTTTATCTGCCTTGACACACTGCCAAAGACCTAATTGGCAAAGCCACATGGAGTCCAGAATCAAACAGAGCTTCAGGTTTTAAGCTGAAACGAATAAACAAATGTTGCTTCCTGCAAAGGCCACATGCTTTTGCTCCTATTTTAAGTCTTATGGGAAGGGCCAATCATCTCCCAACCCTACTCCTGAGTTGTCCCTTTTGTTTTAGCTGTTCTTGCCTTCTGGCAGCTCTGCGTATGCGTGCACTGGGAACAGACTCCCCCTGTTCCTCTGCCTCGCTGAGGTCTGACTCTGGAGGCTCCGGAGGCAGCATGTACTTCCCAAATGGCCCTTTCTCTGCCTCCAAAGCAGAGCCCTCGTCCGAGCCTTTCCCAGACTTCAGGACTGGCCCATGGTTCTCCTCAGCTTCCTCACTGTCCGACTCTGCTGCCAGCTCTGCAGGCTGCTGGTGGACCACAACAAGACCTCCCTGCAGCTCCCTGGGAGCAAAAGCAGGCCACTGGGGGGGCGCACCCCCAGCACCCTATTTTGGGCCTCGTAGGCCTCCCTGCATTTACCTTGGAGCCAAAACAGGGCACGTGGAGACTTCTGGAAGGAGTGGAGCAGGCACAGCCAGCAATTTAACAACGAGTTCAGCTGAAGTGGTGCGAACCGGTTGAATCCCACCACTGCCAACATCCTGTCACATAATTGCCCTCCAGTGTTTGCACTTCTGATAGTTGCAACATTTTGTACACGCATGACCGCCATTTGCAAACTTCTCTCTGGGATTCACAAAAGCGAAGTCAATGGAGAAACTGTCAGGGAAGGTTGAGCATCAATCACTCCAGTAATCACTTAGACTTATTCTCCAGAGGAGTCTGGCCACATAGGATGAGATCTCAGAAATTTCATACTCAATAGCAAGTATGCACACATGCCTGCAGCACCGGTCCCACCCACGGGGGGTCACTTCTGCACCCTTCTCCACCTGATTTGATTTGATTTGATTAGATTAGATTTATATACCGCCCTTCTCCTTGCGGACTCAGGGCGGTGAACCAGATAAAAAACAAGGTACATAAAAGAAAAATTTTTTAAAAACAACTAATATAAATTTGACCGATAGTTAAAACAATTCAATTTAAAATTAATATCAAAACTCTAAAATTCTAAAAAATTTTACAGGGATCAGGCCAAGCCGGCAAGTTGAAAAAAAATATGTTTTTAAGGCCCGACGAAAAGTCCAGAGGTCAGAGATCGTTTGCAACTCTGGAGGAAGGTCGTTCCAGAGGGTGGGAGCTACCACAGAGAAGGCTGTCCCCCTGGGGGTCACCAACCGACATTGTCTGGCTGACGGCACCCTGAGGAGGCCCTCTCTGTGGGAGCGAACCGGCCGGTGGGAGGCAATTGGTGGCAGAAGGCGGTCCCATAAGTACCCTGGTCCTAAGCCATGGAGCGCTTTAAAGGTGATTACCAACACCTTGAAGCGCACCCGGAAGTCCACCGGTAGCCAATGCAGCTCCCGCAGGAGAGGTGTCACATGGGAGCGCCCTGTCGCTCCCATAATCCCCCGCGCGGCTGCATTCTGCACCAGTTGGAGCCTCCGGGTGCACCCCAAGGGGAGCCCCATGTAGAGAGCATTACAATAGTCCAGGCGAGAAGTGATGAGGGCTTGAGTGACTGTGCGTAAGGAGTCCCGATCTAGAAAGGGCCGCAACTGGCATATCAGGCGAACCTGATAGAAAGCCCCCCTGGCCACAGCTGTCGTGTGATCCTCTAAAGACAGCCGTGGGTCCAGGAGGACGCCCAAGTTGCGCTCCCTTTCCGTGGGGGCCAATGATTCGCTGGTAGTAGCTATCTCCGACTCCTCTGGGTTTGTGTGGTGCTATGGCAGCACATGTCCTTCACCTAACCGCAGGCAGCCGTACCATACTCACACAGTGCAAAAGTGGCCATCTGTACACACTCCCCCATCTTCTCACACAGAGGGTCATGTTCAGTGGTGGGTTTCAAACATTTTTTACTACCGGTTCTTTGGACATGGCTTGGTAGGCATGACAGGGGAAAGAGACTGTAAAATCTCCATTCCCTTCCCAATCCAGGGAAAGGTTACTGCAAAATTCCCATTTCCTCTCGATCAGCTGGGACTCGGGAGGCAGAGAATAGATGGGGGCAGGGCCAGTCAGAATTTTTACTACCGGTTCTCCGAACTACTCAAAATTTCCACTACCGGTTCTCCAGAACTGGTCAGAATCTGCTGAAACCCACCTCTGGTCATGTTGAGAAAGTTCCATTTAGACAAATGAAATTTTCACCCGGTCACCAGAAACAACATGAAATATCTTAGATATTTGCAAAATGGGAAATTGTGTTTCAGCAACTGTTGCTAAGGGCAGAGTACACAACATTGTTTGTGGTAAAAGCTACAACTTGGCCTTCAAGGAATGATTCCAAAGAGATGATGGGGCCAGGAGAATAGTGAATTTGAAAATCATTTAAATTATATTCAACCCTTACGCTGTACATTAACTTGTCTGGGTTGCATTTAGTCATTTCCCCCTTCTGTCATAGTTACAGTTCTAATCTGCTCCCGATAAGATCAAACACTTGTAAAGCATGCTTCATCCAAACTAATAAAAAAAAATTGCTTTACAAACTGGAAAGAGGAAGATCTTCAGAAAAAAATTGAAATGCAGTTGTTAAATTAGTACTGGATTTCCCCATTGATTTTGTTCGTCAGAAGGTCGCCAAAGATACCACATGACCACGGGGACACTGCAACCATCATAAATATAGGTCAGTTGCCAAGTGGCCAAATTGGCTGGAGGATTCTGGGAGTTAAAGTCCACCCATCTTCAAGCTACAAGGTTGAGAAACACTGTGCTAAATGAACTGTTGTAAGTCAAGGATTGCTTATATTGCATTGTTGTAGTGCAGTGGTTAGAATGCAGTTTTGCAGGCTAACTCTGCCTGCCCGCCAGCAGTTCGATTCTCACCGGCTCAAAGTTGACTCAGCCTTCCATCCAGGGGTGGGTTCTACTTACCTTTACCACCGGTTCGCAACGGGAGAGCGTGCGCACTTGTGTGCATGCACAGATTGTCAATTATGACATCCAGGTGGGTGGACGGAGTCTTCTGCCGCTTTTACCACCGGTTCTAAAAAACCGGACAGAACCAGGAGCAAGCCACCACTGCTTCCATCCTCCCGAGGTTGGTCAAATGAGGACCCAGATTTTTGGGAGGCAAGAGGCTGACTTTGTTAACCACTTAGAGAGGGCTGGAAAGCACTGTGAAGCGGTGTATAAGTCTTAAGTGCTATTGCTATTGTATAATCCCAGGGGTCTACACCAAACTTTTCATTCACTCACTTCAATAAGTTGACTTCTGGTGACTTCATGAACATGCTGTGAAGTTTTCTTCACTGTGTGATGACGTGGTTTGCCATCTCCATTTCCCAACCTATTTTTATTCCCCGGGCCATGCTACAGCTGTCAGATTCCCAGACCTGCCAATGTTTAGATTTTTAAGATCAGCCAAGTTTGCTTAGTTATTGTCAGCTCCTGTAAACATACATGCCTTGTTTCCTCTATTTTATGTACTGCTTGCAGAGTAATGTGGACTAAATCTTCTGTAGTTTTCCAGTTGCGTATGGCAGAAGGTAGAGATTGTCGTTGAAAGCAAAATAAGGACAACAAACCTTTGCCCCCTGACCCTCCTTTTTTAAAAAAAATTGATTTATATGCCGCCCTTCTCCGGAGACTCTGGGCTTACAATGCGTTAAGCAATAGCCTTCATACTTTTGTATATTTTATACAAAATCAGCTTGTTGCCCCCACAAACAGGGTCCTCAATTTACCTACCTTAGAAAGGATGGAAGGCTGAGTCAACCTTGAGCCTGGTGAGATTCGAACTTACAGTAATTGCAGACAACTGGAGTTAATCACAATGCACAATGCATTAGTCTGCTGAGCTATCTAGGCTCCTTAGCAGCTGACCCAAAACGACTCAATTTCAAAACCCAGCAAAGGAATGTATAAGCTTCTTTCTGTTGCAACTCAACCAGTAGCATCTCCTTTTCTTCTTTAAAAAAACTTACTGTTGTAGATTCGTATACAGATAGTCCTTGACTTATAACAGTTCATTTAGTGACTCTTTGAAGTTACAATGGCACTGAAAAAGGTGACTTATATGACTGTTTTTCATACTTAACGACCATTGCAGCATCCCCATGGTCACACGTTCAAAATTTGGATGATTGGCAACTGGCACTTTCTGGATAAGTTGGACTACAACCTCTGTAATTACAGTTAATCAACTCAACCACTGATAGTACTGGCTAAGAATACTGGCTAAGAATTACAGCACAGCACATTCAAAGATGATAGAATAGGATAGAATAGGATAGAATAGGATAGGATAGGGTAGGGTAGGGTAGGGTAGGGTAGGGTAGGGTAGGGTAGGGTAGGGTAGGGAAGGGTAGGGTAGAGTAGGGTAGGATAGGACAGGACAGGACAGTTGGAAGAGACCTTGGAGATATTAGAATAGAATAACAGAGTTGGAAGGGATCTTGGAGGACTTCTAGTCCAACCCCCTTCTTAGGCAGGAAACCCTAGACCACTTCAGACTAATGGTTATCCAACCTCTTAAAAAACTTCCAGTGTTGGAGCATTCACAACTTCTGCAGGCAATTCATTCCACTGATTAATTGTTCTCACTGTCAGAAAATGTCTCCTTAATTCTAAGTTGCTTCTCTCCTTGATTAGTTTCCATCCATTGCTTCTTGTTCTACCCTCAGGTGCTTTGGAGAAGAGCTTGACTCCCTCTTCTTTGACTTCTAGTTCAACCCCCTGCTCAGGCAGGCAACCCTATCCCCATCCAGAGAAATGGTTGTCCAATCTTCTTCTTAAAAACTTCCAGTTGTTGGAGCATTCACAATTTCTGGCGGCAATTCGTTCCACCGATTCATTGTTCTCACTGTCAAGAAATTTCTCCTCCGTTCCAGGTTGCTTCTCTCCTCGATTCGTTGCCCTGATTCACTTAACAAAGGTCTCACTTAGCAACAGAAATGTTGGGTGCGATTGTGGTTGTAAATCAAGAGCTACCTGTATAGTCAAGGGAAGGAAAGTTTCCATTCACGTCTTCGCCAGTCACTTGGACCGAGTTCTTTTTACACGTGTCTCCAGAGGCCCTGTTAATCTGTGTCTCATCCCTCTGGTCTCCTTCTACACAAATCGGTCTGCCCACGGATGGGATCTTCCACTCACATTGTGGTTCTGCAGCTGGGGAGCCAGTCTGCAGCTGAGGATCTCTTCCAATAAGCTGGCTTCATGCTTCTGTAGGCAGTCTAGGGGGAAAAAAAAGGCAGATTTGCCTGCCAAGCCGAAGGTTTTCATTTTTTTAAAACTCTAACCACAGAATTTAGGTGCTGAGGTAACCCCTATGAAGCTGTAGAACCTCTTGTTGGGCGGAGAGGAAGAAATGATTCACAGATGGGACCTTTTGCTAAAGCAAACAGCTTAGTTCATCCCAATCCTGGCTGCCAAATTTGCTCTTTAGAATGCCGTTTAATTTCTGCTCGGAGGACAATTTATGTTAAAGCGGGCGGGGGGGGGGAGAATCAAGTTGGAAAATCTGGTGGTTTGTTTTTGTGCTGTTTTCTTGAGCTCAGTCAACTCTGCTGTTCTAGCAGAAGAAAAGGGTAAGAATAGTCTTATTGAATAGACTTTAAAAATCCAGTGGTGGAATTTATTTATTTTTTACTACCGGTTCTGTGGGTGTGGCTTGGTGGGCGTGGTGTGGCTTGGTGGGTGTGGCTTGGTAGGCATGGCAGGGGAAGGATACTGCAAAATCCCCATTCCCTCCCCACTCCCAGGGGAAGGATATTGTGCAAAATCCCCATTCCCTCCCCCCTCCAGGGTTAGGATACTGCAAAATCCCCATTCCTTCCCCACTCCTGGGGAAAGGATATTGTGCAAAATCCCCATTCCCTCCCCCCTCCAGGGTTAGGATACTGCAAAATCCCCATTCCTTCCCCATTCCTGGGGAAAGGATATTGTGCAAAATCCCTATTCCCTCCCCACTCCAGGGTAAAGATATTGTACAAAATCCCCATTCCCTCCCCACTCTAGGGTTAGGATACTGCAAAATCTCCATTCCCACCCCACTTCTGGGGGAAAGATATTGTGCAAAATCCCCATTCCCTCCCCACTCCGGGGGGAGGATACTGCAAAATCCCCATTCCTTCCCCACTCCTGGGGAAAGGATATTGTGCAAAATCCCCATTCCCTCCCCACTCCAGGGGAAGGACACTGCAAAATCTCCATTCCCACCCCACTCTGGGGCCAGCCAGAGGTGGCATTTGCCGGTTCTCCGCACTACTCAAAATTTCTGCTACTGGATCTCCAGAACCTGTCAGAACCTGCTGGATTTCACCCCTACTTAAATCCATTATTACCACCAGCTCTGAATTGCTGGTAGTCAAGTACAGCTAATCCTTGATTTACAACAATTTATTTAGTAACTCTTCGGAGTTATAACAGCACTGAAAAAAGGGACTTATGATCATTTTTCATACTTATGACCGCTGCAGCATCCCCGTGGTCACATGATCAAAACTAGGACACTTGGCAACAGGCCTGTATTTATGACTGAGGTTGTGTGATCACCTCTTGTGACCTTTTGATAAGCCAAATCAATGGAGAAGCCAGATTCATTTAACAGCCGTGTTGGTAATTCAACAACTGCAGTGATTCACTTAACAACTGGGGTAAGAAATGTCGTAAAATGGGGCAAAACTCACTTAATCACTGTCTCTTTTAGCAATGGAAATTTGGGGCTCAATTGTGGTGGTAAGTCTACCAAGGACTACCAACTGAGCAAGGAGAGATTCAACCTGGAAATAAGGAGGAATTTCCTGACAGTGAGAACAATCAACCCATGGAACAGAAGTTGCCTTCAGAAGTTGTGGGAGCTTCATCCCTGGAGGCTTTCAAGAAGAGACTGGACTGCCATCAGTCAGAAATGGTGTAGGGTCTCCTGCTTGGGCATGGGATTGGACTAGATGACCTACAAGGTCCCTTCCAACTCTGTTAATCTGTTAAAAATGTGTAAGACCATGGCTTCTGTCATCCGTGGACCTCTTTGGTTGAGAATGTAATATTTTTCTTAGCATTTTTCCTAGAGTATTCTCTTTTAGCCTTCTGGGGATTGTGTTTTCTCCCCAATTTCCAATTGGGATGGCCAGTTTGGGAGAAAATGACCCCATGTTGACTCACTCCATACATTATAGTTAACCAGATCTTGGTTTAAAACACGGTAGTGTTTGCACACAATGCTAAGTGAAAACCAAGCAAATTGTGCAATATCTTAGCATATTGTGAGAAAGCATTTTTTTTTCTCTGTGATATTCAGAAGCATTCTATTTCTGATCTAAATTTTGGATCTGTCGTAGCTACTTGATTATCCATGAGCCAAGATTAAATATCTAAAGGAGAAGGGGCATGGTGTTTTGCAGTCCAAGGGACTCGCAGGAGTCTTCTCCAGCACCAGAGTTCAAAGGCCTCCATTCTTTGGCGCTCAACCTTTATTGTGGTCCAACTTTCACAGCCACACATTGCAACTGGGAAAACCATAGCCTTGATTATATGCACTTTTGTTGGCAGGATGATGTATCTGGGTTTTTTTAGTATTCTAGGGCTAAGCTAGGGGCCTAGCAAATGTCTCAGAAGGACTCTTTTAAGTTTCTTGAACTGAGTTGGGGGAAGAGAGTAGCATTTTTTTAAAAAGATTTGTGTTCTGAAAAGGTGTTGGGCAATTCCTATTATGGCTTAATGGCTGGTTTGGCTCTTGAGTGAGGACTAATCCTACCATTCTGCCTTTGTTTCAAAATATCCTGTCGTGAATGGATTTCTGCCTGCAGTATTTGCTTTGTTACAAGAATCTGTTAACGTAACCTTACAATAAAGGTAGCATTAGTCATCATTGTTGGTGCTTCCACTACCGCTAAGTCTGCCAACTTGTAATATGGATGCCATATTTAATTCTTGGGGTGATTTCAAAATCACCAAAGTGGATTTCATGTACCGGTTCTAAATTAAGACCATCTTATTTTCTCCCGTAGCAAAAAAAATTGTTGGTTTTGACACAGAGTAATCCGTGGTGATTTATTCCCCACTCTCGTGTCCAGGAATTTGTATGAAAGATTGCCACACCGTATGCCACGGATATTACGGGCAGGGCGAATGTGTTCCTTTCAAATGGTTCCCATTAATCCGTTGAGCTTCCCAAAGTTGTTGACAGTCTTTTGCTGAATTTCTCTTCCAGACATACTTGGAGATCTGGCCTGTGTTCTCAGACTGGTTGGAAGGGCAAAGTTAATTACTCTCTTTTCTTCCAATCTTATCTGAAGGACTTGGAAGCGATGGAAGGAAAGGATTGCTTAAATTATCCATAACGTGGCACAAAGGATTTCCTTTACCTCTTGAACATAATCCTTGAGGGTCTTAGTAGCGAGGCCATAAAAGGTTCTGTTCGGAACTAGCAGATAAGCCAAAGGGATTGTTCCTCAGTTGATTTTTTTTTTCCCCTGTTGAAATAGACGGCGTGGGTCATTGTTTAATCTTAGAGGAGGGAGGAGGGAGACTGTTCAAACTTCTATGCCACTGAAAAAAGTGACTTAGGACCCAGGGGTAGGCTTCAAAAATTTTAGCAAGGGGTTCTCTGCCTGACTTACTAATGTAAAAAATTATTTTAAGTTTTGTCATTCACATTTCATTTTGTCCCTCCTTCAGCATCCTTTCTTTAACAATTCTATTCCACTATTTCTTCAATAGGAGTGTTAACCGGGATGAAATCCAGCAGGTTCTGACAAGTTCTGGAAAACTGGTAGCGGAAATTTTGAGTAGTTCAGAAAACCGGTAGCAGAAATTTTGATTAGTTCACAGAACCATCAAATGCCACCTCTGGCTGGTCCAGACTAGAGTGGGAATGGAGATTTTGCAATATCCTTCCCCCAAGAGTGGGGAGGGAATGGGGATTTTGCAGTATCTTTCCTCTGGAGTGGGGTAGGAATGAAGATTTTGCAGTATCCTTCCCCTGCCATGCCCACCAAGCCACGCCCACAGAACCAGTAGTAAAAAAAATTGGATTTCATCACTGCCTCTTGTCCTGTGGCAAGTTGGCCATGGTGAGTTCTCATAGACCTTATTATGCTTGCCTACTTGGTTGTGTGAACTCATTTGGCCTGGATGTGAGGATGTCCTGGCTTCCAGGTAAATGAACAACTGCTTCTGCTCAATGATAGGTCTTCTCCATTATTTTGGCAGCATAGTGGTTAGAGTGCAGTACTGCAGGCTATTTCTGCTGACTGCTAGCTGCCTGCAATTTGGCAGTTCAAATCTCACCAGGCTCAAGGTTGACTCAGCCTTCCATCCTTCCAAGGTGGGTAAAATGTGGACCCAGATTTTTGGGGGCAAGATCCTGACTCTGTAAACCGCTTAGAGAGGGCTGGAAAGCACTGTGAAGTAGTATATAAGTCTAAGTGCTATTATTGCTGTTTCCTTTGTGGTGAAATCTTAACAATTGTGGTATTCTTCTTTCTCTTCCAGGACATCAGCAAGCAGAAGAAAGCATAGATACTGGGCTTATTCTGTGAATTGCAAAGGCACTGAGTCACATCTCTTTAGCTGCAAAATGGGTGATCGGATCACGACATTCGGTGGGAACATTACCTGTGAGAATGGGATGCCTGCCGTGGTAAGCTGCAGCCCTGGACTAGCATTTGCCCCAGGCAGCAACAGTGGCTTCGGCAAAGCTTTCCGTGATCAGGTAAGTGGAAGAACTTCTCTTTGGTCTGATAGGGAACTTGAATTTGCTATGGAGCATATTGCTAGCCGTGGACCATTCAAACAAACTTTAGGATCACTTCCAAGCTTCAGCACCTTGATATTAAGGAAACTGTAGCCTTGATTCCCTTTCACCATTTCATTGCATCAACCTGGATCCAATGTTTGACAATGCATGTGCAATATTCCTTATTTATCATATTCATTTCCCATCTTTTCTCCAAGAGCAGCTACGTTCATGGTTCTTCCTAATTTATCTTCTTAAAGACCTGCGAAATGAAGTTGATTGGAATACATAAAATCACACCCAATGAGCTTCATAGCATAGTAGGGATTTGAACATAATGTTTGGTTGGAATACATGTTAGAATGTATTTTGTTTTGCAACAGCTACAGAATTATTTTAGCCAATAGATGGCAGCGTTGAGTGTGCATCTATGATTATAATCTATAATGTTCTGAGGACTGTTTCCTGTTACCGTAATATAGTTGAGCAGTAAAGCACATGGTGACTGTACTCTTTGTTTGCTCTGTGATGCTTTATATGAAACAATTTCTAATATGTTAGATCTTAGCAAAACACTAACTGATCTTAGCAAGATGCTTTAACCCACTTTTCCACAACTTAAGTATCTTCCAGTTCATTTCCCAAAATTTTCAGCAGTGGTGATGTTCATTCTAATTAGGGAAAACTGTTATGATCATTAAATTAACCATGGTTCTTTATTTGTCTTTAGCAGATTGCTTTATAAGTTATTCTTCTTGTGATTAAGGGTTGAGGTAGGATGAAAGACTCTCTCTGGTCAGTCTATTGAGACAGAGCAATGCAAGATGATACCACAACCAGGATCACTCAAGCTTCTGAGTTGCTTCCAAGAAAGTCTTGTGTTGATGGCTCACCATAGTATCTTCCTTCAATGCAAATATTGGCAGGATAGCAAATTTTCAAATTAAAATATTTGGTGAACATTTACCAATGTGAAAAGGTTAGTATTTCTTGAGATTTCACATGTCTCACATGAGATCTCAAAAGATTTCAGACTAGGACACAGTAGTCTTTGGTAGACAACACAGTAATGTTCATAATCATAGAATTGCTCTGGTTAGTCGGTTCTCATTTGCTAACTTTGAGAATTGTAGGTTAGCTAGAGGTCTATGTGGCTGTGGCTGTGGCTGTCTTAGTATTGAAATCACAAACTTTTGCATTTCAAATACTCTTAGGAAAATATGTTGAATATGTTGGACACTGCATAGTGTCATTATAGCCTGAGTAAGTTTACTCAGTTACTCCTTAGCTCCAAAAGTGAACAAAAATCTGCTCAGTCAGGGACTAAATTCTATTGGGATAAAATATCCTAGCTAATCACAAATTCTTTGTCCAGATATGGTCATTATTTACAGAACTGTGAACATAACTGGCTATAGTCCAGTGGTAGGATAAGGCACACATTAAGTTTGTACAAAATAGTATTCTTCACAATAGTTTGTGTTGTATATCAATAGTAGGAACCCTGCTTCTTAACTTGCCTTTTTTGTGTATGAATTCCAGCAACTTTATTGTTGGACCAGCCTTGCATCTCATAGGATGTAAGCAATGTTCATTTAATGATAAATAAGATAATCTTCTTCTTCTTCTTCTTCTTCTTCTTCTTCTTCTTCTTCTTCTTCTTCTTCTTCTTCTTCTTCTTCTTCTTCTTCTTCTTCTTCTTCTTCTTCTTCTTCTTCTTCTTCTTCTTCTTCTTCTTCTTCTTCTCCTCCTCCTCCTCCTCCTCCTCCTCCTTCTTCTCCTTCTCCTCCTTCTCCTTCTCCTTCTCCTTCTCCTCCTTCTCCTCCTTCTCCTTCTTCTTTTCTTCTCCTCCTCCTTCTATTCTTCCTCCTCCTCCTCCTCTTTTTCTTCTTCTCCTCTCCCTCCTCTTGTCCCCCTTCCCCTTCCCCATCCCTCTACCTCCCCTGCCCAGGGAGATACAAAATTCTGGCTTTTACTCTTCCGGTGGCCTCAAGCATTGTTAATTGATGTTGTTGTATTGTGTCTTTAATGTTGTGTCTCCATGTTCTGAGTCTGCCCCATGTTCTTAGACCTTCTCTTCTTTTTTGCCTATGCTTGCACAGTATGGAATTCGTAAATAAGATGACAACATTACAAAAAAAAAAAAAAAACATTGTGAAAATGTTTTGGGACTTAAATAGGAGACATTTAAGAGCCAGTCATAAACAGCTTTTCTCCCAATTCCACATAATTCATAGTGCCGAAAACATTCTCTCCCCTGCAGATTCTAATTTTCCAAAGTTCAGCATTCCAAGGCGTATATTTATATTTCCTGCTCCTCCTAAATAACAATATTTTCAAGGCGCTGCCATCACTCTTAAAACGTTGCATTTATTTCGCAAGCACCGTTGCTCGGTTGCTCATATTTACCTGGAAAATGCTAAGAATTATATTCTGCAGAGCCTTGTTTACGATTTCTCCCGGCTTTAACTCAGGATGTTTGGGACTTCCAGAACGGCCCAAGCTTCATTTATCGCTGGAAGGGATGAAGCTCTTGGCAAAACGTTGCCTAATTCTCATTCCAAGTTCTTTTGTTCACGCCAACTGACTGTTGCTTTGTGTTCTTCCAAACAGACAGCTTTCCTATTATGTAAACGATAATGTGGACAGTTGTGCCTTAGAATTCCTGAACTTTATGTAAGGGTGGATTTGTAGCTTATTAGCACGCCGTGACAGCAACAGAAAGACGAGAAAAACTGATTTGTTTTTAATGTAGATGGATAGTTGAGGCTGCCAACTGTTTCTGAGTCAGCACCGTTTTTTGGATGCTGCAGATCTCCTATTTTAACAGGATGTTGGTGGCTCTAACAAGCTATTCAGGTTTGTTAATAGATTGTACAGGTAGTCCTCGAATTACGACCACAATTGAGCCCCGAATTTTTGTTGCTAAGTGAAACATTTGTTAACTGAATTTTGCCCCATTTTATGATCTTTTGCGCCACAGTCGTTAAGTGAATCCCTGCAGTTGTTAAGTTAAGTTAACACGGTTGTTAAGTGAATCTGACTTCCCCATTCTCAGAAGGTCACAAAACAGGTTCACAGGATCCGGGGACATTGCAACCGTCATAAATATGACGGTGGGTTCGGTGATGTCATATCGTCACTGCTACCGACTCGGGAGAACCGGGCCGAACCAGGAGGAACCCACCACTCCCCTAGTCCTTCTCTTCATCAAACTAGACATACCCAATTCCTGCAACCATTCTTCATATGTTTTATTATTATTTATTTATTTATTTATTTTATTAAATTTATATACCGCCCTACTCCCGAAGGACTCAGGGCGGTGAACAGTCAGATGAAGTGCATATGAAGTGCAATGTTAAAAAAACATTTAGAATATAATAAATATTTTGGCCCAATAATTTAAAACACCCAATTTAGGATAGATTTGAAACAGTTTAAAAAGGGAAGATTAGGCCAGACCCGCCTGTTTAAATAAGAATGTTTTAAGGGCACGGCAGAAAGTGCGCAGATCCAGGATCCTCCGTAATTCCGGTGGGAGCTTGTTCCAGGTGGTAGGTGCCCCCACAGAGAAGGCTCTCCCTCTGGGGGCCACCAGTCGACATTGTTTGACCGACGGTACCCCGAGAAGCCCCTCTCTGTGGGAGCGTACTGGTCAATGAGAGGTTACTGGTAGCAGAAGATGGTCTTGTAAATACCCTGGTCCTATGCCATGGAGCGCTCTAAAGGTAGTAATCAGAATCTTGAACCGCACCCGGAAGACCACATTTAGCCTACAATCATTCCCTAATCCTCTTTGTTGCTCTTCTCTGCACTCTTTCTAGAGTCTCCCCATCTTTTTTACATCGTGGCGACCAAAATTGAATGCAATATTCCAAGTGTGGCCTTACCAAGTGATATTAGGACTTCACATGATCTTGATTCTATCCGTCTGTTGATGCAGCCCAGAACTGTGTTGGCTTTTTTGACAGCTGCTGCACACGGCTGGCTCCTATCTAAATGGTTGTCCACTATTTCATTTATTTATATCTCCTTTATTGTTTTATAAATAAGTCTCCTGGGAGAGGTGGGGTGGCATGGGCGGGGCCAGCCAGGAGTGGGATTTGGGGGTTCTCCAAACTGCACAGAATCTTAGCTAGAGGTTCTCCTGAAATCCCTGCGAACCCCCAGCAGCCCTCCCCTGCTTAGGACTGTTTTTCACACTTACGACTGTTGCAACATCCCCATGATCATATGATCAAAATTTAGACTTGTACACATGTGCGCTGCATCAAAAACACGGCGATTATATAAGACGGAATAGCGCTGGGGCGGCTGGTTGAAACCCATCCCTGCACTAGACCAAACTTTGGAGTCATTGCAGAGAAGATGGGATTTTGATTAAATTATTATCATTGCAGACAAGGTGAGATTTTGATTGAATTATTCAAGACCCTTATTCTTGCTTTAAATAAGGTCCTGTGTTCCCAGCTGTGATGCTTGTGTTGCTGTTGGATCTAAGAAGGTATTCAGGATTGTGAATCGATTGTAATGGGCTTTTCGCAGGTGGTTGTACTGTTATGGAATGAAGTGACCAAGCAACATCTCTAGGTCAGCCAGAGAGAGAGTTTTTATTTGCACAAAGACTCAAGCTAGTATCGCATCTTAGCTTTGAGTAAAGACTTCATGATTGTATGACACATTATATACTTTCCTAAACAAAGGATTCTGCTAACACAGCAACTTTCCATATATGGTTAACATACATTTGTTATTTTGACATTTCCTTATTACTAAAGTTTTACATCATCCTTGCCAAACAATCATTATTCTTCTGTAAATTACTGGAGCATAAGTCCAAATTATCTTTTGTTGATGGATGAATTCCAACCAGGTGGACATTCTTGGCCTTATCACCTTTTAACTATATTTCATTAGATTTGTTCCTATCTTATGACAAGTTAGGGGGTCACTTAGAATATCAAAGGAGTTTATGCTGACTTTGTATTCTCTCCAGCTGGATGTATTTCCTGCGTTCAGAATACAGTTGCTTTTAGAATATCTTTTAGAATATAGTGAATAGAAAGTTATCCAGTGGTCATCCAACCGCTCCCTCTACATTAGTACAATAAATTGTTCCATGTTGACTATGCATGTTTATGGAACAGCTCATAATCCAGACAGGTTATGTGATAGCAAGGAAATAATATGAATTTTGGCTGAGATTATCAGTTGATGTTAGAAAAGCAATTGGTAATGATTGAAGGCAAATATACGTCTCCCAGGATAATGTTGCAGGATCCAATCTGGGTCAGTCACCAGGACCAGAAGTTTAGCCTTCTGAGCTTTCGGACTCATGCTGGAGCCCATTCTCGGGGAACTTTTCTGTAGCAGAAGACCCATTCTACAAGACCAGGAGTCAGCAACCTGCGGCTCTGGAGCCGCATGTGGCTCTTTCCTCCTTCTGCTGCGGCTCCCTGTTGCTAGTCAATTGATAGGGCTTTCGGTTAGGACAGGTAGAGGAAAAAGGATGCTAGGAGGAGACTCAATAGTGGGGGAACCAACTTACAGTCGGCAGAGGAAAAAGGACGCCGTGTTAGGAGGAGACTATGGTGGGGAAACTGGACTTCCGGTCAGCTCCAGAATTGAATGGGGGCTTCCGGTTAGAATCTTTGTGGCTCTTTGAGTGTTTAAGTTTGCCGACCCTTGTTCTAGACAGACATTCCCTGAAGGTGGGCTCCAGCAAGAGAGCTTGGTTGAATCTTGCTGGGTGATGTAATCTCCCCAGGTGCCATGTGGTGAGTTCTATTGCTATATGGGTAGAGGGCTAATCCTGTCATGTCCTGAGGACGATGTCTTAATCCCATCACCCTGGAATTGAAGTGGGGAGAGCAGGGAGCTGCTTTATCTTTAAAACATGTTTCCCCTTTTCTCATCCAGGGAAATATAATATTCTGCCTTTTTAACATTTCCTAAAATATTTCATTCTTCTAGGACAGTGGTTCTCAACCTGTGGGTCGCGACCCCTTTGGGGGTTGAACAACCCTTTCACAGGGGTCACCTAAGACCATGGAAAACACATATTTTCAATGGTTTTAGGAATAATTTTATGGTTCAGGGTCACCACAACATGAGGAACTGTATTAAAGGGTCATTAGGAAGGTTGAGAACTACTGTTCTAAGAAGTAGCTTTCTTCAATGGGCATCAGGAACTACAAGAAAAGAGGCAGTTGGGCCTGGAAGATGTAAAATTGTCTAATTGTAAAAGATGGTTTCCAGGTCTCACACAAAGGTCATAAGTAGCCTTTGGGCCATGAATTGACTAAGGAAGTAGGATCATATCAGGATACACTTTTGTAGAGCAACAAGATAGGATTGGAGCTACTGATGAAACACTTGTGTTTACTTGAATCTGTCTCCATCCCTGGAAGGTCTGAGTGAGAAGTGGAATGGAGGGGGGATTTTATGGCCCAGATCTGAATTCCAGTTCATGCTGACTTTCTGTGAAATTCAGCAAATAAACAGATAAAACAACAGGCGACTTTCGCCATTCATGTGCATACGTGATCACAGAATTGACCTAGTTTTCCACAAAACTCCTGAATTGTAAGAACAATGTTTCCTGAATTAAACTACAGACCAAGTTATCCGGGACAGAATTGTTAGGACAGCTTGTTGATCATGCAAAATCATCAAGAGATTGCTTTTAATCCAAGGTGAAGAGTTGATAGATTTGTAATATTTTTTTAAAGGACAGTTTCCTCCTTTTTAGCGGTTCAGAAGGTATCCACCTAATGTTCTTGGATGACGAAGCATTTTCCGTTTATTTAAAATATTTCCTATGGACTGCTGACATTCTTGTTGGGGCTCTCTTTAGAGGTCTCTAAAGCTATCAGGATGAGTTTTTTGTAATCCCCGCCTTTTAAAACTGCAATCTCCAGATTGTTTCTGTGTGTGTGTGTCTGTGTGTGTGTCTGTGTCTGTGTGTCTGTGTGTTTCCTTTAAGCCAGGTTTTTCCTACGTAACCAAGATTTTTCTGGAACCACAATTGAGTGAAATCACATTCACTACTTTCTGGGTTTATATATATATGGGATAGGTGAGCCATGAATATAGAAAACAAAATTCTATTATGAACTTGAACTTGGTGTCAGTTGAGACTAAATGATGCAACGCTTCCCGCCAGCTCCCCAATTTTAGAAAATTTGCACAAATGTGTTTATATCACGTAACCTAGCCTACTTTTTTCCAATCTGTCACCTTGAGAACTACAATTCCCATAATTCCAAATGTCTTGACTTAGCCGTCCTGACTGGGAACGTGGCTATGAATAGCTACAACAAGCCTGAAAGGCACCAAGATGGGAAAGGAGATCTAACATGCTTTCTGTCAGGCATGCAAGATTTGACAGTTCAATTAAACTGATTTAGTATTAATCATGCCAATGTGCAGAAATATTAACAAGTAACTGTTAACACCTGCTAAGAATCAGATAAGGAACAATAGAATTCAAGGGGTGGTTAGACTTAGTCTGCTTGTGGCCACGTTGGGATTTTAGGCTGATCCCTCTTTTAACTCCACCGCCAGGTTCTACCACTCCTTGTTCTACACTTTCACTAAACATAATGAGTAGCACCAAAGCTCAACTTGGACTATGGAAAAATGTTCAAAGTTAAAATGACACTGAAAAATGTGACCTATGACCATTGTAGCATTGTTGTTAGTTGAGGTCATGTCCGACCCATCATGACCCCATGGACAATGTTCCTCCAGGCTTCCCTGTCCTCTACCATCCTCTGGAGTCCATTTAAGCTCACGCCGACTGCTTCAGTGTCTCCATCCAGCCACCTCATTCTCTGCGGTCCCCTTCTTCTTTTGCCCTCAGTCGTTCCCAGCATAGGCTCTTCTCCAGTGAGTCCTTCCTTCTCCTTAGGTGGCCAAAGTATCTGAGTTTCATCTTCAGGATCTGGCCTTCTAAAGAGCAGTCAGGATTGATTTTCTCTAGGACTGACCGGTTGGATCTCCTTGCAGTCCAAGGGACTCGCAGGAGTCTTCTCCAGCACCAGAGTTGAAAGGCCTCCATTCTTTGGTGCTCAGCCTTCCTTATGGTCCAACTTTCACAGCCAGACATTGCAACTGGGAAAACCATAGTCTTGACTATACGCACTTTTGTTGGCATTACATTGTAGCATTACTGTAGCCATTTTACAACCAGCGTGTATTTACTACGGTTGCAGCATTCTGGGTTCACATGATTGCCATATGTGATCTTCCCTGACTTTTTCAAAAGTGATGTCAAGGGGGAAACTGGGTTTGCTTAATGACCTCATGATTCACTTACTAATTCATGGCAAAAAAAATGTGAAAAATCTGGTGTGAAACCACTCAACATCTGCATTGCTTAGTGATGGAAGTTCTGGTTCCAGTTATAGCAATAGAACTTAGACTTATATACCGCTTCACAGTGCTTTACAGCCCTCTCTAAGCGGTTTACAGAATCAGCCTGTTGCCCCCAACATCTGGGTCCTCATTTTACCACCTTGGAAGGATGGAAGGCCGAGACAACCTTGAGCCTGGTGAGATTCAAACTGCCAAATTGCAGGCAGCCGGCAGGCATCAGAAGTAGCCTGCAGTACTGCATTCTAATCACTGCGCCACCGCGACTCTTATGGTCATAAGGCAAGTTCTATTGTTATGCCATCTGTGATTTGTGCCAGAAGGTGCATTTCTGTTGATCAGTTGACTTAAAAACAAAAAACCAGATAAACAAAAATTGCTTCTGACAATTACATTCCTAAGTAATAAAGATTCTCCCATTCCTTTTTAGAACGTTCTGGTGAGGCTAAAGGGTGGAGCCCAGGTTGGAGAAGGTCGGCTTGAAGTGTTGATGAATGGAGAATGGGGAACCATTTGTGATGACGAGTGGAACCTACCTTCAGCCAGTGTGGCCTGCCGAGAATTGGGCTTTGGAACGGCCAAAGAGGCTATCTTGGGTGCGAGACTTGGACAAGGTAACTATGTTTAAAATTAGGGAGTTATTAGAAAGGATGAAGGAGTAATGAAGATGGAGAGTCCAAGAGTTGAGCCCATATTTTACCTGCAGAAAATCCCGTAATCTGATCATTAACATCTTCAGGTTTAGGAAGGGATTGCTTGATAGGTAAAACAATCTGTGTAACTCTTTGGAAAGCTGATATAACTTAGAATGGCATATCAAGAGAGGGAGGGAATATTCTATAACAGGGGTGTTAAACTCAAGGCCCATGGGCCAGATGTGGCCCATGGAGTACTTTGATTTGGCCTGTGGGGCCACCCTGGAAACAACAAAGGATCAACCCGCGGTGCCTCTGCCAGTGAAAATGCAACTCAGGAGGGCCACGTGCGGCTTCTCAGAGCTCCATTTTTGCTGGTAGAGAGCTGCAGGAGGCCATTGCAGCCAAAAACAGAGCCTTGATGAGTGACGTTGAGCTGGCCACGCCCACCCTGGCCACGCCCACCCCAGCCCCCTCCGAGGTCAAACACAACCGTGACGCGGCCCTCATGAAATCCAATTTGATGTCCCTGTTCTATAAAATCCAGCATCTAAGATTTAAGGTGTTTTTAAAATATATATTTTGTTTTATCAACAAAACTAAAATACAAAACAGGGAAAAAAAATACATCCAGCACTAATAACAAAAGAAAAAAGATTGGTGTACAAAAAGAAAGGGGAGGGTGGGGGGTAATGACACAAGTATCAAATAAATGTAACATTTAACCAGAGGTGGGTTTCAGCAGGTTCTGACCAGTTCTGGTAGCAGAAAGTTTGAGTAGTTCGGAGAACTGGTAGTAAAAATTCTGACTGGCCCCGCCCCCATCTATTCTCTGCCTCCCAAGTCCCAGTTGATTGGGAGGAAATGGGGATTTTGCAGTAACCTTCCTTTGGAGTGGGGAGGGAATTGAGATTTTACAGTATCCTTCCCTTGGAGTGGGGTGGGAATGGAGATTTTACAGTATCCTTCCCCGCCCACATCCATCAAGCCACGCCCACCAAGCCATGCCACGCCCACCAAGCCACGGCCACAGAACCGGTAGTAAAAAAAATTTGAAACCCACCACTGCATTAAACATATAGAATTCACCTTGGCTGGATGCTGGGGGAAAAAATTTCTGCCATGGTAGCATCAAAGCAATGTGGATGGCACAAAAGAATCAAGGAATTGAAATAAACCGTGAAGTAGCTCCAAAACGGTGTGGTTTGAGGAAAGAAAAGGAAAAAAATTTATGTATGAGATAGACACTGTAGCTGTCCGGAATCTTAAAAATGTGAGCTTATAGCCAAATGGCACAAAAGAGGCTCTAATATATATTTAATTGTGGTTACCGCTACGGAAGTGCTAGCATCACGTGAAAAAAAGCCTCACTGCAACGTGATGGGGCTGGAGCAGGTTGGCACATTACACAAGGAGAAGCTAGTTGTTTTGAAAGACTGCTTCGGTTTTGTTGTGTTTTCTTTACGGAAAATTGGAGATTGCTAGGAAAAACAGCTAGCCTTGCTCCGAAGTATATTAATAAAGCAGAAGGTACCATCTCTAGCCAAATATGTTTGCATTTTTTTCCTGTCTGCTTCAGAAAAAAAATATATATACCGTGTTTCCCCGAAAATAAGATCCTGTCTTATATTTTTTTGAACCCTGAAATAAGCGCTTGGCCTTATTGCCATGTGCTCAAAAGCCCGATCGGGCTTATTATCAGGGGATGTCTTATATTGGGAGAAACAGGGTAGATGACTGCTTAATGAGAACAGCAACAAAATTAACTTTTTCCATCTTCTAAACTTTGTTCTTGAAACTTGGGAAAACCATGAACAGTCTTTCAGTTTAATTTACTAGTCTGTTCAAGCACAAAGGATAGCATGAACAGGCCTCTGTAATTGTTTTACAATACTAACCTTCAATATTAACACTAATAAGTTAGGACGCTACTGTGATAGTTCGATTAATTCCATGGAGTCTTGGCTATAATATGATCCTAAAATTTCTCTGGTGTCTAAATCAATACTGAAAACAAAACTACTACTATATGTACTGTACCAGGGGTGGGTTCTACTTATCTTTACTACCGGTTCGCAGCGGGGCTGCGCAGGAGCATTTTGATGACATCGGGGAGCCTCCCACTGGTTTTACTACCGGTTCTATAGAACCGGTGTGAACCGGGGTCAACCCATCACTGTACTGTACCCTTGAAACGGACACAGAAACTGTAAAATGTAGCAGCTATGTTCCCAACCGATGCAAGAATCACATACGTTTACATCAAAATATCAAATGCTGATTGCCAGTTGTTTACCAAATGTAATTTTATATATTCTATTTCTAATCTCAATCCAATTACTCTACAACTGACTCTGAAATTGACTAATTTTAAATCTTGATAATGGCATTGATCTCAGGTTCTGATTGTCCAAAGCAGAGGTCTCCAACCTTGGCAACTTTAAGCCAGGAGGACTTCAACTCCCAGAATTCTGGGAGTTGAAATCCGCCAGGCTTAAAGTTGCCAAGGTTGGAGATCCTTGGTATAAAGAACCGCCTTTCCCATTGGAAACTTCCCCAATTATTAAGATCAGCAAGAAAGATTCTTTTGATGTAGCCACTGCTCTCAGAAGCCCATAGTTGTTACAAAACTATGAAGGTTTTGAAATATATCATATTTTTGGGAGTATAAGACGTGCTGGAGTATAAGACACACCTTAGTTTTTGGGGAGGAAAATAAGAAAAAAGCTGATTGGCAGGTGGGTCGGCTTTCCAGAATACCCCCAATCAGCTGTTCCCAGAGATGAATTTTAGCAACAGGTTCCGTTTCAGAAAAAAAAAAATCTGCCTTTGAAATCCTCCAAAAAAGTCTCTGAAGCTCTGTTTGGGGGCTTCTTTTCTGAAGCTTCGTTTCTGATGCTTTTTTCAGCCTCTGAAACCTCCGTTTGAGAAGCTGAGCAGGGCTACATTTGGAGTATAAGATGCACCCAGATTTTCACCCTCTTTTTGGGGGGGAAAAGATGCATCTAATACTCGGAAAAATATGGTATTTCGCTTAGGAATTTTACTTGGCCCTCTCTCTCTGTGTAGAAAACCTATAAAGACAAAGCATTTTTGCTAGTCTTGTGATAATTAAATGATTTGATGTAGGAGAAGGAGAGGCAGAACCTGGGGCGGAGTCAAGAGAGGAATCTGCCAGGAATCATTATGTTGCTATAAGCAATCCAACTCCAGCTTCTCTCAAATTCCATCAATTTAATGTTCACTATTAGTTGACTCGATTCTTGTGCAGAGCCCTGAGCAATAAATCAGCAAAACTGGAACTTAACATGCGGTCCTGATTCTTCATGCATGACATTTTAGGATTAACTAAATGATTAGTTTTTAATGTGCTTTTTTAGTTTTTAGATTCTGTACTACTACTACTACTACTACTACTACTACTACTACTACTACTACTACTATTTAATCTGTAGTGAGATTCACAGCCTGGTTAATAGCTCAGCAGCTCAAATCCTAACCAAGGACTAGGAACTGTTAAGGTATCGTCGGAGGATGTAAGCTGTTCCAAGTAAGGTGTTTTTTTGTAGAGTCAAAATGTTCAAGTCTGGTACATTTAGAATTTCTAAATAGTGGGGTAGCCCTTTGGGTATTGCTCCAAGGGCTCCAATTACAATCGGGACAACACACAATTTCTTTTTCCACAGTCGCTCAACTTCAATTTGCAAGTCCCGGTACTTTGTGATTTTTTCTTGCTCCTCCTCCTCCTCCTCCTCCTCCTCCTCCTCCTCCTCCTCCTCCTCCTCCTCCTCCTCCTCCTCCTCCTCCTCCTCCTCCTCCTCCTCCTCCTCCTCCTCTTCTTCTTCTTCTTCTTCTTCTTCTTCTTCTTCTTCTTCTTCTTCTTCTTCTTCTTCTTCTTCTTCTTCTTCTTCTTCTTCTTCTTTTTCTTCTTTATTATTATTTTGCTTTGAATATATGCTGGCATAATAAAAATAGGGTATAGAGGACAGACAACACTGTCTGTTTGTTAGCACCCTAAGAGTCCAGTTCTATTTGCATTTTTTGAACTTAATGGGAATATTTAATAAACATGCATAATATCAGACACTAATAGATTTATTAGAGAAAATACATGAATATTTATTTGTGTATTTATTTAGGTAGTTGTAGGCTGTCTAGTTTCATTCCAACTTTGGACAGTGTTCAACATGAATATTCGTTAAAAGAATATAATGCAAAATATTGCAAAACAAACGTGTGGGAAAAAAACCAGCTCTACGTGTATGGAGATTCTCAGTCATCCAGGTCATGGTTGTTCCCAAAGGTGCTTTTTCAAGAGGCAACTGGACTTTCTGGGTTTTTCTCTGAAGACGTTTTGCTTCGTATGCAAAAAGCTTCTTCAGCTTTTGCCTCTCATCGAAGAGCTGAAGAAGCTTCTTGGATGAGAAGCGAAATGTTTCCAAAGAAAAACCAGAAGGTCCAGTTGTCTCTTGAAAAAGCACCTTTCAGAAAACCAGCTCTACTAGATTGACATCCCATCAGAGGTCCATTGTTTACTTTAACCCAAGACTTTTTTTTAAAAAAAATTGATTTATATGCCGCCTTTCTCCGGAGAGTCAGGGCGGCTTACAATGCGTTAAGCGATAGCCTTCATACTTTTGTATATTTATACAAAGTCAGCTTATTGCCCCCACAATCTGGGTCCTCATTTTACCCACCTTAGAAAGGATGGAAGGCTGAGTCAACCTTGAGCCGGGTGAGATTCAAACTTACAGTAATTGCAGACAGCTGAATGTTCATTTTCTTTCTTTCTTTCTTTCTTTCTTTCTTTCTTTCTTTTCTTTCTTTCTTTCTTTCTTTCTTTCTTTCTTTCTTTCTTTCTTTCTTTCTTTCTTTTTCCTTCCTTCCTTCCTTCCTTCCTTCCTTCCTCCTCTTTCTTTCTTTCTTTTTTTAATTGATTTATATGCCGCCCTTCTCCGGAGACTCAGGGCAGCTTACAATGCGTTAAGCGATAGCCTTCATACTTTTGTATATTTTTTTTATACAAAGTCAGCTTTGTGGCCCCCACAAACTGGGTCCTCATTTTACCTACCTTAGAAAGGATGGAAGGCTGAGTCAACCTTGAGCCTGGTGAGATTCGATCTTACAGTAATTGCAGACAGCTGTTCTTAATAACAGTGCTTTAGTCTGCTGCGCACCAGGCTCTGGTGAAGAGGAGAGCTTGGGGGAAGAGCTGGATTTTAAGAGCTTATTTCACTGGGTTGTATTACAAAAGAGAACCATAAGCCATTCTACCAGACGTAATATTTTTTCCTCTAATTTTGTAGTGCAGTGATGTCCATTTAAAGTTCAAAGAATTCTTGGAAATCCTTTTATAACCCTCTGTTTCCTTGCAAAAGTAAAAAATAATGTTAGAAATCTTCCAATAATCCATGTTTATTTGCAATCTTTCTATAGTCCTACGAAAGAATTATCCTTATCCCAGTTGAAATCTCAGACTTGTGTGCAAAAATAGTAAAAAAAAAAAAAAGCCAGTTGCATATTTTGCTTCCAATTGTCCAAATGAAATTTAAGAAATGATGGAGGAATGGAAAGTTGGCCTTCATTCTGTTTCTAACAATTGAAAGGAAAAAAAGAAAGAAAAATATTGGAAACAGTATCTCAAAGAATAAAAACAAAAGTAACTGCAGAAAAACTTCATTAAAGCCCTGGATATTTTTAACTCAGAAGTTTCCTGGGCCTCTATCTGGATTTGAGAATATCTGGGCAATTGAGATGTTCAGTTTATGAATCGTCCCAAAGGGCCTTTTTTTCAAACAACAACAAGATTCTCTTGGTTTTTTTTTTTCCTTTGAAAACTTTTAGCTGCTCATCCAAGCTTCTTCGGTTGAATTGAGAATCTCTATAGACAGTCTTTAGGGACGTGGTGGTTCAGTGGCTAAGATGCTGAGCTTGTCAATCGAAAGGTCGGCATTTTCAGCAGTTTGAATCCCTAGTGCCACGTCACAGGGTGAGCTCCCGTTACTTGTTCCAGCTTCTGCCAACCTAGCAGTTCAAAAGCACGTAAAAAATGCAAGTAGAAAAATAGGACCACCTTTGGTGGGAAGATAACAGCATTCCGTGCGCCTTTGGCATTGAGTCATGCTGGCCATATGACCACGGAGACATCTTTGGACAGCGCTGGCTCTTTGGCTTTGAAACTGGAGGAGCACCACCCCCTAGAGTCGGGAACAACTAGCACATATGTGCGAGGGGAACCTTTACTTTTATAAACAGTCTATGAATTCTTAACACATTTTCCTTATCTGATTTCTCCAGGTGCAGCTATACTTTTAGGACAGGTCTATAGAGGGAAAGCTTTTATTAAGCAGAACGAAAAAGCAGGAGAAAACACAACAACATTGGCTTACCACATTTAATGAAGTCATATGTTTTACTCTCTGAAAAGGGGATTGTAAGATCTGCCCATTTCCTAATTGAAGAACTATGCAGATATGTTGACCTTAACTGTTATAGTCACCAAATTAGGGTAGTTTCCATCAGAACATGTAAAATATATACTTTGGATTTATTGTGGGGAAATGAGCTTATGAGTGTCCCTCTCTTTTTAAAGGCATTGGCCCTATTCATCTCAATGAAGTGGACTGCACAGGCTTTGAAAAGTCTATTACAGACTGTAAATTTAGCAAGGAGATCAGGAGCTGCACCCCATGAAGAAGATGCTGGTGTGAGATGCAACATCCCAGCAATGGGCTTCCAAAATCAGGTGAGATCATTGGGAGAATGATGGGAGAATGATGGGAAAATAATTCTTCTTCTTCTTCTTCTTCTTCTTCTTCTTCTTCTTCTTCTTCTTCTTCTTCTTCTTCTTCTTCTTCTTCTTCTTCTTCTTCTTCTTCTTCTTCTTCTTCCCTCCTCCTCCTCCCCCCTCCTCCTCCTCCTCCTCCTCCTCCTCCTCCTCCTCCTCCTCCTCCTCCTCCTCCTCCTCCTCCTCCTCCTCCTCTTCTTCTTCTTCTTCTTCTTCTTCTTCTTCTTCTTCTTCTTCTTCTTCTTCTTCTTCTTCTTCCCTCTCCTCCTCCCCCTCCTCCTCCTCCCCCTCCTCCTCCTCCTTCTCCTCCTTCTCCTTCTCCTTCTCCTTCCTCCTCCTCCTCCTTCTGTAGAATGCACTGTGCACTTCATCATAAGAGCTGGAACATGGAAATATAATTCTTACTTTTATCCCCCTTGACCTCCAGTTGAAGAGACCACCATCAAAGATATAATCTATTCTACTTTTGAGATCATTGGTTTTAACTTGGGCCAGCCACAGTCTCTAAGACCAACCTACCCCATGTTGTTGTTAGTACAAAAACACGAGAAGTGTCAACCCAAAGGTGTTTTTTTCCTAAAGGCAACTGGACTTTCTTGATTTTTCCTTTGAAGACATTTTGCTTCTCATCCAAGAAGCTTCTTCGGTTTGGAAGAACCTCTTCAGGTCAGAACTGAAGAAGCTTCTTTCATGAGAAGCAGAATGTTTTCAAAGAAAAAAAAACCAATAGAAAATCCGGTTGCCTTTTAGAAAAATCACCTTTGCGACAACCATAACTTTGATCAGGGGTGTCAAATTTGATTTCATTGAGGGCCGCATCAGGGTTGATTGCATTGTGGGGGGCCAGGAGAGGCGTGGCTGAGGCGGGCATGGCCAACTTAATGTCACTCATGTCGGGGGGCACCTGTGGTGGCCCGAGTGCTCTGCCAGTGAAAATGGGCTCCCAACAGTGGTGGGTTGTCCCCGGTTTGGACCGGTTCGCAAGAACCAATAGTAAACCTGGCGGGAGGCTCCGCCCACTGACCCCGATGTCATCAGGAAGCTTCTGTGCATGCGCATGGCGGCCCCATTGTGAATCGGTAGTAAAGGTAAGTAGAACCCACACCTTGCTCCCGAGCTCTGTTTTCGTTAGCAGAGGATTGCAGGAGGCTGTCACAGCCAAAAACGGAGCTCGGGACCCCATTTTCACTGGCAGAGGCACTGCGGGCTGGTCCTTCACTGTTTCCAAGGCGGTCCCGCAGCCCAGATCTAAGCACCCCACACACCAGATTCCGGCCCACGGGCCTTGAGTTTGACACCCCTGACTTAGACGATTGAGAATCTCCCTAGACAATGAGGAGAGTTAATTGCTATAGTAGCAGTGAAAGTAGAAGTAGGGGTTTTCTTCAGGACCAGTCTTACCGTTAGAGAGAGCAAAGGAGCTGGGGGTCTTTTGATGTGGCTTGTTTTTTACGTCTTGGTAGCACGATCACTGCGTGTGACGTCAGCTACTAACCCACGGGGTCAAATTCGACTTTGAGCACATTGTAATATTTTTAAACCCATGTGCAAATAGAGCTAAAACCGTATAAAGTGCAGCACACAAACAGATGTTAAGAGGACCCAAAA
Source organism: Coluber constrictor foxii (assembly GCA_038048745.1). NCBI lineage: Eukaryota > Metazoa > Chordata > Lepidosauria > Squamata > Colubridae > Coluber > Coluber constrictor. The sequence continues at coordinate 23,937,166 of CM075967.1, forward strand.
ACACAAATAGCCTCCTCAAATAGCCGCTGTGACCTGAAATGGGTCATATGAATCAGACTTTTGGAGACTCCTTAAATGTTTACTGAATTCGGGTTTTGAACAGGAGGCGCTTTTCCTCAACCTTCCATATTGAGGTCATCTTCAGACTGCTGGCTCAGAGTCCCTCCTGGCAGGCAGTTCAGTGAATTTGTAAGATTTACATCCCAGGATTTGGCCAAACTCCACATGTTCCATTCAGTTTAACATCTGTGTTCTCTTAAAATCCATGAGCGCAACATAATTTGAGAAACATCCTAGCCTTTCTCCAAATAACTTGCTTCATAGTTTTTAACCAAGCTTCTTCCTAATACTTTCATTAAAACAATTGCTCCGCCTTGAATACCAGTTTGGGTTTATGCTCAGGCATTACTTAATGTCAGGGTTAGAACCCATATGTAACCTCGGTTTTGAGAACCTCAACCCAAGGGAGGCTTTTGCCAACTTTGATGCCTTCTTGATGGACGACAGTTCACAACAATATCCTGATAACTTAGAGACAGTGTGAATTATAATTCAGTACATCTGAGCAATATCAGTTTAGAGTAGAACAGGGTTGTAAAAATTATTGTTGCAGAAATTAAATCCAGAAAGCACACACAGGTAAACTGATTCAGCAGGATTCATTAACATATATATATATATATATATAGTATATATATATATATATATATTATATATATATATATATATATATATATATATTTAAATATTTTTGCTGATAATTTTTATAAATAAAGGGAGGCTGTTATAGATCTATTTCGAGCTTATTTGCTCTCATCAGACAGTCATACCCTTACTGGGATTCCCAGTAAGGGTATGACTGTCTGATGAGAGCAAATAAGCTCGAAATAGATCTATAACAGCCTCCCTTTATTTATAAAAATTATCAGCAAAAATATTAAAAACATAGAAAATAGCTTGTCGGCTATATTATACTGTCTGGATGGCCCATGAGATTGGGCTGAAAGGCAAAAAATTGGAGATTTGTGATATCTCCTTCTCCATTCGTGGTAATCCAGGATGACTTAACAAACAAACATACATACATACATACATACATACATACATACATACATACATACATACATATATATATATATATGTATATATTATTTTATTTTCGTAGGTCTTTATGTGTATCTTTCTTTATGCCAGGGATTTTCCTACGTATATTAAGATGTTTCATGGCCTAATTTTCAGTGAAATCTCAATTCACCAGCTTTTTAGGCCTTTTTAAATATTACAGCAGCTATATGCTATCCGTTTGAGTGTATGTGTATATATATATATATATATATATATATTATATATATATAATATATATATATATATATATATATATATATATATATATATATATATATATATATAAATATTACATGAAGATAAATGTACAGTACCAATATAGATTCTTCTTCAACATAGTAGCAGTTACAAGCAAAACACAAGGCAGGAGAGAACAGTTTATTTCATTTCAGCAGAGCAGACTAGTTTCAGTTTGTTTTATTTTATTTTAATTATTTATTTTATTAATCCTATTTCTATCCTGCATAAGCATGTGGGGCATATCTGTATCATGTTGGATAGCTTATATATAAAAATTGTTTCGGAGTTCTGGACTTCCAAGAATAAGGAGATAGGCTAATGGTATGGTGGGTTGCCATATACTGTTGATTATTTAAGATCATCTTAATGGATTTAGGAGTAGAAGGCTAGAGTTTTTCTAGTAGGATTTATTACAGCTGAGATCTTGCTAGGAATTGTGGGAGTAATAGAATAGATAGAGCCTGGAAGGGGCCTTCTAGTCCATTCCCCTGCTCAAGCAGGAGAACTTATACATTTCAGACAAGTGGCTGTCCAATCTTTCCGTGAAAGCCTCCAGTGATGAAGCACCTACAGCTTCTGAATTGGTTCAGTTCAATTGGTTAATTGCTCTCACTGTTAGGAAGTTTCTCCTTAATTCCAGGTTGCTTCCATCTTTGATTATAATCTGAAAATATTTCATGAGGCTGGGAAGGCTACTGTATAAATTGATCGTCAGATATTACACCAGGTATCATCTATAGACTGCATTCTATAGTCTATAGAACTATAGACATTGTTATTATTCACAGACCTCTGAGCCAATTTGGTATAGAGAACCAGTTTGGTGTAGTGGTTGAAGTCCCGTCCTATAAACCAGGAGACTGTGAGTTCCAGTTATGCTTTAGGCAGGAAAACTTGCTGAGTGATTTTGACTCTCTCTCTCTCTCTCCCTCTCCCTCCCTGTCTCTCCCTCCCTCCCTCTCCCTCACCTCTCTCTCCCTCTCTCTCTCTTTCCCTCTCCCCCCTCTCCCTCTGCCTTTCCCTCTCTCTTTCCCTCTCTCCCTCTGCCTCTCCCCTTTCCCTCTCCCCCCTCTCTCTCCCTCTCCCTCTCTCTCCTTCTCTTCCCTCTCCCACCTCTCTCCCTCTTCCTTTCTCTCTTCCCCTTCTCTCCCTCTCTCCCTCTGCCTCTGCTCTCCCTTTCCCTCTCCCCCTCTCTCTCCCTCTCCCTCTCCCTCTCTCTCCTTCTCCTCTTCCCTCTCCCACCTCTCCCTCTCCCTTTCTCTCTTTCCCTTCTCTCCCTCTCCCTCTGCCTCTGCCTCTGCCTCTGCCTCTCCCTTTCCCTCTCCCCCCTCCCTCTCCCTTTCCCTCTCTCTCCCTCCCTCCCTGTCCCTCTCCTCTGTCCCTCTCTCTCTCTCTTTCCCTCTCCCCCTCTCCCTCTGCCTTTCCCTCTCTCTTTCCCTCTCTCCCTCTGCCTCTCCCTTTCCCTCTCCCCCCTCTCTTTCCCTCTCCCTCTCTCTCCTTCTCCTCTTCCTTCTCCCACCTCTCTCCCTCTCCCTCTCCCCCCTCTCTCTCCCTCTCCCTTTCCCTCTCTCTCTCTCTCAGCCAAACCCATCTCGTAGGGTTGTTGTTAGGAAAATAGGAGGAGGCAGGAGTATTCGGTTCATTTGCTGCCTTGAGTTAGTCATAAAGTAATAAAAGCAGAATAATTTTTTTAAAAAAAATATGAATAATTTTTTGTCCTGGACCTGAAACATGGCTCAAGATGTCATCCTGATCATGCTGATGGAAGATATCGTTGGGCAGCAGCAACTCAAAATGTGGAGGTAGCCTGAGCTATGTCAATGGGATTCTTTTTTCTGCAATTCAAATTTTTTTAAAGTTTTAAGCCATCTAAAGTTATTTCCAAGACAACTGGAGGCAATTCACATTCAAAAGCCAGCCGGATAATTTTGCTAAACTGACTTGCCAAGCATGCCTTTGTTACACAACTCGTTTTTCCTAGCCTGGTTTTCTGGTTGTCCTCTATGAGTAGAAAATGCAACTTTCTGTCTCTTTTATGGAGTGAAATTGGAGTGTGGCAATCACCATGACTTTTATAGCTGTCAATTATTCTCCGCAGGTACGCTTGAGTGGCGGCCGCACACCTTACGAAGGCCGGGTGGAAGTTCTCCAGGAGCGCAATGGCACATTCATATGGGGGTCCATCTGCGGCGAAGGATGGGATATAATGGACGCCATGGTGGTTTGTCGCCAACTGAATCTTGGCTATGCTAACCATGCATTCCAGGTACAAGATTTGTTTTAATTCCACAAGCGAAAAGCAAATTCCCATTGTTATTCGCTTCTCTTCAGAATTCAGAATTTCTTATCTAAAGACATATTCTTTGAGTTTTCAGGCCAGGATTTACAACATACAAATTTCTTGTTTTCCTGGCATCCTATATAACTTTCTTCTGTGTCTGTCCTTCCGCTTCCCTCTGCTTTAGCCTTCCTTCTCCATAGCCCCATATTTCTGGGTAATCTACTTTCTCTCTTCCCTTCCTGTCGCCTTTGAAAAGGTATGAAGGAAAGATAAAACAGATGTTGAGTGGCCCTCGTTTGAGTCACATGAAATTGGGCTCTAATTTGAGGCTATCAGAGAAATGTGATTTTACAGCCCAGAATAATCAGAAGCTACGCTTACCAGTCAAAGTCTGACGGCTGCCTGCAATTTGGCAGTTCGATTCTCACTGGCTCAAGGTTGACTCAGCCTTCCATCTTTCCGAGTGGGTAAAATGAGGACCCCGATCAGAGGTGGTTTCAGCAGGTTCTGACCAGTTTTGGAGAACCGGTAGCAGAAATTTTGAGTAGTTCGGAGAACCGGCAGTAAAAATTCTGACTGGCCCCTCCGCCATCTATTCTCTGCCTTCTGAGTCCCAGCTGATCGGGAGGAAATGGGGATTTTTTTTTTATTTTTTTAAATTTGATTTATATGCCGCCCTTCTCCGGAGACTCAGGGCGGCTTACAATGTGTTAAGCAATAGCCTTCATACTTTTGTATATTTATACAAAGTCAGCTTATTGCCCCCAACAAACTGGGTCCTCAATTGACCTACCTTAGAAACGATGGAAGGCTGAGTCGACCTTGAGCCTGGCGAGGATTGAACTCACAGAAATTACAGGCAGCTGGTGTTAATTGCTGCCTTTAGTAGGAGGCATTAGCCCCCTACGCTACACAGGCTCTTGTGTAGTATCCTTCCCCCGGATTGTGGAGGGAATGGAGATTTTACAGTATCCTTCTGCTGGAGTGGGATGGAAATGGAGATTTTACAGTATCCTTCCTCTGGAGTGAAATGGGAATGGAGATTTTACAGTATCCTTCTTCTGGAGTGAAGTGGGAATGGAGATTTTACAGTATCCTTCCCATGCCACGCCCACCAAGCCATGCCACGCCCACCAAGCCACACCCACTAAGCCACACCCACAGAACCGGTAGTAAAAAAATTTGAAACCCATCACTGACCCCGATTGTTGAGGGCAATATGCTGACTCTGTAAAGTGAGGGCTGTAAAGCACTGTGAAGCAGTATATAAGTTCAAGTAGTACTGCTATTGCTATAATTTGAGGTTCCACTTAATGTTCCATGGAGCATCAGTATTTATTTTTGGAGCATTGTGGCGCATAAGCACAAGGATTGCTTCAGGACACCTGATCAAAAGTTCATCAGGTCCCATGTTTTTATTTGTAGTCACTGAGATATTTCAAACAAAGAATGATGATGACAATCTACTTTGATCATTAGACCCCTGGTATATGAATAATAATAATAATAATAACAACAACAACAACAACAACAACAACAACTTTATTGTCATTGTACGTGTATTCACAGTATACCCATACAACGAAATTCACTTAACACCCAAAGACCAGTCCCAACACACATAACAATCCCTAAACACACTCCCACCCACCACAATTCCCCACCCCTAAACCACCCAAACATCCACACAACAGACCAAGTAATACTGTCCAACTGGCTCTTTAATTCATTGGTGAGTGCAATTATAGCTCTGGGATAAAAACTACTCAGAAAATGTGCGGTCCGAGTTTTAATTGTTCTGTATCTTCTGCCAGAAGGCAACAGTCCAAAAAGATTGTAAGCAGGATGGGAAGATTCACCATGTTTTATAGATACATTTTTTTTAAAAAAAAATCATACTGAATAAGATCAAAGGGTTCCTTCCTGACATTTTTCATCTCCTGGGCTAACTGTAGTTCAAAAACTCATCCTCTCAGCTATAGAAACTTACTGAGTGAAGTGAATACCCAAGAAAGCCACACTGAGGAAAAGGCAAAATATAACTCTAATAATAAAATGGCATATTTATGTCTTGTCTTTTCTCTGGAATGCTCAAGCTATGCACGGAACACCTCCCTTAATTTTAATTTAGCCTTGAATTGTACTCTTTAATCATGTGATAGAAAGAAGAAACATTAAGGTGAAAACTTTCAACCACGCTATTGAATTCCATCTGATTTGAATTATTTTTTCGTTCAGTTGATTTCATCTTAGTTCTGGATGCCCAACATTTTGGAAGCCATTTTCAGCCAAATGTCTGTTGAGCCAGAAAAACATTCATCGCTCTTGTTAAAGCCAAGCAGTTGTGGCTGAAACCACACAACACAGTAGCTAGGCAGCAAGAAGGAAAGTGAGGTTACAAATCGAAGGCCCCGGAACGATATTTAAGGTGATATCATTTGCAACCATTGAGAAATGGACCACCCATATTTCAGGGGGTACAGCTGGAGAGGTTATCTTCTCTTCACAGTATCTTCGGCTGCAAATTCATTAAGAGACAGTATCCCTGATGAAATAATAATTATATCTGAAGTTCTATTTCTGTTGGCTTACTGTGATCAATTTTGATGCATTACATCAGTGGTTCCTGCTCTTTCCTTCACCACAGACTCCTTTAAATATCTTTTGTGGCCACGGACCCCCAAGACTTAATTCAAGATTTAAATCATAACATTTTTTTTCAAGATTTCATGGACCCCCTGTGACCACAGGTTGAGAACCATTGAGATGATATGGATCCTGCAGATACATCACAGTTGCATTCCCATCTTTTTCCCAAGCTAAATTTTTATAAGTTAAAGATTAGAGAAAGGAAAGAGATAACACTGCTGTCTGGGAAAGTCTAAAGAGGACAAGCCATGTGAGAGGGAGTTAGCTAGGAGAGGAGAGTAGAAAAGGAAAGAGGTGGGAGTAATTGCATGGAAATGCAAGAAGATCCCGCACCCCAAAAAAGCATTTTATCCAGCGCCTTTCTACCTTGCAAGCTTTTGTGCCTCTGTGAAATAACTCCTTTGAGAATCCCACCCACAAAGGTAAACAGCAAGCCATAGTAGCTATTTAGTAGTGAGTAGATCTCATTATAGGAAAGCTCCATTTACAGCCCTTTTTGTGTATTTATCTCCTCACTTGTAAATTCTCCATCCAATCACTTCATTCATAAGCAGATAGGTAGATTGATGGATTGGTAGGTAAGTAGGTAGGGTGAGAGTCTGAGTGAGTCAGTGTGTAAATGATGTATAAATATAGATAGGTAAATAGATTGGTAGGTAGGTAGCTGAGATAGATTATGTATATATAATCTATCTCGATAGAAAAACACTTTAGATAGATAGAGATAGATAGATAGATGATAGATAGATAGATAGATAGATAGATAGATAGATAGATAGATAGATAGATAGATAGATAGATAGATGATAGATAGATAGATAGATAGATAGATAGATAGATAGATAGATAGATAGATATAGATAGATAGATAGATAGATAGATAGATAGATAGATAGATAGATAGATAGATAGATAGATGATAGATAGGTAGGTAGGTAGGTAGGTAGGTAGGCAGGCAGACAGACAGACAGATACCGGTAGATAGGTAGGTAGGTAGATGATAGATAGATAGATAGATAGATAGATAGATAGATAGATAGATAGATAGATAGATGATAGATAGGTAGGTAGGTAGGTAGGCAGGCAGACAGACAGACAGATACCGGTAGATAGGTAGGTAGGTAGATGATAGATAGATAGATAGATAGATAGATAGATAGATAGATAGATAGATAGATAGATGATAGATAGGTAGGTAGGTAGGTAGGTAGGTAGGTAGGCAGGCAGACAGACAGACAGATACCGGTAGATAGGTAGGTAGGTAGATGATAGAGATAGATAGATAGATAGATAGATGATAGATAGATAGATAGATAGATAGATAGATAGATAGGTAGATAGATAGATAGATAGATAGATAGATAGATAGATAGATAGATAGATAGATAGATAGATAGATAGATAGATGATAGACAGAGATAGAGATAGAGATAGAGATAGAGATAGAGATAGAGATAGAGATAGAGATACCGGTAGCTAGGTAGGTAGGTAGGTAGATAAGAGAGAGAGAGAGACAGACAGACAGACAGACAGACAGACAGAATGAGCGAGCGAGCGAGTGAGTGAGTGAGTGAGTGATAAATTGGTGGCATGAAAGAGTGAGTGTATCAGTTTCATAGGAAAATGGCTGTCTGCAGAAAATGGTTGGGAAATTTATTTTTTCATGAGGCTCGCCATGCTTGACCTGTGACTTGTTGCAACTCACTTCATCTCCTCCTTCAGCCTTTCCCCAGGAAATAGGTTGGGCCAGCCAAAAGGGAAGAGCAGTAAAGGGAACTCTTGCCTGTTGCAAGTTCAGCTCCACTGAGAAGTGCCACCCCAGAGGTCTTAGTTTATTTTCTTGTACAGCAGCCAATTTTTGGTTCAGGAGTTGAGGACTGCTATGTCCACCGAATGCCCCCGTTTCCAATCTCTTTGCCGTGTTGACATTAGCAGCCCTTATGCTGTTTGATGGAAGAAGGCATTTCCTTGCACTGGATCTGCTTATTTTGGGAACAGGGGTCCTTGTGTTTGCTCCAGGCTGCCCTCCTCATGGAGCATACAGCCCCTCTGTGTAGGTGGAACAGACTTATCCTGTGGAGGTTTGCATGCCAAGAAGGCATTTTTAATGAGGTTCTGCCTGATGCAGGGAATGTCCTGTTTGTTAGGACTTTAGCAGCGTTTTCCTTAGGTGAGATATGATTAAGAGATTCTGAACGCTGGACAGTCATTACTACTCTGCTGTTTTTCTTGCCTGGTTTTTATACATCTGGTTATAATGAAGTGTTAACCATATTCAGGATTAGGAGAGGCAGTGGCTCAGCGGCTTAATGACGCTGGACATGGTCTTCCCTTCAGCAGTTCGAGTTCTAATATTGCATGGCAGGGTGAGCGCTCGTCACTTGCCTCAGCTCCTTTCCACTTAGCAGTTCAAAAGCATGCTACGTGCAAGTAGATAAATAGGTACCACTTCAATGGGGGGATGAGCTGGCACTTTGTGCAGACAATTAGAATCCTGCTGGCACTGGACCTTCCCAGATGCAACAGCAGTTTGCCAGGTGACTTTAGTAGAGGGAGAGGGCCCTACATGATGCTGCAGGAAAGCTGCTCATCTTTCTTTCTGATGTAGAGCTAGCTCACCCGAAACTCACCTTGGATAGTGCGTGAGCGTGAACCAAATAGGGCTAATGTCAACTCACAAAGCATCTCTGGCCTGCTCTTGAGTTGCCATAGGTAAGGGGGATGGGAAAATGGCGAAGCAGCACGGCAGCCAAAAACGCAAAAGCACATTCCAGATATCTCTCTCTCAAGGCTGTCTCCCAGGGTTACCCACAGCAGCCGGAAGAGAGTGATCTCTGCAACTCTCAAAATTGCTCCGTTGGCGAATATGACTGACACACCCTGGGGGGAGGGGGGAAACAGGGTCAAGTCTGGCCAGTAAATTAGGTGGGGTCAGAGTTGGCTTGCTGTCAGGGTGATTTAATTAGGGCATCCGTCGAAACTCTGACAGCTAATAGTTTTAGGCAGCCAAAATACTATTCTGCATTAGCAGTCTCCTGCCTATAATCATATGCAAAATTAATTAATTAATTAATTAATAACATTCAGGATACCACCACCACCACTGAGCTGTTTCCAAGATGACCTGTGTTACTAGGTTCTTGATCTTCACCTCATCTTCCAAAGCAGGCATCTTCATTCTCTATTCCATTTCCAAGAGGTAAACTTATTAACCAAGGTGTTAAAAGTGCAAGCGTGATTATGGAGTTGAGGTTCGAACCTACTTCCAGATGCAGAAAACTAGCAAAGGATTATTTAGTGGGTAACAATACGAACATGGCAAGAATTCTGTCCCAAAACAGATTAAGCAGGTAGATTGATCATGGAGCTGTGTTCCACTGAGAATTGGAGCTTGGAGATAACACACGCCAGCCAATCTCAAATCAGTGCACTTTGCAATAGTGCACTGTCAAGAGACTACCGAGAGAAATGAAGATACTAAGAGGCATGATTCTCAAGAATCACCTGTATGATTTTCCAGAGTTTGTGATGGAGCCAATCGAGTCCCCAATAAGTCCTCACCCATAGCTAATCATAATCATAATCATAAGTTTATTTGTCAAGCATATATAAGATAACAGATAAAAGTGTAAACATAATTTGAAATGAAAAAATGAAGTAAAAAGGAATATTAGGACAGGGACGGTAGACACACAGGTGTGCTTATGCACGCCCCTTACAGACCTCTTAGGAATAGGGTGAGGTCAACAGTAGACAGTCTAAGGTTAAAGTTTTGGGGGTTTGGGGAAGAAACTATAGAGTCAGGTAGTGCATTCCAGGCATTGACCACTCTGTTATTGAAGTCGTATTTTCTGCAATCGAGTTAACCTTGGAGCGGTTAACCTTGAGTTTGTATCTATTATTTGCTCGTGTGTTGTTGTGGTTGAAGCTGAAGTAGTCATTGACAGGAAGGACATTGTGGCAGATAATTTTATGTACTACGCTTAGGTCAGACTGAAGTTGGCGTAGTTCTAAGTTGTCTAAGCCCCAAATTTGGAGTCTGGTGGCATAAGGTATTTTATTGCAGGTAGAGGAATGGAGGACTCTTCTCGTAAAATATCTCTGAACTCTCTTGATTGTATTTATGTCTGATATGCAGCGCGGGTTCCAGACAGATGAGCTGTATTCAAGAATTGGTCTAGCAAATGTTTTGTATGCTCTAGTTAGTAGTACAAAATTACCAGAGAAGAAGCTAGGCAAGGTTAGGTTAACAACTCTTAATGCCTTTTTGGCAATGTTGTTACAGTGGGCTCTGGCACTTAGATCTTTAGAAATGAGTACTCCAAGGTCCAAAGCAACGATGCTTCTCCAAATTTAAGGTGAACTTGACAAATTCGATGCTGGAATAATTCTTTAGCATGAAAGATCCTATCATGGAGATGCCAAGGTGGTCAGCCCTATGCTCAGGACAGGGCAATTGCTGATGGAAAAGGCATTCATTCACTCACAGTAGACAGGATCCTTGGCTCCTGCATGACTCAGGAGGAGGGGCTGTAGGGACGGATGGACTGCCGAGCAGTTTGATTTGCTGATTATTGAACAGTTATGTATTTTCCAGGAAAGAGGCCAGGCCTCAGTTGCTCTGTGAGCTCAGGAAAATGCCATTCTAATTGGCTCATAATTCAGTTAATTCATTCTCATTACAGGCCAATGTGGATGGATTAGGTGTGGGGAGCAGGGGAGAAAGAGAGATTGGCAGAAAAACAGTTGATGCAAGTTCTAAAGAGTTCCTTCCTGTTAGGTCAAAAGTACATTGTGCATATTGCTTGAAGGCTTCTCCAAAGCTTCCCTTGAATTTTGACTACATGTTTGGAGGGCCACCAACTTCAACACCAAGCAAGAAGAAAAGGCAGACCAGATCTGCAGATTGCATTTGTTTCCCCCCGCCCATCCCCCCAGATGCAAAGCCAGGATCATGTACAATAAGGACTGCAGTGTATCCAGTGGTGGGTTCCAAAATATTTTACTACTGGTTCTTGGGTGTGGCTTGGTGGATGTGGCTTGGTGGGTGTGGCAGCGGAAAGTTACTGCAAAATCCCCATTTCCTCCTGATCAGCTGGGACTTGGGAGGCAGAGAATAGATGGGGGCAGGGCCAGTCAGAATTTTTACTACTGGTTCTCCAAATGACTGAAATTTCCACTACCAGTTCTCCAGAACTGGTCAGAACCTGCTGAAACCCACCTCTGATCTCATCTCATTTTCCTGTCTATCACCATCTGGAATCCTTAGTAATTTCTACTAGCAAAGTTGGTTTGGAATAGGCAATCATCTTTCACTCCCGATCATTAACCGTCTTCCATCTGTGATGGAAGCAACAGTTAAAAGGGAGGGAGCTCCACCTGGGGGAGTAAAGAGATGTTTCAGCTTGGAGTTCATTCGAAGCTTAAGTTTAAAGATAAAGGTAAAGGTAAAGGTTCTCCTCACACATATGTGCTAGTCGTTCCTGACTCTAGGGGGCAGTGCTCATCTCTGTTTCAAAGCCAAAGAGCCAGCGCTGTCCAAAGACGTCTCCATGGTCATGTGGCCAGCATGACTCAGCCTTCCATCCTTTCTAAGGTGGGTAAATTGAGGACCCAGTTTGTGGGGGCAATAAGCTGACTTTGTATAAAATATACAAAAGGATGAAGGCTATTGCTTAACGCACTGTAAGCCGCCCTGAGTCTCCGGAGAAGGGCGGCATATAAATCAAATTAAAATAAAATAAATAAATAAATGACTCAATGTCAAAGGCGCACGGAACGCTGTTCCCTTCCCACCAAAGGTGGTCCCTATTTTTCTACTTGCATCTTTTTAATGTGCTTTCGGACTGCTAGGATGGCAGAAGCTGGGACAAGTAACGGGAGCTCATCCTGTTACGCAGCACTAGGGATTTGAACCGCTGAACTGCCGACCTTTTGATTGACAAGCTCAGCATCTTAGCCACTTAGCCCAAGGGAAGGCAGAATATTTGACAAGATTCTTGTAATATAGGTGATCAACTGTAAAATATCTTTTTGGCCTCTTTCACAAATGATTCTGGCTATTTGTGCCTGGACTATTGGACTGGCAACAGGTTCCCTCTTTTTCTTGGCCACGTGAAGTCTAACGTGTTTGTAACGTGGCCCATCCTTATGCTGGGTTCCCACTTCCTGTCACAATAAATGTAAACAACAGAGTGTGACACATGAGATAAGTGTCTTTTGGATCGATTGACTGATTGATTGAATGAATGAACGAGGAATTTGTTTTCTTTTTTTTATATAAAGTTTTATTAATTTCTATTGTCTACATTTTGTTAGTGCTTAATAAACATCGTGTTGTCTGCGTTATTTTATTTGCTTAGCAGTACAGATTGCATTCTTTATCTCCAACCACTGGTGGAATAAGTTCCACGTTTGATACTATTCTGTATCTTCTTCCTGTTTAATCTTCAATGTGAGTCTGTCCAATTCTGCACAATCCAGTATCTTCCTAATTATCTTTTTCATCTCATGGCATTTCTTCAAAAAGTTCAGGTTTAAAATCTACCTGTTTTCCTATCATCTTTTCTAACCACTTATGTATTTTTGCCCAAATTTTCTTTGCTTTAAGACAAATCCACCACATATGGTAATATGTGCCCATTTTTTGGTTACATTTCCAACATTTGTTAAACATATTTTTAAAGATTTTAGCTAACCTAGCAGGTGGTAGGTGAATTTATTTCATTTAATACCGCCAATCTAAAACAACTCACCGTGTTTCCCCGAAAATAAGACCCTGTCTTTTATTTTTTGAACCCTGAATTAAGCACTTGGCCTTATTTTCGAGGAGGTCTTATTAATTTAGGGTGCGTGGAGCGAGACGGGGATCCTCTTGCCATCTTACCTGATTTCCAGCTCTGTCTCCCTTGCCCTAACTAGAGGAAATGGCTGGGACCGGCTGCGCATGCATTTAAATATTTTTGGGGAGGGCTTATTTTCGGGAAAAGGTTTATTTTCCGTGGAGGACTTATTTTCAGGGAAACACGGTCATGTTTTCAGTGGCTTCCACTTCTGAAAAAGTGGGTTGGTCCTTCTTAGGTCCTGGATGTCTTTTAAATTGGGTTGAATCTTGCATAAAGTGTGTGTCGGAAATACATCAACAAGACAGGGAAGGAATTTACAAGCTATACTAGGAATAATTTTCAGTTCTGTTGAACCACATTTTATGGTTCTTTAGCCGATTAGAAAAGCTTCCTGGCTACCAAATGTTATTGCAAAGATAAATCAAAAGTCATGTTGGCTTCTTATACTATCCAGCTGATAATATGATTGATCTTTCAAAGTAATAAACAGTACAGAACCTGGCTAAGTAGTCATTTTCAATAGGTCAAATTATTGTTATAAGAATCCAGTAATCATATTACTTATGCCAAGTCTCAAAAGCCAAGCGCATCCCTCCACCAAAGCTTTTTTGTGCCCTCATTCAAATATTGCATTGACCAGCTGGAATCTTGGGGAACATAGTATCACTTTCTAGATTAGAACAGCTAAACCATGGTTTGGATTCTGAACATCACTTTTCTCATAAAATATTCCCAAAGAAGCAGAGTTTACTTTGGTCATAAGACATTCTGCTTGGCTTCTCCATTGTTATTAAGATCTGACTCAACCAATCCTTCCAGGCAATATTCGCAACGAGACTTCTTTAACAAGATTTGTTGAAGAACAAATGAAAGTCTTTGAAATGAAAGGGAGAAAATTGCAAGAATGTCAGCAACCACACTATTCCCAATTCAAATCCAATTTATTCCCCAATGTATTAAGGCAGGGGTGTCAAAACTCGATTTCATTGAGGGCCGCATTAGGGTTGTGTTTGACCTCAGAGGGCTAGGGGCATGGCCATGGTGGGTATGACATGGGACTCGTGCCTGGGGCACCTGTGGTGGCCAAGTGCGAAGGCAGGACTTCCCTGAGACCCTTCCTCACTCTCAATATATCCTTCCTTCCTTCCTTCCTTCCTTCCTTCCTTCCTTCCTTCCTTCCTTCCTTCCTTCCTTCCTTCCTTCCTTCCTTCCTTTCCTTTCCTTTCCTTTCCTTTCCTTTCCTTTCCTTTCCTTTCCTTTCCTTCCTTCTTTCCCTCCCTCTTCATTCTCCTTTCTCCTTCCCCTCTTTCTTGCTTTCTCCTTCCTTGCTCTCTTCCCATCTTCCTTTCTTTTTCTTTGTCTCTTTCCCTCTCTCCTTTCCTGTCCCGTCTTGCATGACATGCTCAAATGCAAAAGGGGAAACATTTCTCCTTTTCTTTTGGTTTTAGTTTGTTTTGATAGCCCTCTGCCAATGAAAACAGAGCCCAGGGGAAGAGGGGGCATGCACACAGCAGAGGCACCGATGGCTAGTGCTTTGCTGGTTCTGTGGGCCAGATCTAAGCACCCCGCAGGTTGGGTCTGGCCCACGGCCCTTGAGTTTGACATCCCTGCATTAAGCTATTTTCTGCGTTTCTATCTAAGATGCTTCTTTCCAACTGACAAGGAAGCAGTTCTTTCCTCTGATAATGGAGCAGCTGTTTGCAAAATCATCTCCTGAACTTTTTTATCAGTTTGTCAGTCGACCATTACAATAGCTGGGATACCTTACTGATTAAAAAAAAACAACCTGCCAGCTGGAGGAGGGAAGGTTTTGACAATATTCCATATTGTGAGTGCTGTTACACTTGTCCAGGATGTGCTACTGAGTCAGTTGCTCACATTTTTACACTGCTGCCTCTTTTATGATTTTTGGCTCGCAGCCTTCATATATCCACTTCTTCTTGGCTGTGTTGTTTGGCCACAACCTAGAAATTGTTTGCCTTATACTTTCAGACCTTTTATTGAAGATTTCCAGGAATATTGCCAAGTTCTGCTCCATCATTATGGCTAAGTATTACAAGGTTTGAGGCTTAGCTTTTACTTGAGAGGGTTGTATGGACAAACTCAACTGTCCTGGAACATTTGCTTCCATTTCCTTCGTTTTATTACGTCTCGCATGGTGCTTTGCATTGCTCGCTTTTGTTTGACACCTCAGTAAAGACTATACATCGATAAAGGAAGGAAGGGATTGCCTGCTCCAAAGTAAACGGGAATTTGAATTAAATTTGAATTTGAATTTTTGAAGCCTGGCTTTTAAATCAGAAATTCTCCTAAGCAAGGGGTGTCAAACTGGTGGCCCACGGGTGGATGTGTCACACGCAGGCCACGCCCACCCCAGCTCCACGAAGGGGGAAAATGTCACAAAACGTCAGGTGGCAGCAATGTGATGTGGTGAGTTTGACATCCGTGTCATAAGCTATTTGATGTGGATACTGAAAAAATAAGAAGACTGTTAACGCAATGAGCTGGCCATTAAGTGCCCAGGGTGGACAACACAAAACTATAATTCAGCGATTCCCAAGGTTACTGAAGTGGGAAAGATGGTTTAAGACATGCTACAAAGCATCTATACTTAATCAACTTCCCTTTTTTGGGGGGTATTTCTTACTAGGAGACCTGGTATTGGTATGGAGACACTGATGTAGACAACGTGGTCATAAGTGGGATGAAATGCTCCGGGACAGAAATGGCTTTGTCCCACTGCCCACATGATGCCAAGATCTCCTGTCCCAAGGGAGGAGCACGCCATGCAGCTGGTGTTTCCTGTACAGAAAGTAAGCACTTCGGCTTTCTTGGCTCACATCTTAGACCACAGTTTATCTAAACCGCAGTCAAGCATGTTCATGTTTTGAATATTTTATTGGGTTTAATCCAGGGGTGAAATTAAAAAATTTCCCCTAACAGTTCTGTAGGCGTGGCTTGTTGGGGGGAGGTCATGTGACTGGGCGGGCATGGCCAAAACAACATCACTCACATCGAGGGGCTTCTCACCGGCCCCTCCCCTCCAAGCCATTCCTTGTCACGAATGGCAGGAAAATGGGGAGGGGAATATTCCTGCCTACCATCCTTCCCTCAGTCTGTGCTGAGATTGAGGAATGGATGATAGGCAGGAAAATCCCCTTCCCCATTTTCCTGCCTTTCAGGAAAATGGCTCCATTCCAGCTGCTCCCCACCCCCTGTCCCCCTCCCTCCTGGGGACTATCCTAAAAGGGACAGCCTACAGAAGCTCCATTGTGAATGGAGGGAGAAAAATTAGCATTCTCTCTGCTGCATTTAATATTGAATTCTGTGGCAGAGGAAATGCTAACTTTTCTCCCTCCATTCAGAACGGAGCTGCTGCTCCCTTTATAGTTCCCTCTTGGCTCCCTCCCTCCTGGGGACTACCTTAAAGGGACAGGATGCAGCAGCTCTATTCTGAAAGGAGGGAGAAAAGTTAGTAGTCCCTCTGCTGCATTTAACATTGAATTCTGTGGAATATCAAACGGCTGGAAGAGGTGAGCAGCAACCAGCTGGGTGTGGGTGGGGCCAAGGAGGGGTAATTACTACCAGTTCGGCGAACTGATGCCCATAATCCCTAGCGGTTCTCTCAAACCGGTCCGAACCGGTAGGATTTCATTCTTGGTTTAACCAGGATAAACGCTAACCTGACTTCTCCATAACCTTGGTTATTGTGACATGGCAAGCAAAACAAATTGGTTTTGAAACCAATCAATAATGTTCGATTAACTAATTAATGAATCTTCAATTAATTGGTCAATAATGAACAATTAAACAATGGCATATCTCGCTACCTGGAGTTGTGGGTTCTCCATCACAGGAGGTTTTTTTTCAAAACTAAACTGGGCAACTATTTGACCAGGATGATTTAAGTCTCCTGCCTTGAGCACAAGGTTGGAGTAGAAGATCTGAGATCCCTTCCAACCCTATAATTCTATGTTCAATATTTCAGGGAGAAATCTGATTCTAAACTCAAAAGTGCTTCATGTTTCTAATATCGTGCGTCCATGTGGTTTATTTAATGGAAAAGATCTACCGTTGCCTACGTTAGAGTTTCGATTTTCCAGATGAGATCATACCTCTGGGAGTTCTTGAGACCTCCCATCCAAGTTCTAAACAAGATCTAACCTCTCAAGCTTTCTCTGATCAGCCAAAGTGAGCCAAGTGCTGCAATTTGCTCCGGCAAATGTATTGTACTGCCATCTGAATTAATTGTTGTGACCCAGGCCCAAGTAGGTATTATCAGGCACAATCAGTTTGAAACAAACAGACTTTATTAGAACAGCTGAGAATTAACTCATTCTCAGCGTAGAACCAAACTAATTCAAAACAAATTCTTCATAGCACAATTCTTCAGCCTTATCACCAACCTTGGTCTAATTAGGCAAACTGCCAAAGGCTTTTCTTGGCAAAACTTCAGAAGCAGAAGACACCGACAAATAAATGCAACAAGACAGGAAACCAATCTATCAACGTTGTTTTCCGACAAAGAGCCCAAGAGCCATTGCTGGTCTTTTAAGCCTTATGGGAGTGGCCAATCATCTCTTGGCCTTACTCCTGAGTCGTCCTTTTTGCTTTAGCTGCTCTTGCCTTCTGGCAGCTCTTATCATGTGTGCACTAGCAATAGGCTCCTCCTGTTCCTCTGCCTCTCTGGTGTCAGCCTCTGGAGGTTCCAGAGTCTGCACATCACTCCCAGATGGCCCTGGTCCAATCTCTGCCTCTGACACAGAGCCCTCGTCTGGGCCTTCCCCTGACTCCAGGACTGGCGCATTGTCCATCCCAGCCTCCTCACTGTCCGACTCTGCTGCCAGCTCTGCAGGATGCTGGTGGACCACAACATTAATGTAAAAATTTCCTTGAGCTGAGCTTCTCTCCTGGTGTCACAAGGTCACATCCCAGATAGATTTATTGACACTATTAGAAAAACACTTTGCTGGTGCCTTCCTCTGATAATAATGTTCCCTCATCACCTGTCTCTACCATAGCACTAAGCATCACCTTCCATAAATGGAAACAAGCTCTAATAGGAGTCCTAACCAGGTGTGCAATTCACTTACCTTCACTACCAGTTTGCTAATGTGAGTGCATGTGCCTCCTCCGTGCATGTGCAGAGCCTTCTGTACATGCGCTGAGGATCAAAAACGGGACGTGATGACATTTGCGCGGGTGGACAGAGCCTCCCACCTCCGGCGCTACTGGTTCGCCCAAGCCAGATAGAATTGGCTTAATTTAACCACTGGTCCTAAGCCTAACTTAGGATGCACACGGGTCTTGAAAAGTGTCTTGGGAAACCTTCCATTTTTCAAGGCCATCTACAAATCCTTCAGCGGAAATAATCAGAGGATAAAAGAGAAGTCCTTACTCTCCATTCATGTCCGCAGCTGCGGCTGATCTCGTCGTCGACGCCAAGGAAGTAGAACAGACGTCCTACCTGGAGGATCGCCCCATGCATGTGCTGCAGTGTGCCATGGAGGAGAATTGCCTGGCTTCCTCTGCGGTCAACACCTCAGTGTCCACCGGTTACAGACGACTCTTCCGCTTCTCCTCCAAGATCCATAATAACGGGCAGGCTGACTTCCGTCCCAAATCGGGCCGCCATACTTGGATCTGGCATGAATGCCACAGGCAAGTCTTGCTTTCTGTCTTCACTTTTGTAGAATAGGAAGGAGGGGGGAAAATGTGAAATGCTGACACAACTCATGCGGGGTCACCAACACAGACCTGCAAGATGAAAAAGGGTTCTAAACATGACTTAAAATACTGGTGGCCTTGGCCGTTGGTTCAAAGTCAAACTCAACAAGGCCACAAGCACATTTCTGACCTGCTCACATCTCCCTTGAAGCCTTAATTTAATTCGCTGTGGTTTATCATGGCTGGCTGGGGAATTCTGGGAGTTGAAGTCAAGGGTGGACTTCAAAAATTTTAGCAAGGGTTTCTCTACCCGGTTGCTGGGTGGGCGTGGCCATGGTGGGTGTGGCCTAGTCAGCCTCCTGCACCAGGGTGGGGTATATGTGTTTTTGCCCTCCCCGGGCTCCGGAGGCTATCCTCAAGCCTCTGGGAGGGTGGAAACGGCCTCCCCAGGTTCCAGAGGCCCTCTGAAAGCCAGAAACTGGCCTATTTCCGGCCTTCTTGAACTTCTGGTAAGCCCATTTTTCACCATCCCTGAGCCTCTGTGCGTGCCCTGCACTTACCTGCATCCAAAACAGGTCAGATGGGGACTTCTAGGAGGAGCGTGATGGGATGGGCAGGGCTAGCCAGGAGTGGAATTTGGGGTTCTCCGAACTGCACAGAATCTTAGCTAGAGGTTCTTCTAAACCCCCAGCAGCTCACTCCTGGCTGAAATCCACAAGTCTCAAAAGGTGCCAGTTGATCAAGCTTCTCGAACCAACAAAGATGGCTCTTGATGTGGCCTCTTTCTGTTTAACCTCACAATGTCCTTTCCTATTAACACTCGTTTCCTTTCTGGACTTTCTGTAAAGTTCAAATTAAGTGAGGCAGCTACAACTGATCGGCCGGTTGAAACCAGTTCGTTTATAGACAGGGATGCCTGCTCAATTCCTCTGCAGTATTTCTGGTCCATAAACAGCATAAGATAAACACCTTCCTGAGCAGGCGGACATATTTTAGGAACAGTTGGCATTTATGTTTGACTTTTTCACGCCGGAAAATCGCTCGAGCACCCAGCTTCAAAGCAAATAGTTTGGACTTCTTAACAGCTCTCCGTATTTTCCATTTGCAGGCTGTGGAATTCTATTCATGAATGGTTGGGGTGGGTAGCAGGATTCCACTGAAAGCCAGGTAAAAGAGAAACCCAGGAATGCATGGCAAAGGAAAATTATTATAGCAACTCTGAGTCAGTTTAAAAAAAAAAAAAGGTTTCCTTTCCCCACAGGCAAGTAGAATAAATAAACAGATTGATGTATCATCTCCCTGATACTGAATTCCAGGTGTTTAATGTCCTCTGTGGTTTATTTTCTTAGGTGCAAAACAGCTAACTAACTCTACCTTGCAATTCCTTAGTTTCCCACAACTTATACGAGGATGCGCTTGCTTTCTGATTCTACGCTTGGTTTTTGAACACGCAAGTGTGCCGTTCACAGTCTGTGGGCATTCATCGTGGGTGTTGCACAAATTAAAAACTAAAACGTCTTGCAAGATGCCAGAATCTCTTTCAATATTCAACAGAAAAGCTTATTACGATGTACCTGATATTTATAATCCCACCCTTGCAAGTATAAATTCTGGGTCAAATATTCATAGAATATATCTCAAAGGTGCTTTTTCAAAAGGCGTTTGGGCTTTCTTTTTCCTTGAAAATGTTTCACTTCTCATCCAAGAATCTTTGTCAGTTCTGACTGAATGGTGGAGAATGGGAGGATTTTTTAAAAAATTTAATTTATATGCCACCCTTCTCCGAAGACTCAGGGTGGCTTACAATGCGCTAAGCAATAGCCTTCATACTTTTGTATATTTTATAAAAAGTCAGCTTATTGCCCCCACAAACTGGGTCCTCAATTTACCTACCTTAGAAAGGATGGGAGGCTGAGTCAACCTTGAGCCTGGTGAGATTCGAACATGGAGTAATTGCAGACAGCTAGATGTTAATTAGGGTGCTTAGTCTGCAGAGCTATCCAGGCTCCTTTCCTTGCAGTCATCTGGTCGTTAGCATTCTTTCTGAGAGTTGTTGAGGCCACTTGGAGGTTTAAGTGAGCCCTCAGGGTCAAGGAAAAAACAAAGAAAGCCCAGTTGCCTTTTGAGAAAGCACTTTTGGGACAAAATAGTCCTCCAAAGAATCTCCATAGATATTCACACAATATTTTTGTTTTGAGGAAGGAACCATAGCTGAGTTCCAGAGTCCCACGTTCAGTTGAAGTTCTATTTCAAACATTCAATATCAGATTGGGGTGGGGGGGGGATTCTTCCAGGAAGATTTCTGGAACATTTCTGGAACATGGTAAGTCATAGAGGAAGTAGTATCCTGGTTGGACAAATACCTTGACAATATGAGAGAGCTTTCTAATACATGAGACCATTAAATCTGTGGAGGAAATTCAGGTTTGTGTAAATTGCCAGCACTGTAATGCTCAAAGATTAAGCCCTAAAGCACCATCATCCTTCTAAATGCCACCTCTAGGCTTTGCCCCCCAACCAGGGGTGAAATGCTCCCGGTTCGGACCGGATCGCCCAATCCGGTAGCGATGGAGACGGGTGGTTCGGAGAACCGGTAGCAAAAATCCCTGCCCCTCCCCTCATTGGCTAGCTGAGCCACGCAATCATCAGAGGCTTTTTTTTAATTTTTAAAAGCATATTTTCTACAACCCCTGCGGCCGAAAAAATGCTTTTAAAAGTAAAAAAAAAAAGGCTCTGATGATTGCGCAGCTCAGCTGGGATCATCAGAGGCTTTAAAAAAAAAAAAGAAAGCCTCTGTCGATCAGGCAAATCAGCTGGGATCATCAGAGGCTTTAAAAGCATTTTTTTACAACCTTTTCAGCCGAAGAGGTTGTAGAAAAAAATGGTTTTAAAAGTTAAAAAAAAAAGTTGGCCACACCCACTCACCCCCCCTCCCACCAAGCCACATCCACAGAACTGGTAGTAGCAAATTTTAAATTTCACCACTGCCCCCAACTAACGACAAATTATTTTGACAAACAAAAATCAAAAGACTTCCATCCTGCAAGTTAGCCAAATTTTCTAAAACGTTAGGATTCTTTCATGATACCTCATGAGGTTTCAGGAAAGGACACCAAAATCTTGTGTTGGATTTAAGTCCAGTACATCCTGCCAAGTTAGAGTGGTTTTTTGTTTTTCTGTCTGCTTACTTGATTTCTGACTGATTTATTTAAAGAATGTGGCCATCCCAATCAATCCTAGGAAATTGATTCATTCTCTGTCATCTTAGCACAAATCGGTAGACAATATTGATTTCTTTAACTTAAATGGTTCTGCGCCGTTCCAAAATGAAATGGAGCATACATTACAGATTTGGTCTATGACTCCATTATCATAATATACAATACACCAGAGATGGGTTTTCAGCAGGTTCTGACCAGTTCTGGAGAACCGGTAGCGGAAATTTTGAATAGTTCGGAGAACCGGTAAATACCACCTCTGACTGGCCCCGCCCCCATCTATTCTCTGCCTCCCAAGTCCCAGTTGATTGGAAGGAAATGGGGTGTCAGGTTTCGAGGTCGTCTCAAATAAATTGCATTTCAAACAAAGGCTTTGATGAAAAAAACCTCTCATTTATTAAGCACGACATTCTAACACCGACTCATCGTAGCCAACACTGACTTCCCGGCGCCAACCCCTCCCTTCCTGTCTCCACTCCTCTGGTCTCATTGGCCATCTTCCAAGTCACTCCTTCCCTAATCTACCGCTCCAACTCAAAGGAATTTCCCCCCTCTCATCCCATCTCCTAGGGGATACTATCTCCAGGGAAAATAAGTAGGTGAAAAGTCAAAACGTTGCTTTCCAGATGCCCTTCTTCTCCTTCTTATGTCAGCACTAGAGTGAATGCAGCTTGGAGTGCTGACATGGGGATTTTACAGTATCCTTCCCCTGGAGTGGGGTGGGAATGGAGATTTTACACTATCCTTCCCCTACTATGCCCACCAAGCCATGTCATGCCACCAAGCCACGCCCACAGAACTTGTAGCAAATTTTTTTGAATCCCACTACTGCAATACACATAGCAGAAACAGAAATCTATAAATATATAATCCCAGCACTGAATTAATTATAATATTTACCACGTACAGAGGACTGTCAGATATTGCCTGTATGTGATGCACCAGAGACTAGAAGGGGTTAAGTCTTTACAGACATCACATGTGACTATATCAGCCAATGAACTCTCTTAATGGACTCTTACCCAGAGATCCCTTGGATATCTTCATCTCTCTCTCTCTCTCATCTATCAGCAAGACAACAAGTGAAGTTCTCTCTCCTCTCAAATTACTCAACGAGTAATACAGTTAGGGTAAATGCAACAGGACACCCTGTTCATGCATGTATATATTTTGTAAATATTAAAACAACCTTTTTTGAACCTGAAGCTGCATTGGCCAAATCACTTCTCATAGAACCGAATGAGCGCGACCATCAATATATATATATCTGACAAATGGTAGCAGAGGATGGTATAAATTGCAGCGATGCCCTCAAAACTTTGGAAAACAAAATAAACAAAGAGTGTACAAAACAGGTTGCAGTGAACATCCCTGCAAAGAGATGGGATGGTCACCTTCGTAACCATCTGCTAAAATCTATGCTGATGAAAAGAAGGCCAGGAAGGATAAATAGGAGCAGATGGCTCTTCAAGTCATCAACCCGCAAGCTATTTAAACTTTTAAAGCTTAACTAAAGCTCTGAATTAGGCCTCCCACTAAGTGAGTACTGTACCTGCAGGGGGTTTATCTCCCTGGAGGTGAGCTCACTGTTTAGTTTGATCAACGGTATTGTGGAGCACAGCTGGGTTAAGTTTGTTCCAAATTCTGAATTGAGCTTCAAGAAAAGCGCATTTCCGAGCAGGACAATTGCAACTTTAGCAGGCCCCTATGGAAACTGAGACTAGATTTACTGGCGTTGATCAATTCCATTGAGCATTAATTTAAAAGACCTATCATCATCTTTTAATGACTGCCTAAATCCCTTGCGGAGTGGGCAACTGAATGGAGCTAGCAGAGTTTTTTTAATGGCCCGATGCCCTTCCTGTCACTAATGCGGAGTTTTGTTCAGCAAATATATTCTCATTGTACCTGGAGAGAGAAATATCCATCCCTACCTAGGATCGAACTCACAACCTCCTGATTGTGAGGCGAGAACTTCACCTCTAGGCCACCGAACCACTCCTTTAATTTAAAAGGCCTATGTCTCCTGCTTTTAAAGAGCTGTATCTTCTATATATTCAGGTTCTTGACCCATTCTCTATATCAGGGGTGTCAAACTGGCAGCCCGCGGCCCGGATGCGTCACATGCAGGCTACGCCCACCCTAACTCTGCGAATGGGAAAAACATCGCGAAACATCACATGATGTGGCGAGTTTGACACCCGTTCTCTATGTCATCTTGCCCATCAGGCCAAAGTTCTCAGAATCTCATGAGGCAGCATTTCTCAAATGTGGCGTGTGGACTCCAACTCCCAGAATTCCCCAACTAGCATTCTGGGAGTTGAAGTCCACACATGTTAAAGTTGCCACAGTGAAGAAACACTCTTCTAAGGAATAATCTTAGAATTCTAAGGAACGAGCTACCTCCTGAAATTCGATTGATCCCGGACCTCCGCGCTTTCCGAAAGGCCCTTAAGACTTATTTATTTCAAAAAGCCGGCCTTGCTTGATTGATTTTAATGGGGTTTTTAAATTTTGGTATTATCAATCTTGGTTTTTAAATTGGGTATTTTAACTTGTTTTTGAGACTTTTATTGGAACACCGATGATTTAATTTAATTTTAAATTTTTTAATATTTGTATTATATGTGTTTTCATTTGGCTGTTCACCGCCCTGAGTCCCCCCGTCCCCCCCCCAGGGAGAAGGGCGGTATATAAATTGAAATAAAATAAATAAAAAATAAAAATAAATAATCCTTTTAGTTCTTGAAGACAGCTAGAGGTTGACAGGAATGGACTTAAGTCTTTGACGTCACATGAATTCAATAGAACAGAATAGAATTCTTTATTGGCCAAGTGTGATTGGACACACAAGGAACTTGTCTTGGTGCATACGCTCTCAGTGTACATAAAAGAAAAGATACGTTCATTAAGAATCATAAGGTACAACACTTAATGGTAGTCATATTGTATTATTGTTACTTGGGATAAAGTAACAGGATCCCCCCGAAATGCATTCCATATGGTATTTATTTCCTTCTTCTAGACTAATGCCATCAAGCTGGAATTCATCCAATAAATAGTCACATTTTGGAGATGCTTTCATCTGAACGAAAACCTTTTATAGTTAACCAGTAGTAAATCTGGCTGACCATTGGCTAGGGCTTCCATGTATGCATATATGGTAAGGGAGATACCAGAGTCACAATAAACTGCCATTCTGGTGTGTCTAAAACAACCAACAATTGGATATGCTTTGATGATATAATGTCTACATTCACCAGCCTTAACCATGATTTGCTAACTAAACCACAGAGAGCTGAGTTTATCGATAGAAGAGAATGGTTGTAGCTCAGGGTTGAATGGTGGGGTCTTTGGTGTTCTCTGAGCTTGGTGATTTTCTTGCAAACGTTTTATTACCCAGCCAGGTAACATAATCAGTGCCGAGTTTACACAATATATCAAAACTTCGTTGACAACCTTCAGAAATTTGCTTTCTTTCTGGCTTCCACAGGCATTACCACAGCATGGAAGTCTTTGCCCACTACGATCTGTTGGATAGCAACTGGACTCAAGTTGCCGAAGGCCACAAAGCCAGTTTTTGCCTGGAGGACAGTGGCTGCATAGATGGTACATGTTTCTAACGTTATTTCAGTGCATTGACAATATGCCAATTCATTAGCACTCCTTAATCCCAGCTATTTTCCTTCTTAACACCAGCATAGAGAATATGTCGAAGGCTGAGTCTCTGTGACTATTATGAGCCGCGGTGGTGCAGAGGTTAGAGTGCAGTCCTGCAGGCTACTTATGCTGACTGCCGGCTGCCTGCAATTTGGCAGTTCAAATCCCACCAGGCTCAAGGTTGACTCAGCCTTCCATTCTTCCGAGGTGGGTCAAATGAGGACCCAGATTGCTGGGGGCAATATGCTAACTCCGTAAACCACTTAAAGAGGGCATTGTGAAGCGGTGTATAAGTTTAAGTGCTATGGCTATTGCTATTAAAATCGAATGGAGAATCAACCTTCCACCATCCATTGTTCAACTTATCCACAAATCAGGCTGAAAAACGATTGAGGGTCCAGGACATTCCTGGGAATAAATTTATTTATTTATTTATTTATTGGTTCGATTTATATGCCACCCTTCTCCGGAGACTCAGGGCGGCTTACAATGTGTTAAGCAACAGCCTTCATACTTTTGTATATACCTGCTTAGTAGGGCTTTCGGTCCCCCCTAAGCGGTGCTCTTTTTTATACAAAGTCAGTTTATTGCCCCCACAATCCGGATCCTCATTTTACCTACCTTGGAAGGATGGAAGGCTGAGTCAACCTTGAGCCTACTGAGATTTGAACTCGCAGTAATTGCAGGCAGCAGGCAGCTAAGTGCTACTTTAACAGCACTTTAGTCCACTGCACCACCAAGGCTCCTTTAAGTCTTTAAATCTTTAAAGATTATACTTTCCCCTTCAGAATGAAGAAAATACTAGTTCTAGGCACTCATTCCTGTGGATATAGGAAACTGCTTTATGTTAAATCAGAATGGTAGGCCAGTCCGATTTACTATCTCTTTATTGAAGTGAGCGGCGGGAAGTGGTGGCTCAGTAGCTAAGACGCTGAGCTTGTCAATCAAAAGGTCGACAGTTCAGAGGTTCGAATCCCTAGTTCCGCATAACGGGCTGAGCTCCCGTTATTTGTCCCAGCTTCTGCCAACCTAGCAGTTTGAAAGCACGTAAAAAGTGCAAGTATAAAAATAGAGACCACCTTTGGTGAGAAGATAACAGCCTTCTGTGCGCATTTGGCATTGAGTCATGCAGGCCACATGACCACAGAGACGTCTTTGGACAGCGCTGGCTCTTCGGCTTTGAAACGGAGATGAGCACCGGCCCCTAGAGTCAGGAACGACTAGCACACATGTGCGAGGGGAAACTTTACCTTAATTGAAGTGAGCAACATCTAAGGCTTCGTCCCAAAAGCCTTCACTTCCTTCTGCCAAAGACTGTTACCCAACATCTCCTCCCAAGTCAACTAGCCATTGTGTAACCTCTTTTATGGAGATACCATTGAACAGGATATTTAATTACATGCTGTGTCTATGGAGATTCTCAATCATCCGGGTCATGATTGTTTCAAAGGTGCTTTTTCCAAAAAGCAACTGGACTTTCTTCGGTTGGTTGGGGTTTTTGTTTTTATTTTTTGTTTTTGTTTTTTTTTGTCCCATTTGAAAATGTTCTCTTCTCATCCAAGAAACTTCTTCAGTTCTTTCTTCAAAAACCAAGAAATTCCTGTTGCTATTTGGAAGAAGCACCTTTGAGGCAGTGGTGAAATCCATTTTTTTTAACTACCGGTTCTGTGGGCGTGGCTTGGTGGGTGTGGCTTGGTAGGCGTGGCAGGGGAAGGATACGGCAAAATCTCCATTCCTACCCGACTCCAGGGGAAGGATACTGCAAAATCTCCATTCCCTCCTCACTCCAGGGAAAGGATACTGCAAAATCTCCATTCCCACCCGACTCCAGGGGAAGGATATTGCAAAATCTCCATTCCCTCCTCACTCCAGGGAAAGGATACTGCAAAATCTTCATTCCCACCCCACTCCAGGGGAAGGATATTGCAAAATCTCCATTCCCACAAAGGGAGCAAAGCTGGCTGAGGAATTCTGGGAGTTGAAATCCACAAGTCTTAAAGTTGCCAAGGTTGGAGACCCCTGATCTAAAGCATTATCCATAGATCACTTCTCCTATTGCGGTTTAGTTAAAACACCATCATGCCTTCCAAAACATTGATACTACCATACCTTTGTACTGACTTCCTTCTTAGGGGTCCAGAAGGAGTACGACTGTTCAAACTTTGGGGAGCAAGGGATCTCTGTCGGATGCTATGACGTGTATCGGCATGATATTGATTGCCAGTGGATTGATGTTACCGATCTCAAACCAGGAGACTACATCTTCCGGGTAAGCCGTGATTCCACCAGTGAATGGTAACCATGGGCCTCGTTTGCAGAATAGAAGCAACCCAGCCTCTCTTTTCCCCAGCCAGTTGACTACAAGTAGTCCTCGATTTACAACAGTTCATTTTCATGACCGTTCAAAGTTACTACGGCACTGAAAAAAGTGACTTATCGTCATTTTTCAACCGTTACAACTTTGCAGCACTGCCATGATCCCGCGATCAAAATTCAGATGCTTGGCAACTGGTTCATACTTGTGACGGTTGCAGCATCCTGGGGTCACATTTGGCGATTTTCTGACAAGCAAAGTCAATGAGGACGTCAGATTTCAGAGCCGCGGTGGCGCAGTGGTTAGAGTGCAGTACTGCAGGCTACTTCTGTTCCCTGCCGGCTGCCTGGAGTTTGGTGAAATAAAAGGTGAGAACCACGGACAAAAATGGAAGGACACTTCGATTCCCACCATGGACGAATGGTTGCGGAAGCTGATGGGAATTGGCTAAAATGGCAAAATTGGCTAGCTTGTTTAAAGAAAAGAACATAAGTACTTTGGTTTCCACCTGGAAACTGCTTCTGAACTTTGTGTTTGAGGTGGGAAAAGTATGAAACTTTGATTTTGGGTTTTACCGATTAGACTGATAGATTCCTTATAGAAATGGCTAGTAGTTGATATTATTATGAAAAAAAGAGAAAGCTGTGGTTTGATGTTAATGCCTTATTTTACGGCAACAGAGAGAGTTGGAAGTCAATGCTTCTTTTTCTCTTTCCTAATCCTTCCCCACTTTTCTTTCCTCCCCCTGCTCCCCACTCTCTTCCTATTTACTTTGGTATTTTGTATTTTATTTTATCTTGTAACTCAATAAAAATGTTAAACTAGGAAAATATTTACAGTAGTGGCCAAAATTGTAGAAACCTTTTGGGAAAGGGGTATTTTCTAAAACTAGCTAATAACACCACTTTTTTTGGCAGTAGTACCATAAAATTATATATCAATGGAAAGATAATTTAATCAAGAATGTAATGCAATAACTTTTATGAAGGATTTGCTATTAGAATAGCAGTTATAAAGAAGAAAAGTGAACCGTGATATACAAAGAAGATCACCATAGAAAAAATGAGATGTACAAAAATTATCACCACGTCAGTTAATACTTAGTCGGGTAATGTTTAGCATGAATGACGGCCTCACAACGTCTTCCCATGGAGTGAACCAAGTCTTTTAGTTCTGCAGCTGTTATCATGTGAAACCAAGATTGAATGATGGCTTCTGTTAACTGGGTTTTATTGCTGGGTCGCTTCTGACTAACAAGATTCTTTAATCGGCTCCATAATTTTTCAATTGGGTTAAGATCTGGGCTATTCCCAGGCCATTCCAGCAGTGGAATAGGATGATCTTGAAACTCGCCCCCTCCCCCCCCAAAAGTGGTGTTATTAGCCATCAAACCTCAAAAATACACTTTTCCCCAAAGGTTCCCACAATTTTGGCCACTGCTGTACAATGATGAAAGGTAAAAAAAAAAAAAAACCCTGGGAACCACTTTCTTTGGCTATTTTAACTCCAGTAAATACAATGGCTGCATCACTTTGTGCTAGAAAATTGTTTGCTAGCGATGAGTAATTGAAGTCTCTCCTTTTTATATGTGAGGTGTAGAAAAACATGGGGCTTCAACTGCATGATCAAAGTAACTTTTCTTACACACATCCAATCAGGATTATATCTCCAATTAGATCACACTAAAATCCCTGTTATCTTTTCCCAGATCATTGTTAATCCGACCTTTGAAGTGGCAGAGTCTGATTTTTCCAACAATGTGATGCTATGTGACGTCAGGTATGGGTCACTACGCGTGTGGGTATTCAACTGCCATATAGGTAAGTTTGGCTTTTACTTTTCTTTTCTTTTCTTTTTCTTTTTCTTTTTTTTTATAAACAACGACTTGCAGAGATGAGCTTTGTATCAATGAAATAGTTCTCAGCTCTTCAAGATCAGAAAACAGAGTGTAGCAACACTATCAAAACTCTACAGCTTCAGGATCTTGAAAGCCTGGCAAACTTTCTCCTCCCTCTCTGTCTGTCTCTCTCTGATTCTCTCTCTGTCTCTCTCTGACTCTGTCTCTGTGTGTGTGTGTGTGTGTGTGTATCTGTGTGTGTATGTCTCTCTCTCTGTGTCTCTCTCTCTGTCTCTCTGTGTATCTCTCTCTGACTCTGTCTCTCTCTGACTGTCTCTCTCTCTGTATCTGTGTGTCTCTGAGTATGTCTCTCTCTCTCTGCTTGTCTCTCTGTCTCTGCCTTTCTCTCTGTGTATCTCAGTCTCTCTCTGTCTCTGTCTCTCTCTGTGTATCTCTCTCTGTCTCTCTCTCTCTCTGTATCTGTGGGTGCGTCTCTGTGTGGGTGTCTGTCTCTCAGTGTGTTTGTGTTTCTCTATGTCTCTATCTCTCTGTGTGTATTTCTCTGTGTGTCTGTCTCTCAGTCTGTCTGTCTGTCTGTCTGTCTGTCTGTCTCTCTCTCTCTCTCTCTCTGTATCTCTCTCTCTGTGTGTGTATCTGTGTGGGTGCATCTCTGTGTGGGTGTCTGTCTCTCAGTGTGTTTGTGTTTCTCTATGTCTCTATCTCTCTGTGTGTGTGCATTTCTCTGTGTGTCTCTGTCTCTCAGTCTGTGTGTCTTTCTCTCTCTCTCTCTGTATGTGTGTGTGTGTGCCTATCTCTATGTATCTCTCTGTATGTATGTCTATATCTTTCTCTGTGTGTGTCTCTCTCTCTGTCTCTCTCTTGTTCTGAAGAGAATCAAGACAGAGCAGTCTTGAGTTTCTTTCTCACCCTACCTCTCTCAAGGCTATGCTGGTGTTTATAAAATTGCCCTCATGTTCCAGCTGTCTCTTGAAAGAATATTCAATACAATAATTGAATTGCTTGTATCCAAAACAGTGTAAGAAAAATATTTTTTTTAAATTTTTAATTAAACATCCCATTACTTTAATTGTTCATTTGTTAAATTATGGTACTTTTGTGACTGAATTAGAACTGGTTCATCGGTTTCTGAAACTCACCTTACCCTAACCCTAACCCTAACCATTCAGAAGGTCGTCCTAGAATCCTGCCAAGGGTTGTTGCTTTTTTTACACACATTGGATAAATTTCCAGGAACCCCATCCCGTATCTAAAAGGCACAAATGCCAGCAGGGAAATTCACCAGTTTCAAAAAGCAAAGTTAAAAATCAGCCTTATCTGGACATTTCCCTGTGTGTTTCCCTTAACAACTGCATTGATTTGCTTAACAACGGGGGCAAAAAAAAGTTCATAAAATCGGACATGACTCCAGTGGAAATTCTGACCCCAGTTGTGGCTGTGGAGGAATAATTGTGGTTATTCCTCCACTACAGGTTGAGGAATGCCTATAGTTTTTCACCTTTTGCACATAGTTGCACATTTGTCTCTTCTCTCTTTTTTTCTCCTTTCTCACAGCCAACTCTCACTACGAACCAGACCAGAAAGAATACTTAAATGGACTTCGGAACAATCAGGTGTTTTAACTTTAGACCCTCTGTTTAAAAAAAAACAAAAAAAAAGGAATTAAAAGAAGAGGAAGGCCTTTCCCTATGATTTCCCTAACCACTGCTCGGAAAACTGAAGTTAAGCGATGAACGTTTTCACGTTAGCTCTGTAAGTTATTTTTCAAGGATGTTACTCCAAATCTACTTTGCAACCTTTAGCAGAAGGAAACCGCAGCGGCAGACTCAAATTTCACACCATTCCAAGAGAAGGAAGGTTTTGCACTAGCTGTAACGACTTTGCTTCCCTCCAGGTACTTCAACCCTTTGCAAACTCTCACTCACGCCCACTTGGTCCACTGCAGCGTCCGAAGAGGCACCTGATTGACAACTCAGCAAGGATTTGATGCTCAGAGTTACCTTCTTTTTTTTTTCTTTTCTTTTTTTTTTGAGGACTTCTCTTTCAGCCTTGGTAGTTTGTCTTGCAGACGTTTGAAAATCTGACTCTATGCCACTGGTGGGAAGGTCACTTTTCTTTCATCTTAGCCTGCTCACATCTCCAAGAATACGGGTGATTATTTGATTTTGGGAGGGGAAAACAGTGAAAAACTGTCATTAGGGCAAGGAAACTACGGCCATCCTAACTTCCATCTTGGTTTTAAAAACCACTAGAATGTGATTTCTTTGAAATACTGTAAGCCAGGAGTATCAAACTCAAGGCCTGCAGGCTGGATCTGGCTTGTGGGGTCACTCTGGAAATAGCGAAGGACCGGCCCTCGGTGCCTCTGCCAGCAAAAATGGAGGTACCGTGTTTTCCTGAAAATAAGACCCTGTCTTATATTTTTTTGAACTCTGAAATAAGCACTTGGCCTTATTGCCATGTGCTCAAATGCCTGATTGGGCTTATTATCAGGGGATGTCTTATTTTGGGGAAACAGAGTAAGGAGGGCCGCATGCTCCATTTTCATTGATAGAGGGCTTGGGCCACAACAGGTGCCCCCGACACGAGTGACGTCGAGCTGATCACACCCACCATGGCCACGCCCCCTACCCCTCCCCAAAATCAAACACAACCCTGGTGCGGCCCTCAATGAAATCGAGTTTGACACCCCTGCAGTAAGCTGTTCACCTGCCCTGCCTTATCCATGTCTTTTCCGTCCACGCCACCTCACCCCACCCTTAGCCACATATCTCCTTCCTGTCAATGTTAAGAAATACATCAACTATACCAGAGGTGGGTTTCAGCAGATTCTGACCAGTTCTGGAGAACCGGTAGCGGAAATTTTGAGTAGTTCGGAGAATCGGTAAATACCACCTCTGACCGGCCCTGCTCCCATCTATTCTCTGCCTCCCGAGTCTCAGCTGATTATGAGGAAATGGGGATTTTGCAGTAACCTTCCCCTGGAGCGGGGAGGGAATGGATATTTTACAGTATCCTTCCCCTGGAATGGGGTGGGAATGGAGATTTTACAGTATCCTTCCCCTGCCACGCCCACAGAACCGTTAGTAAAAAAATTTGAATCCCACCACTGAACTATACCAAGCTTTTCCCACGATAGACCTCTTCCCTATTCATTACAGCAAACTGTTCTATCATATCTTGTAAAAAAAATTTTAATAATGAATTTCTTAAGAAGCATTTTACACGGGAGTCCTTGAAGGGGTTCCAAAAATCAAGATTGCAACTCCTAATCATCTTGACTTTTTGATGACAACCCTATCCCTATCTTTAGTAAATGTATGGTGGTGCTAAGCACATTTGCCTCTGTTTGTTTGAGGCCATGCGTTCCTGCAGAAAACAATTCCTACTTGAATATATATATAAATATATATATATATATTGTGTTTTTAAAGGAAAGGCCTTTTACCCAGGGAGACAGTTTGTATACAGTACTTCCGAAGGAAATTTAAAAAAAAGAAAACAATCCACGAAGAGTTCCCATTTTCTTACTTTTACGATCCTGTACAAAAGAGGGAACTGCAAACTTGAGCTATGGATTCGCTGCAGGGGATCAGAGCCCCACGTCCAGTTTTGTTTCTAAAATAATAACAATAAAAATTGGAGATATTTTTGGAGGCTCAAAAAGCCGAACGTGAACTTTGATCTATTGTTTCTTTCAAGCATCAAGAGTAGATTGCCTCTGACCGTGGACGTTACTAGCTATTGTTGCATCAAGACTTTAAGCCAGTAGTGGGTTTCACTTACCTTCGCTACTGGTTCGGAACTATAAGCGCATGCACACGCTCGCTTTGCTCGTGCGTGGCGCTTCTGCACATGCTCAGAACTTTCTATGCACGCGCAGAGCACCCGTGATGACGTCCGGATGGGTGGGCGGAGCCTCCCACCAAACCAGGGTGAACCAGTAGAAACCCACCACTGCTTTAAACCCACCGTATTTGGGGACTATAAGAAAGAAGGAATTCAATGTAACTAAAGCAGCGGTGTCAAACTCAGGGCCCAGGGTAATTAGATCTGGCCCTGGAAACAGCAAAGGCCCAGCCTGCGGTGCTTCTGCCAGTAAAAACGGGCTCCCAAGCTCCGTTTTCAGCTGCAACAGCCTCCTGCAACCTTCTGCCGGTGAAAACGGAGCTCGGGAGGGTGGCATTAAGATGGCCACGCCCCTATTCCTCCCCACAAGGTCAAACACAACCTTGATGCAGCCCTGAATAAAATCGAGTTTGACACCCCTGATCTAAAGCGAAAAGACAAAACATAAAATGATTTAAAAGCCTTCCCTTCTTGAAAACTCATTCCTTGGCTGCTTTAGGAAAGAGAAAATAAATAAATCAGTAACCGGAGAGGTGAATCACGTTATCAAAAAGAGTGTCTCGTCTAGTACTGTGGAGATTTATGCAAACCAAGTTCACACAATTCTTCTTGATCAGGGACACTGTGAATTATTATTATTATTATTTTTAATGGCCATCCGTTCCCTTTTTCTTGCTCACTCTGCTGATTCTTGCTTGTCAAATGAAAACTAGTCCAGACATGTTGGTTGGGAGGATAAGCTAGGAGGATTTTAAAATTGTATTTTGCACAGGTATAAGTGTTGTATGAATAAACTGAGATTATGATGACCGTTTGTAGACTTTCTTTTAAAAGGTTGCACTAACAAACTTTCAGAGCTGATTCTCTCCACAACAGATCACTCTATCACACAGTGGGCATGACAAGACTAATTGCCCATTCACAAAACCATGTTTGAACTGTCTGTCCTTCCTTTCTTCCTTCCTTCCTCCCTCCCTCCCTTTCTTCCTTCCTTCCTTCCGAGGTGGGTTTCAGCAGGCTCTGACCAGTTCTGGAGAACTGTTAGTGGAAATTTTGAGTAGTTTAGAGAACCGGCAGTAAAAATTCTGACTGGCCCTGCCCCTATCTATTCTCTGCCTCCCAAATCCCAGGTGATCGGGAGGAAATGGGGATTTTGCATTAACCTCCCCCTGGATCATTTTTTTGTCCGGCCATTAGTTTGACCAGACCAACCCAGATTTAATTTGACTAAGGAACGTACCTCTTAAAGCTTGTAACAAGGCCTTAGAAAAAGATGCTAGTTCTGTGACGCTCAAAAATCATGACCAATCTCAGCAAAATCCAGGCTGAGAAGTATCGGTTTTGGCCAGTGGACTAGTTCAGAGGTCTCCAAACTTGACAACTTTAAGCCTGGAGGACTTGGGAGCAAAGCTGGCTGGGGAATTCTGGGAGTTGAAGTCCTCCAGGCTTAAAGTTGCCAAGGTTGGAGACCCGTGAACTAGATGACATCTCTTAGAAAGGTGGTAAGTCTTCACCCACCATTTAATGCATATTACAGACTGCCAAAAGACTGCCCCAACTCAACTTTTCTATGTTGTCAAAGGTAGCAAGAGAAAGAGGATTTGAGCAAACCACTGAGCATTTTGGCTTGGATGTTAACGATTTTAATTTTTCGTAAAAACAAACGAACAGTGGAGTCAGTAAACAAGTCAGTGGCTTCTGCAAATGTATGCTTTAGTGTCTTCAGTGTTTTCGCACACAATCTAGTTAGACACATAATCTAATTCGACCTGTAGTCCATCATGAGAGGGCCAAGAAATCATTCCCCCACATGAATTTGAAAACCAAAAGTTGCAGCTGCATGTGTCAGTCCTGAAGCTGACCTGACTGAAGTCATTTTTACCACTTCAGTGTTGCTACACTGGAGCTGGGGGATAGGGAGGGGGGGATTTGAGATTGAGGGGTTTCTGTAGCCCCCCCCCCAAATCCGTATTTTCTCTTGGGAACCAAGGACATTCACACTGGTTCGAAGAAGGCGGAGTGATGCTACCCAGTTGCCGGATCACACCGTGATTGGACCATCTGACTGTTTTGAGAAAGTGAACAAACTTTTAATTAGGTGAAAACCGCAGGAATCCTCAGAGTCGGTTTTCAGCAGATAAGTGCCAATATGATAATTCTTAATAAAAGTCATCTTTGAGGAATCTGCATGACTTGGAGTCTTGCTTGCTATGGATTTATTACTACATTTTTCAGAGTATAAGAAGCACCTTTTTCCCTAAAAAAAGAAGGTGAAAATCTGGATGCGTCTTATTCTCCGAATGTAGCCCTGCCCAGCTTCTCAAACGGAAGTTTCAGAGGCTGAAAAAAGCATCAGAAATGAAACTTTAGAAAAGAAATCCCCAGAGCTTCAGAAAAGCCGCCAAACAGAGCTTCAGAAAAAAAGCCCCCAAACAGAGCTTCAGAAAAAAAGCCTCCAAACAGAGCTTCAGAAAAAAAAAAGCCTCAGAAACAGAGCCTCAGAGGCTTTTTTTTCTGAAGCTCTGTTTCAGAGGCTTTCAGAGGCAGGAAAAAAAGCAAAAAAAAAAAAAAAGCAAGGCACAGAGCTCATAATTAAGGAACCTGTTGCTAAAATTCACCTCTGGGGACAGCTGATTGGGGATATTCCAGGAGGCTGATCCACCTGCTAATCAGCTTTTTTCTTATTTTCCTCCCCAAAAACTAAGGTGAATCTTATACTCTGAAAAATACGGTACTTGGAACCCTGACAGCATGCTTATTGCTTTCAGAAACAGAAAAAAAGGCAGAATTAAAGCAATGCCATTTCCCATGAATGAAGGCAAATATATGTGTGCCAGGTTAATGTTGCAGGATCCAATCCGGATCGGTCACTGGGACCAGAGGTTTACTCTTCTGTGCTTTCGGACTCATGCTGGAGTCCATCCTCGGGGAACTTCTCTCTACCAGGAGGTGTGGTAGACAGAAGTTCTACTTTCCCTCTCTCTCTTCTACTTTCTACATTTCGGTAAAGAGAAGTTCCCCCAGGATGGACTCCAACTTTAATCTAAAAGCTCGGAAGATTAAACCTGGTGACCAACCCAGATTGTATCCTGTAATACCAATTCATCCACTTCATCTAAGCCAGGGGTGTCAAACTCAAGACCCACGAACCGGATCCAGCCCACGTGGCTGCCCTGGAAATAAGCAAAGGACCAGACTGCAGTGCCTCTGCCATGGAAAGCAGAGCTTAGGGAGCCCCGAGACTCCGTTTTGGCTGGTAGAGGGCTCCAAGAGGCTGTCGTGGCCAAAAATGGGGCCTGGGGGCCAACATGCATGAAGGGACAGGAAAGGAGAAAGGGAGAGGAAAGACAAAGACAAAGGGAAGATGGAAAGAGAGCAAGAGGGGGAAAGAAGAAGAAAGGAGAATGAAGAGGGAGGGAGGGAGGGAAGGAAGGAAGGAAGGTGGGAGGGAGGGAGGGAAGGAAGGAAGGAAGGAAATAATGTGAGGGAGGATCCGAGGGAAGTCCTGCCTTAGCACTTGGCCACCACAGGTGCCCCCAACACAAGTGACGTTGAGCTGGCCACGCCCACCTCGACCATGCCTACCACGGACACACCACTCCACTCC
The DNA here is from genome assembly GCA_038048745.1 of Coluber constrictor foxii. Classification (NCBI taxonomy): domain Eukaryota; kingdom Metazoa; phylum Chordata; class Lepidosauria; order Squamata; family Colubridae; genus Coluber; species Coluber constrictor. The sequence continues at coordinate 23,974,476 of CM075967.1, forward strand.
CCTGAGGTCAAACACAACCCTGATGTGGCCCTCAATGAAATAGAGTTTGACACCCCTGATCTAAGCCATTACATAACGTGTTTCCCCGAATATAAGACCCTGTCATATATTTTTTAGAACCCTGAAATAAGCTCTTGGCCTTATTGCCATGTGCTCAAAAGCCCGATTGGGCTTATTATCGGGGGATGTCTTATTTTGGGGGAAACAGGGTAGTTTCTAGAAGAGAAATGGCAAGAGAGCACTAACTATATTTCAGTCCTTCCTTTTTTTCAATTGCTTTTCCCAAAAGTGGAAAGCTACCACCTAGGCCTGTGCAGCACTTTTCAGTTCCAAGAACCTGTTTTCAGAAGGCACCAAGAAGCTAATGTTACATCCTTCTAGAACTTTTAGCCATCCTTCTGAAGTCAAGCGTGAGCTGCAGAAACTGTCCCGGGTCCCGGGTGCTTGACGGAGCTGCGGATAAGGTTCCGTTCATCACCTTGCTTGCTCTGAAAGATCTCTTGGGAATCCAAAACTCAATCCGCTGGAATCCCAACGTGTTATTTCTCAAATGTATTTGGAAGCTGAAACTGGGCAAGGTGTCAACTGGGTTCTGTCTGTGGGTTATGAAACCAGAGCGATTGATTTGACCGATAGATCAAAAAGCTACGGTATGTTCTTCCCAGCCAAGGAATTCTCCTGTCTCCAGCCCGTAACCTGAGAGTAACCCGAGCTTTGAAAGGGACGGCGGGTTTGGGAGGAGAGACAAAAGCCACGAGGAGGAAAGGAAAACGTTTGATACCAGTTGAAAGAATTTTAATTCGGTCTCGTTGACGGCAATGAGATGCTAGTTGCAGCCAACTTTTGGCAGAGCGGTTTAAAAAACAGGTTTCAAAAACTAATCGGTCCTATCACTTCCATGCTAACAAAGGTGTTCAGTCAAGGTATTTCTGGCAAATCTTTTGAGTTGGCGGACGAAGCTCTTCTCTTAGGCTACAGTGCCCTCCTGTGGAGCCTTCCCGGATCGGCCTCCGTCCCATTCATCAATTCCCACAGATTAACTTTCCAAAACAACTTGGGAATTTTCCAGTTCCAACACACATCAAGTTGCGATTATTGCCACTTCAAAACAACAACAATAATAATACCAACACAACCAAAAAAAAAAAAGAACAAATGAGACCCGCCATCATCACACGGTTGTATACATTGTTTTAATGCCACCCCAAAGTCACTTCAACCCACTCTGGTTTTAATCTGGCAGGTTGGTGGTTGCCGATTCCAATCCTTGGCAGCCTGAATTCTGCTGATATTTGCGCTGTAATCCTAAGGCTCTGGTTACTAGTCGTCGGGCTACTGCTGTATCTGTCTGGGGTCTTTCTTTAGCCAGCTGAAGGAGCTCTGAGGAAGGAAAAAAAAAAGAGAGAGAGAAAGATGGCAGAGAAGGAATAGAAGAATTGGAAAAGAACTGGAGGAGGAGCCTTATGAAGCCTGGCGCGATGGTTTCGAAGCCACAAATCATTTTATTTCATCAAGTAGATCAGATCTAATCTAAATGTAGAGAGGACTTTGATGTTAGAATTTCTCTCTCTCTCTCTCTCTCTCCATACATACATACAAACATACATACATTTTCAAAGAATGTTAAAATACAAAATTCGGAAAAAAAGGGTTTTTTACCAAAATAAACAAAGAATACGAAAAATACATTAAAAATGTGCTTTAATAAAACACACACACACACACACACACGTTTTCTGAAGTTTTCGCAGGTGTTTGTATGTAGGTCTTTGGTTATTCGGGTCTTCTCCCGCGTAAAATTGGAAGTGTCTTGGCAACGTTTCAACGAAGTCTCATTCGTCATCTTCAGGCTGGTGTTCTCGGCTTCGTGCTTCCAGGAGCAATGTGAGATCACAGCTGTCTCTTCCTTTTAACTGCTAGTGGGGGTGTGAGCTGATTGGGTGGGAGCTTGGCTGTGTTCTGATTGGGTGGAGGTGTGTTCTGATTGGTTAGGGTCCGAATAACCAAAGACCTACATACACACACACACACACACACCAGCAGCTTACCTTCGCTACCGGTTTGGGAACGGTAGCCCTCTTCTGAGCATGCGCAGAGGATAAAAAACCGGGACGTAATGATGTTCCGGCACGTGGGCAGAGCCTCCCGCTGCTGGCACTACCGGTTCGGCGAGCCGGATAGAACCAGGGGGGATTTCGCCACCGATACACACACACACACACGCATACAGGTAGTCCTCAATTTACAAGTTCATTTAGTGACCATTCCAGATTACAATGGAATGGAATGGTCGAGCTAGCCACACCCACCCTGGCCACACCCACCCTGCCCCCCCCAAGGTCAAACACAATCTTGATGTGTCACTCAATGAAATCAAGTTTGACACCCCTCTAATGCAGAGACAATAGTTAGATAAAGGAAATCTGAGTCTGCGCCAGAACTGTAATCCAAGAAAGCATCTCAGACGAAACTCTTCCTAGTTCTCATGAAGATAAAAGGAGGGGAAGCGCATTTTCTTTGGTTTGTCTTGGAGGGCTGACACTTTATCCTTCAATTCCCTCCCTTCCGAGAGTCTGCATCGATTCAGATATGTTTATAATTTATATCGTCACCTCTCGCCTGGACTACTGCAATGCTCTCTACATGGGGCTCCCCTTGGGGTGCACCTGGAGGCTCCAACTGGTGCAGAATGTGGCCGTGCAGGGGATTATGGGAGCGACGGGGCGCTCCCATGTGACACCTCTCCTGTGTGAGCTGCATTGATTGCCGGTGGACTTCCGGGTGCGTTTCAAGGTGTTGGTAATCACCTTTAAAGCGCTCCATGGCTTAGGACCAGGGACTTACGGGACCGCCTTCTGCCGCCAATTGCCTCCCACCGGCCGGTTCGCTCCCACAGAGAGGGCCTCCTCAGGGTGCCGTCAGCCAGACAATGCCGGCTGGTGACCCCCAGGGGGAGAGCCTTCTCTGTGGCAGCCCCCACCCTCTGGAATGATCTTCCTCCAGAACTGAGAACAATCTCCGACTTCCGGACTTTTCGTCGGGCCCTAAAAACTTATCTTTTCCAGCTTGCCGGTCTAGCCTGATCCCTGTTGAATTTTTAAAATTTTTTAAAGTTGTAGGGTTGTTGTATTTTAATATTTATTTGTTTTTAATTTCCAGCCAAAGTTTATATGGGTTTTATAATTTTTAACTTTTATGTACTGTTTTTTATTCGGCTGTTCACCGCCCTGAGTCCGTAGGGAGAAGGGCGGTATATAAATCAAATAAATAAATAAATAAATAAATAAATAAATAAATAAATAAATAAATAAATAAATAAATAAATAAATAAATATCATCACTTCCTGCTACATGAACAAGCACAGTAAACTTTGGGTTCATATATTTCCCTCCATTCGGTTCTAAAGCAAATTAATCATACCCTTTTCAGCAAACTACAGTTTACCACTAGACGCATTCACACAAGGAACGCCGGCTTGTTTCGATTCAATGGTAACCGACCAAATTAGAACGAGATTCAAATTTGATCCTTGTTTGGTCGCCGATCACAACTGCCAACAAGTCGTAGTTTATCCTATCAGCTTGCCTTAAGTTGCGAGAGCTTCATCACTGGTGGCTTTCAAGAAGAGACTGAAGCATCATTTGTCAGAAATGGTGCAGGGCCATGATGGCAAACTTATGGCACAGCTCAACCAGCTGGTCGTCAGATTTACGACGCATGCATGCATGCCAGACAGCTGGTCAGGTTTCCGATGCACGCATGTATGCCTTGAAAATGTGAAGGCCAGCTGGCTGGTCATCAAGTTTCTGACACCCTGGCTCGTGCGCATCTTCTGGTTTAGGTACTCCAATATATCAGGGGTTGCCCCAAAGAAGAGAGGGTAAAGCTATTCCAAAGCATCTGAAGGTAGAACAAGAAGCAATGGTGGAAACTAATCAAGGAGACAAGCGACTTAGAACTAAGGAGAAATTTCTTGACAGTTAACAGCAGTTTATTAGGAAAATAATTTTTAAATCATCACCTTCTAGAAATGACAGAGGTGGAAAGTGTGCTTTCCTTCTTTCAACACAAGGCCAGAAGCGAAACAAAGGAAGAAGAGAGAGGCTGGTCTTTCCTTTGGCCCATTTACCCAAACGATGCTATAGGGCACTGCGCACCAGAACAACTAGACACAAGGACATTGTTTTCCCAAATGCCATCACTCTGCTAAACAACTAATTCCCACAACACTGTCGAACTATTTACTAAGGCTGTATTACTATTCTTCTTCTAATCCTTTCTATTACTTAGACGAGGGGATAGAAATGCAAATGCATAGGTACCGTATATGTGGTACCTTGCTCAGTGGTAGTAACTGTGAGAGGGATCTTGGAATCCTAGTGAACAATCATTTAGATATGAGCCAGCTGTGTGCAGCAGCTGCCAAAAAAACCAACACAGTTCTGGGCTGCATGAACAGAGGGATAGAATCAAGATCACGGGAAGTGTTTATAAGGCCTTGGTGAGGCCACACTTGGAATCCTGCATCCAGTTTTGGTCACCACGATGTAAAAAAGATGTGGAGACTCTGGAAAGAGTGCAGAGAAGAGCAACAAAGATGATGAGGGGACTGGAGGCTAAAACATACGAAGAACGGTTGCAGGAACTGGGTATGTCTAGTTTAATGAAAAGAAGGACCAGGGGAGACATGATAGCAGTGGTCCAATATCTCAGGGGCTGCCCCAAAGAAGAGGGAGTCAAGCTATTCTCCAAAGCACCTGAGGGTAGGACAAGAAGCAATTGGTGGAAACTAATCCAGGAGAGAAGCAATTTAGAACTAAGGAGAAATTTCCTGACAGTCAGAACAATTAATAAGTGGAACAACTTGCCTGCAGAAGTTGTGAATGCTCCATCACTGGAAATTTTCAAGAAGATGTTAGATAACCATTTGTTTGAAGTAGTGTAGGGTTTCCCGCCTGGGCATCTATCTCTTCCCACTTATGACTATAACTTTGTTGTTTGTATCTTTACTTGATTTGATTTATTTAGTTTCCTAGTATGGTTTGACTGCTTATTTAGTATCCTTAAATAAACATCCTAAATAGTATCCTATGACTATCACCAAGTGTTGTATCTTATAATTCTTGATGAATGTATTTTTTTATGTAGACTGAGAGCGTAGGCACCAAGACAAATTGCTTGTGTGTACAATTACACTTGCCCAATGAAGAATTCTGTCCTGTTCTGTCCTGTTCTGTTCTGTTCTGTTCTGTTCTGTTCTGTTCTGTTCTACTCTACTCTACTCTACTCTACTCTACTCTACTCTACTCTACTCTACTCTACTCTACTCTACTCTATTCTCCCACAAAAACCTCCCTGGTGCTGGCAAGTCATCGCAAAACCATGCTAGAATTTAGAAGTAAGGTGACAGAAATCCACCTCTATTTGCATAGAAGGCAAACCCGTCTCCCATTGCTTTTAGGAGGCGGCATGCCAAACCGGTTACATATCTTACTTGGACGCTGAAGTGCCTTAATTTTCGACTGTCTCGTTCCATGGATCAGAGGCCGGATTTTGATAGAGGTATAGTTCTGCTCCAGGGCTTGAGATGCTGAAAAATGAGAGAGAGAATCCTTTGAAATACTTTTGAGCTCAATGCTCCTAGAGTTGGTCTCATGTAAGGCAGTTATTAGAGGTTGTCTTGGGGGGTGGGTGAGGGGCATAACATTGCATGGCCTTTTTCTGTCCCAGGAACCTGAAGACATGGTCCATGCATTCATCTGCAGTAGCCCAAGAATGCCCAGGATCTGGCCTTGTTTTTGACAAGTCTGTTCTAGAGTAGGGATCACCAACCTTTCAGATCTCAGGGACCACTAAATTCATCATTTTAAATCCCGCGGACCACTAATATGATCTGCCTAATGACTGGCTGAGTGGGCGTGGCTAGGTGATCATGTGACTGGGTGGGCGTGGCCAACTCAGTGTCGCTCACGTCAAGGGGTACCTCACTGGCCTCTACTCACCCCTCCCCTCCCAGCCATTCCTCCCCGCACGGGCTCCTTAGGGCCCCAGCAGGAAGCAGTTGTTGGAGCTAAGCAGCCAACCACGAGAAAGAGTTGACAAAACAGCTCAGTTCAAATTGGATCTAACCAGGAAGGAGACTCAGCAGAAGCACCTCACTGAGGACTACAAGCATAGGCTTTCCAAGCAGAGGGAAGACCTGCAGGAGTGCAAGGCCAGGTACCGCTGCCTGGAGGCTCAGCGGGCTGAGATGGTCAGTCAGTTCCAGGCCATGATGCAGTCCCACTGGAACAAGGCCCTCTGGCTCTTTGCCACCAGCAGCACTTCCCTCCAGCCTTCACCCAAAGCCCCACACCAGGAGGCTGAAGCAGACCCCCGGTCAGAATTTCTGCCCCCCCTCTGACCCACACAAAAAGACCCCGAAGGGGGCATCTCTCTGCAGCAACACAAGTGTTCATTGCTCGTATCCAGCCCAGGGGCCGTAGTTTGAGGACCTCTAATTTAGTGCAATAAAAAAAATGCAAATAATTTTTCTGCGGACTACCAAAATTTTTTCGCCGACCACCAATGGTCCACAGATTACCAGTTGGTGACTGCTGTTCTAGAGTATCAACATCTTTTTTAATATCCTGGTAACCAGAACTGGACATACCATGTTTCCCCGAAAATAAGACCCTATCTTATATTTGTTTGAACCCAAAATAAGCGCTTGGCCTTATTTTCGGAGAGGTCAAAAATATTTTGGGGAGCATGGAGTAAGACGGGGCTCCTCTTGCCATCTTACCTGATTTCCAGCTCTGTCTCCCTAACCCTAACCGGAGGAAATGGCGGAGACCGGCTGCACATGCGTTAAAATATTTTCAGGGAGGGCTTATTTTCCGGGGGGGGGCTCATTTTAGCGCATGTGCTCAAAAGCCCGATTGGGCTTATTATCAGGGGATGTCTTATTTTTGGGGAAACAGGGTAGTATTCCAAGTGTGGTCTTACCAATGCAGTGTAACATGTATGATGGCTTATAAAGCTTCCAACCCAATTTGCCGAAGGAGGGGAGAGGGAAGGAAAAGGCATCAACACCCATTAAATAGGAAGCAACGGCAGACTTTATTTTGCACACTAAAAGCAAGACTTGTGTATACACACACACACACACACAAAATTACCGGCTGCCAAACTGGAAAAGATCCCGAGGGCATGAGTGTCATCAACCCACTGCAACTTAAATCCACTCTCTCTGAAAGAGACAGATCAGAGTTACAATTCTTTAAATGCCACCGTTTCACCCGAGTTAAGATTTCATGCAAAAGCAGATCTGGCGCTTTTATCTCCCTCCGAGCTTTTTCTGTATTCCTGCCCAGTAAGCAAGAATGGAAGGCGCTGGCTTGGTTGTATGCAGAGAGTAGCACCGAACTCAGTGATATGGGGGGGGGGTTCAAAATGGGGTGGCCGCATGGGACCCACATGCGAAGCGGTCTTTGTACAACTTCAGCAGGCATGATGCATCTGGTGGTGTGGTTCGGCTAACATTTCCAGCCTTGTCCATTTCCTGGCATGTGGACTTCAAATCCCACAATTCCACAGCCAGCTTGGCCACTGATGAGAATTTGGGGAGTTGAAGTCCACACACCTGAACGTTGCTAAGGTTGGGAAACACATGGTTAGATCAGTGGTGAAATCCCATTTTTTTTTATTACCAGTTATATACCGGTTATTATTCTGTGGGTGTGGTGTGGCTTGGTGAGCGTGGCAGGGGAAGGATACTGCAAAATCTCCTTTCCCTCCCCACTCCAGGGGAAGGATACTGCAAAATCCTCATTCCCTCCCCACTGCTGGGGGAAGGATATTGCAAAATCTCCATTCCCACCCCACTCTGGGGCCAGCCAGAGGTGGTGTTTGCCGGTTCTCCGAACTACTCAAAATTTCCGCTACCGGTTCTCCAGAACCTGTCAGAACCTGCTGGATTTCACCCCTGGATTAGATTCTTCTTTATTCGATCATAGATCCGGCATGAGAATATAGAAATCACAGTTAATTAAAAAATAAAGTACAAAAGCATGGAAATGAATATATATATCTAGAATATCTAAAATATCTGGAGGGCAGGGTTAGAGGCAAAAGGGTGACAAACTGGATTTCTTCAAGGGCTGGATCAGCATTGTAGTTCTCCTAAGTGGGCCAGCCAAGGGGGGGGGGGGGGGAGACTAGACCAACACCTCTTGCAGCACCCAGAATGGGGTGCAGAGGGGGCACACACAGTCCCCCCATGCCCTGTTTTTTGGCTGGACAGCCTCCTGCAGCACCCTGCTGGCCAAAGTGGGGCGCAGGGGCCTGCACGCAGCCTCCCCACATCCTGTTTTTACTAGCAAATGCACCACCAGCCATTCCTTAGCTATTTCCAGGCCAGTCCAAGGCCCTTTTCAGTCTTGGATGGTTAGATTAGAGCCGTGGTGGCAGAGTGATTAGAAAGCAGTATTGCAGGCTAACTCTGCCCACTGCCAGGAGTTCGATCCTGACCAGCTCAAGGTTGACTCAGCCTTCCATCCTTCTGAGGTCGGTAAAACGAGGACACAGATTATTGGAGGCAATAGGCTGACTGTCGAAGCGTGAATCAGCCTCGTTCCCCCCCCCCCCCGGGGAAACTGTAACTAATTAGAGGTGAATGGATCTTGTTTTCCATGGTGTATACTCTCAAAGAAAGAAAACCCGAAGTATATATACTAAGAAAACATTTTTATTATAAAAGTAAAAAACCTAGCTAACTACATCTTACCGGCAGTTTATCACAGACAAACAAACAAAAAAAAGAAGTAAATCAGGAAGTTAGAAAGAATGTAGACATGCGCAATAGCTCAGAAATCACAAGACAGTCTTATCTATGTTGATAAGGTTCTCTGGCAAGCTACCGTAATGTTCAGAATGGAAGCTCAGCTGGCAAATACAAATAACGCAGTGACAGTGACTCTGTAAACCGCTTAGAGAGGATCTGTAAAAAAGCCCTGCGAAGCGGTATATAAATCTAAGTGCTATTGCTATTATTGGATTGAGGGAACGAATCAGATTCAAGTCATCATTGGACCATGGAACTCCTTTCCTGACTTTGGACCAGTCAATCTTTCTCAATCCAATCTATCCTACAGTGTTTTAGGGCAGGGATCTCCGAACTTGGAAACTTTAAAACTTGCAGACTTCAACTCCCAAAATCTCCCAGATAGCATGACTGGCTGAGGAATTCTGGGAGTTGAAGTCCACAAGTCTAAAAATGGCCAAGTTTGGAGAGCCATGTTTTAAGGAATAAGAGAAGGAAATACCTCTGTAGAAGTTGCCTTCAGCTCTCAGAAAAAAATGTCTGGAGTGAAATACATGTATTTGTTTATTACATTTATATAGCCACCCATTTCACCCAAAGTGACTCTGGGTAGTCTTACAACAATCGAGTGAAACCAATCACTAACGTAATAAATTATCTTTCCTAAGGATTGTAGCAAGGCGTGGATGAGTAGTCAGGTCATCCTAGTTCAGATATTGCTGGGGGGAAAAAAATAAAGCTTATTATTATTATTTTTCTTTCTTTTTCTCAGTGCTGCATTTCCCAACAAGATCTCACCAGCCTCCCCTTCATGTGTATTAATTAGGGAAAAATATTATGCCTGCAACATACCCAACTCTTTGGTTTGGCATCCAATTATCTGTCAGCTCAGAGAGGCATTACCCTAATCAAGGGATGAACAGTAGGTGTCCTGAAGAATGTATTCTATTTCATCTCCATTTTTTTCCAACGCCATCAAAGAAAAGACTGCATAAGCTGCATAATTAACTTTGTGAATCCGTCATTGCATAATGCGGTAAGGATCATTAAGGGAGGCTGTACTGAATGCTGAGACACCCCCACCCTCCCACCCCCCATTCAAGGCAGGGCTGATAGGAACGATCAGAAACAAGAATGTCCAATCTTATAAAAAAAAGTGAGGTTTTAGTTCTAGCTACAGGAAGACAACTCAGCTTAACTGTTATTTTCTTCCTTAACCTGCCTGGGGAAATATTGGGCAGGCTTTTTGGTAACTCAAGAAAGGCAAGTGGTATGCTCCAATTAAGGGATGGAAATGGAAATCACTAGTCATGATTTTGCAGCTGATCCAATCATCTCTTCCGCCATTCAGAGGATCAAGATCTAAAATGGACACCTAACATCAAAAACGTCATCAAAAAAGCTTAACAAAGGATGTTCTTTCTGCACCAACTCGGGAAGCTCAAGCTGCCCGAGGAGTTGGTGATACAGTTCTACAGAGGAACGACTGAGTCTGTCATCTGCACCTCCATAACTGTCTGGTTTGGCTCTGCAACCCAACAAGACAGACACAGATTTCAGAGGATAATTAGAAATGCAGAAAAACAATGGCTACCAACCTGCCTTCCATGGAGGACCTGTCTACTGCACCAGTCAAAAAGAGGGCTGTGAAAACATTGACAGATCCCATTGACATAAACTGTTTCAACTTCTACCCTCAAAACGACGCTATAGGGCACTGCACACCAGAGCAAGTAGACACAAGGACAGTTTTTTCCCAAAAGCCATCAATCTGCTAAACAACACTGTCCCTCAACACTGTCAAACTAGTTATTATGCATTACTATTAAATCTTCTCATCATTCCTATCACCTATATCCTCCCACTTATGGCTGCATGACTGTAGGTATCCTTACCATTTATATTGACTGTTTCCTAATATGATATGATTGCTTATTTGTTCCCTATGACTATCATTAAGTGTTGTACCTTAAGATTCTTGATGAATGTATCTTTTCTTTTTATGTACACTGAGAGCATATGCACCAAAGTGTGTCCTTGTGTGGCCAATCACACTTGGCCAATAAAGAATTCTATTCTATTCTATTCTATTCTATTCTATTCTATTCTATTCTATTCTATTCTATTCTATTCTATTCTATTCTATTCTATTCTATTCTATTCTATTCTATTCTATTCTATTCTATTCTATTTCTATTTCTATTTCTATTTCTACTTCTACTTCTACTTCTACTTCTACTTCTATTTCTATTCCACTCCACTCCTCTCTTCCACTCTACTCTACTCTACTCTACTCTACTCTACTCTACTCTACTCTACTCTACTCTACTCTACTCTACTCTACTCTACTCTACTGTATTCCATTCCACTCCACTCCACTCCACTCCACTCTTCCACTCTACTCTTCTCCACTCCACTCCACTCCACTCCATTCCATTCCATCCATGAGGGTTTATAGGGTTTCCTGCCTGAGCAGGAGGTTGGACTAGAGGACCTCCAAGGTCCCTTCTAACTCTGTTATTCTGGGATGACCGGATCAGGTATGTACCAATCATCTTTCTGATCTTTCCATCCATCTCCAAGAAAGCCAGCATTTTCTCTTTCTTTAATGAAAAGGGAAAAAAGATAAACAAAAACTTGCAACATGCCTAATGTTGCAACGTTAATGTTAATGCTGCAAAGCTATATAATTTTCCCCCCTAAATAATAAACATACCATGCAGCCCTCTTTTACTATTAAAACCATACAGTATCCTTTTTCCTTTGTTTATTTTCTTTTAAAGCACTGCCTAGGTGTGTGATTTTCTTTGACAATGTCCTTATTTTCATCCCTGCATTTTTTTCCCCGTTTCTTTTTTGTCACTATTTTAAAAGCAATGAAAGAATAAATTAAAATTCTTATTTAAAAAACAAAACACATTCTCTGCAGATCTACAAGGGGATGAAGCAAAAAAAAAGGGACAAATAATGTGCTAGAGAATTCTTATGGCCCTTGTCTAGAATTTCATCTCTATCCTAGAATTGAGAAAAGAGAAGATTGACTCCTAGGTAAGTTGCTCATCATGCAACATACTTGTTTCAAACAGTCCTGGGCTGTTTTAAGATACAACCAACCTCTTTAGTTAAACTCTTTAACTAAACTTTAACTCTTTAGTTAACCTCTTAAGGGACGCAGTGGCTCAGCGGCTAACACACTGAGCTTGTCGATCGAAAGGTCGGAAGTTCAGCAGTTCGAATCCCTAGTGCCGCGTAACGGGGTGAGCTCCCCTTACTTGTCTTACTTGTCCTCTTACTCCTCTTACTTGTCCCAGCTTCTACCACCCTAGCAGTTTGAAAGCACGTAAAAAATGCAAGTAGAAAAATAGGGACCACCTTTGGTGGAAAGGTAACAGCTTTCCTTGCACCTTTGGCGTTTAGTCATGCCGGCCACATGACCACAGAGATGTCTTTGGACAGCACAGCTTTGAAACAGAGATGAGCACCACCCCCTAGAGTTGGGAACGACTAGCACCAGAACAAGAAACACCACCACTTACTGGAAATCTGCAAAGGCCTCCATAAGATGTTCTGTTTTTAGCAATGGGGAAAAATCATAGATCTCTAGCACGTGGCCAAAATCTCCTTCGTTGATCTGTGCCTCCCCATAGCTGGAATAATCAAACTGAATCTTCTCAATGCTTATATCTTTTATGGTCAAATAATTTGTGATCTAAAAAAGAGCACAAAAAAAAAATCATCTTTTTATATCTTCATTCTATACAGCAAGAATCAACAGAAACCACAATCAGCAAAATTAGGCAATCATCATTCTGGGTGTGCTTTTAAACATTTTAAGTAGCAGCTGGAATACCATGTTGGAATTCGATGTCTACAATTATAATTCATATGGCCATCTACTAATAAATTTCTGCTAATTAACCTTTACAGAGCAATTTCCCAATCCCATAAAAAGAATAAAAGCCCAGAAACAGCTTTGCAGGCGTACGATTCTACTGATGAGGTAGGCTGGCAATTTCAATAAACCCTCCATAATGTAGTGGAAAATGTAAAAACCTTAAACAAGGGAGCCTGTGTAGCGTAGAGGGCTAATGCCTCCTACTAAAGGCAGCAATTAACACCAGCTGCCTGTAATTTCTCTGAGTTCAATCCTAGCCAGGCTCAAGGTCGACTCAGCCTTCCATCCTTTCTAAGGTGGGTAAATTGAGGACCCAGTTTGTGGGGGCAATAAGCTGACTTTGTATAAATATACAAAAGTATGAAGGCTATTGCTTAATGCATTGTAAGCCACCCTGAGTCTCCAGAGAAGGGCGGCATATAAATCTAATTTTTTAAAAAAAATACGCAGATTGTATAAACTTTGTTGTTTGTATCTTATGATTTATGTCAATTGCTTTTATTTAGTATCCTATTATGATTTCTGTTGATTGCTTATATAGTATCCTAAGACTAACACTGAGTGTTGCATCTTATGTTTTATGATGATTATATTTTATGATTATGATCATGATTTATCACTTTGTTTGTATGTACACTGAGAGCTTATGCACCGGAGACAAATCCCTTGTAGGTCCAGTCACACTTGGGCAATAAAAAATTCTATTGGATTTAAAATATTAAAAAGAGGAACGATACCCCTTAAGATAGTTGTGCTTGTTGTTGTTGTTTTTATGTTGCTTGAACCCCTAAGAGAGGAATTATTCATTAACAATCAAAAGCTGTTCAGCTGCAGTGGATAAAAAAAAAATGGAATCAAATCGAGAAAGACAGAGTCGTGTTTGCGTATTAAATATTTTGTGCTACTTTTCACTTCCCAAGGAAAGGATCAGAGCGGGAACAATCTCTGCCAAATGATGGACAGCACACTGAGAAACAGCGGGATGGCTGCTCATTCTAAGCCAAAACCGGGGAGGGTGGGGGGGGTGTTCCCGCCAGGAAATAACATAGCTGCACACGATGCTTATTGTGGAACAAATCTCTCCTTGATAAGGACAGAAAATAACATGTGTGCTAAACTCAGAAAGGTACTTTACAAAATACCATGGATTTCATTTCTGTTGTGACCTGTCGGCCGCCGGCCCCTGCAGCAACCGAATCAGAGGAGGAAGAGGACGGGGTGTGGGAGTCAGGGGCAACCTGAGAGCTCCGAGACGGAAGAGGGAATGGAGTTGTCAGAGAGACAGAGAGAGAGAGAGAGACAGACAGACAGACAGAGACAGAGCTTGGGCCGTCCGTCAGTCCTCAGATGGAGAGTCAACAGCCTCAAGATCTGGAGGTGGCTGATGAAGAAGAGGAGGAACAGCTGGGTCCAGTGTCTGATTCATTTAACAACCGTGTTGCTAACTTAACAGTGATTCGCTTAACAACTGTGGCGTGAAAAGTCATGAAAATGGGGCAAAACTCACCTAGCCATTGTCTTGTTTAGCTACAGTACAATTTGTACTGTTTATCGTGCTCTTTTACTGGCGTTTTTATTCCAGGCCCCTTTGAAATGCTTCAAAAGAGGGGAATTAGGAGGAGTAGAGTAGAGCCTTTATTGTCGTTGCACATCATGTACACAACAAAATTGGTTTTAGCCCAGGGGTGAAATCTAAAATTTGTTACTACCAGTTCTGTGGGCGTGGCTTGGTGGTGGGGAGTAATGTGACAGGGTGGGCGTGGCCAGTTTTATTTTTTTTTACTTTTAAAACCATTTTTTTCTACAACCTCTTCGGCGAAGAGGTTGTAAAAAAATGCTTTCAAAAGGCTCTGACGATCCCAGCTGAGTTGCCTGATCGGCAGAGGCTTTTTTTCTTTTAAATGCCTCTGACGATCAGGCAACTCAGCTTGGATCGTTAGAGGCATTTAAAAGAAAAAAAAAGTCTCTGCTGATCAGGCAACTCAGCTTGGATTGCCAGAGGCATTTAAAAGAAAAAACCCCTTTTTTTTCTTTTAAAAGCCTTTGATGATCCCAGCTGAGCCGCGCGATCATCAGAGGCTTTTTAAAAAAAACTTTTAAAAGCATTTTTTCAGCCGAAGCGGTTGTAGAAAAAAATGCTTTTAAAAGTTAAAAAAAAGCCTCTGATGATTGTGTGGCTCAGCTGGGCATTGGAGGAGGGGGGGCAGGGATTTTTGCTACTGGTTCTCCGAATCAACCGCTTCCATCGCTACCGGATCAGGCGATCCGGTCCGAACCGGGAGCATTTCACCCCCGTTTTAGCCTCACTGGTGCAATCCATGACAAAAAATACAAACAACATAAATAGTATAAAGAATAATCCCTTTGCAAGTAATTAGGGGGGGTAGGAAGAAAAAAAAAGAAAAAGAAAATCTAGTCATACATTTCCGCATGATTGTGGTTGTGTTTAAGAGCCCAAGGATAGAAACTATTTTTAAACCTATTTGTTCGGCTGGCTATGCTTCGATGTCTTAGATGCTTCGAGGAAGGAGAAAATAAGTAAGTACAAGTAGTCCTTGACTTACAACAGGTCATTTAGTGACCGATCCAAGTTACAACAGCACTGAAAAAAAGTGAACTTATGACCGTTTTTCACCCTTACGATCCCCGTGTTCACGTGATCAAAATCCAGGTGCTTGGCCACTGCTTCATATTTATGACGGGCTGCAGTGTCCTGGGCTCACATCGCCAGCTATAGCGACCTTCTGACAAACAAAGCCAAAGGGGAAGACGGATTCACATAACAACTGCATCACTGGCTTAACAAACGCAGCGAGTCGCTTAACAACTGAGGCAAGGACAGTCGTAAAATGGGGCCAAACGTTTCACTTAGCAACATAAATTTGGGGCTCAGTTGCGGCCGTATCTCGAGGACTCCCTGTAAATTAAATAAAATTGTGGCCTGAAATAAAGCCGGTCCGGTGGAAACAAATCATGACACCGTGATCTTACCTCTTGCAAGAGTTCCGTCCCACAATCATCTTCGAATACGCTGCTCTTCCCTTCTGCCGAAGAAACTCCGGTGCTCCTATCCCCAGCAGACAGCTCAACCCCCGGCCACTGATGGCCCTCCAGGCCTACCGACTCTTTCTTCTGGCTTTCGAAGTGTAGTTTAGCTTTGTTGGGACTGGGGATAGAGGTGTGCAAGTAGGGTTCAGCTTGAGGATTGAGGCGAGATGGGGTTTTGCAACTGTCCCACCTCAAGAAGTCCTCCTTAATGAGTCCAGATGGCTGGGTTTGGCCACATTCCAACGGAAGGGCAATGGTGCAATCTTGAGGTTGGGTTTCTGCCGGCAACTCATTGTAGTCCTTGGAGGACTCCACAATTCTCGTTCCCAGTTCTGGGAGAAGTTTGCACTCCTCTCCTCCATCGGCACATAGACATGTCCTGTGGTCATTTTCAAAGAGGGGTAAGTCCTGACTAGATTTCAACAGAAAAGCATTTGAAGCATCTGCCCCACCGTTTCCAGGAAGGGACGGGAATGTGTCTCTTTCTAACAGAATGGAATCCTGGCTGCCTTTATCCAAATCTTCAAGAAAGAGTGGCTTTGTGCTCAACTTTTGGACCTCTGGAGCTGTGATCTTCTGGCCTTCAGGCGAAGTCGAATGTCCACTTAGTTTTGAAAGAGCATCAACGAAAGTCTCCATCAGTTCTTCGGGAAGACCCGAGTTTTCACCGCTTTCTGGGACAAAAACATTTCGGCCATCTTTGCGTTGGGGATCTATCTCAGATAGGTTTGGACTACTTTTGGATACCAATGTGGCCACCTTCACATTCTCTTGCTTCTCCAGGTAAGATGCCCTTGGTGCGCCCTTCCAAAGAGACATAGCTGGGCAGCCCAGAGCACCTCCGCCACTTTGATTAGCAGACTCCGTATCTGAATGTCTTTGCTTGGGTGGGGGTTGGGATTTTGTGTTTTCATATTCCATCTTGGATAACCTGCGTCCATCTGGAATCCTTTCACTGCCAGATGTTTGACATTCCTCTTTGTTGCTGCTCATACAATGCAACCCACTCTCAAATCCTTCCAGGGAGCTACCCTGTCCCGTGTCCTCCAGCTTCTTCCGCATCGCCCTGGGGACGTAGAGAGCTCTGTCTGGCTTTTGGGGGTGTTGCCTTCTAGCCCGGCCATTTCCTTTTCGGGTTTGGGTTCTGTTGGCCAAGGCTTCCATCTGCCGTGGTCCTCCTCTGGATCGGCTCCCTCTGCTTCTGGCATGGGGAGGGTGGTTGAAGTGAGAAGCTTCCACAGCACCATTGGGGCAATCTGGTTCATCCGGCAACCTAAATCCAAGAGAAGAATCCCAAATGCCAAGAAATAGGCAAGTCAATGTTTTAGAACTCCCGAGACCACATGCATCCAATTTTAGCTACCTGATGCAAAATCAAGACTTTGTCTTATTAAAGATTCCAGTGGTTATCTGCTAGCTGTCTAGTGGTGACTTGGCTCACAATCCTTCCAGAGTCTCATAGAAAAATGGCCAGTTGATTGCAGATGACTGCTTTTTTATCAATATAATTTATATTGGGTATGTGATATTGTATTTTTATTAGAATATATATATATATATTATATTTATAATACATAATAAATTTATAATCAATTCATTTATAATAAAATATATATTTTATGTATTTTATTACAATATATATTTTATAGTATGTGATATTGTATATTGCATTGGGTATATGCAACAGAATCCCTTATGCCACCAGGCTTGAATTTTTTTTTTTTTTTAATTTGATTTATATGCCGCCCTTCTCCGGAGACTCAGGGCGGCTTACAATGCGTTAAGCAATAGCCTTCATCCTTTTGTATATTTTATACAAAGTCAGCTTTTTGCCCCCACAAACTGGGTCCTCAATTTACCCACCTTAGAAAGGATGGAAGGCTGAGTCGACCTTGAGCCTGCCTGGGATTGAACTCATAGAAATTACAGGCAGCTGGTGTTAATTGCTGCCTTTAGTAGGAGGCATTAGCCCTCTACGCTACACAGGCTCATTTTGGGCTTGGACATCTTAGAACTACGCTGCCTACGGTCTGACCTAAGCATAGTACATGAAATTATTTACTACAACGTCCTACCTGTCAATGACTTCTTCAGCTTCAACCTCAATAATACGCGGGCAAACAATAGATACAAACTCAAGGTAAACCGCTCCAAACTCGATTGCAGAAAATACGACTTCAGCAACAGAGTGGTCAATGCCTGGAATGCACTACCTGACTCTGTGGTTTCTTCCCCAAACCCCCAAAACTTTAACCTTAGACTGTCTACTGTTGACCTCACCCCATATTCCTAAGAGGTCTGTAAGAGGTGTGCATAAGTGCACCAGCATGCCTACTGTCCCCGTTTAATGTTTCTTCTATTTGTATCTATGTTGTGTATTCATAATCATGTTTATATTTATATCTATCTAATACGTGCTTGACAAAATAAATAAAAATAAATAAATGTGAAAGTAGAATAGATCTTGGCTTGTCCCTATTCTTAAGCAAGCAAAGGTGAGAAAAGGATGATCGGTTATGGGATACCCAGGTCTCCTCTCTTGAACAAGGGGTTGGATAAGAAGATTTCCCTTCTAACCCTATGATTCTATAGAAATTCTAACACAAAATGGCTTCTATGCTGCCTCATTTGGGGGAAATTTTAAGAATTCCTCACTTGCGGAAAAAAACTGACACACCTTTAACATTTTGAATGCAAAGAATATGGCAGATTGCTCTGAAACATTCAACTCGGGGGAATAAAATGTTTCAGATCCTCTCCTTGAAAGGTCTAGCTTGAAAAATGTAAATCTCAATTCAGCCCGGTTATGGGCTCTTGAGCAAAATCTTAATCTCTTCAACTTTCCAACTGTTCCTACAAGATAAATACAAGATAAACTCCAGCCAAAAAAAAAAATGTTGAGGCTGAAGTGTTTTTATCGTGTAGTGAGCTAGAAAGTGTTAGAAGTTAATCCTCCTTTTCTTTCTTTTTCTCTTCTATCATGTAATCAACTCCCCTTTTTCCCGTTCCCACTCTTCATTTCTTATTTTATTATTTTATTTTATGTTTTATATAATAAAATAAAAATGTAAATAGAAAAAATATTAATCTCATATTCATTTAATTTGATACATTTATTTTAAATTTATTGTTTTTAAAATTAAATCTTAACCTCTCATTCATTTAATGTAATTCATCTAATTTATTTTAAATTTAGTTTTTCAAATTAAATCTTAATCTCTTATTCATTTAATGTAATTCATCTAATTTATTTTAAATTGTTTTTAAAATTAAATCTTAATCTCTTATTCATTTAATGTAATTCATCTATTTTTAATTTATTTTTAAAATTAAATCTTAATCTCTTCATTTAATGTAATTCATCTAATTTATTTTAAATTGTTTTTAAAATTAAATCTTACTCTTATTCATTTAATGTAATTCATCTATTTTTAATTTATTGTTTTTAAAATTAAATCTTAATCTTAATCTCTTATTCATTTAATATAATTCATTTAATTTTTTTTTAATTTATTGTTTTTAAATTAAATCTTAATCTCTTATTCATTTAATGTAATTCATCTATTTTTAGTTTATTGTTTTTAAAACTAAATCTCAATCTCTTATTCATTTAATTTAATACAGTTCTAGGCTGCATAAACAGAGGGATAGAATCAAGATCATGTGAAGTGTTAATACCACATTATATTGCCTTGGTAAGGCCACACTTGGAATACTGCATCCAATTTTGGTCGCCATGATGTAAAAAAGATGTGGAGACTCTAGAAAGAGTGCAGAGAAGAGCAACAAAGAGGATTAGGGAATGATTGGAGGCTAAAACATAAAAAGAACAGTTGCTGGAATTGGGTATCTCCAGTTTGATGAAGAGAAGGATTAGGGGAGACATGATAGCAGTATTCCAACATCTCAGGGGTTGCCTCAAAGAAGAGGGAGTCAAGCTATTCTCCAAAGCACCTGAAGGCAGGACAAGAAGCAATGGGTGGAAATGAATCAAGGAGAGAAGCAACCTAGAACTAAGGAGAAACTTCCTGACAGGGAGAACAATTAATCAGTGGAACAATTTGCCTGCAGAAGTTGTGAATTCTCCAACACTGGAGGTTTTTAAGAAGAGATTGAATAACCATTTGTCTGAAGTTGTGTAGAGTTTCCTGCCTAGGCAGAGGGTTGGACTAGAAGACCTCCAAGGTCCCTTCCAACTCTGTTATTCTAATACATTTAATTTACTTTTAAAAACAATTAAATTTTATTTATTTATGTAAACCTCTTATAAATAAATAAAATTTTATTTTATTTTTTCAGTTTTTCAGTTCTTAGCGCTGAAAGTCAGCCAACAAAAAACGGGACCCTCCTACCTGACTGCCGCATGACAGACCACTGTCCTCCTCCTCCATCCTTCTCCAACAGAAAAACTGCTCAGGAGCTCAACGTCATCAACGGTTCGGTGGATCAAGTATCTCAGGCGACTAGATAGAGGAGGAAACAAGAGAACTCTGCAAGAAAGGAAGGCAGAGAATAAATCAGTTGCTCTCAAGAAAGAGCGGCATGGTGGTTCAGCGGTTAAGACACTGGGCTTGTCGGCTGGAAAGCCAGTAGCCCAGGTTCGAGACCCCAGCGCCAGCGACGGGGTGAGTTCCCGTCCTCGCTCCAGCTCCTGCCAAACTAGCAGTCTGAAAAGAATGCAAATCATCATCTTCTTCTTCTTCTTTTAACGACCCCATAATCCTTTGTGGAGTGGAGTCTGAGCAACTGAATGGAGCCGACTGTTTATGGCCAGATGCCCTTCCTGTCACCAATGCAGAGTTATATTCAGCAGATACATTCTCATTGTGTCCAGAGAGAGAAATATCTGCCTCTACCTAGGATCAAACTCACTGACTCCTAATTGTGAGGCAAGAGTTCCACCATTAGGACCGCACCACTTTAGAAAAGTATGCAAATGCGAGTAGATAAATAGGTACCACTTTGGTGGGTAGCTAACAGTTGGCCACATGACCGCAGAAATGTCTTCAAGACAGCCGCACTGGCTCAATGGCCTTGAAACAGACTTGAGCGCCGTGCCCCCCCCCCCATACTCGGAGCTCCTTTACTTTTTATTTAAAGAAAGGGACAATTTAGCAGCCACAAGAAGAGAGAAAGAGACCCAGTTTGCTCTAGCGGTTAATGCACCAAGCTAGAAAGTGGGAGACCATGAGTTCAAATCCCGCCTTAACCATGAAAGCCAGCTAGGTGATTTTGGGCCTGTCATTCTCTCTCTCAGCCCAACCAACCTCACAGGGTTGTTGTTGTGAGAAAAAGAGGAGAAAGGCAAGTTGGATATGTCTGCTGCCTTGTGTAAAAATAATAAAGGTGGGATAAGGTAAAGGTAAAAGTTCCCCTCGCACATATGTGCTAGTTGTTCCCAATTCTAGGGGGGAACCTCTTTAAGGAACTCATCTCCGTTTCAAAGCCGAAGAGCCAGTGCTCTCTGAAGACGTCTCTGTGGTCATGTGGCCGGCATGACTCAACGCCAAAGGCGCACGGAACACTGTTCCCGTCCCACCAAAGGTGGTCCCTATTTTTTCTACTTGCATTTTTTTTACGTGCTTTCGAACTGCTAGGTTGGCAGAAGCTGGGACAAGTCACGGGAGCTCACCCCGTTACGCGGCACTAGGGATTCGAACCGCTGAACTGCCAACCTTTTGATTAACAAGCTCAGCCGTCTTACCCACTGAGCCACCACATCCCTAAAGGTGAGATACAAATAAATAAAGAAAAGATTAATAAATAAATAAACAAACAAACAAACAAACATACATACATACATACATACATACGTAAAAGGCCTGCAAATTAGAAGCAAAACCCAAGTTTGAAAGGAGAGGGACATTTCATGCATAGCTTCACTTTAAAAAAAATCTCTTAAGGAAAAGCAGAGCTAAATTTCATGGATTTTACAGTTTAATCCCTTTTTAAACAAGCTCCTAGCTTTTCTTTCTACTGGGAAAGGCTCTGCAGCCAGCCAGACCAAGATTCACATTCAGTTGGGGCAACGAGAGAGCAGCTTCTTACTTTTCCAGCTGGTTCTGTAGCAGGAAGTGGTCCAGTTCCTCCATGATTTTGTCGACAAAGTCATTCTCCATAGGAGAAAGGAACACCCCGTCCAAACAACGCAGCGCCAGGGTGACAGTGGGGTGGTAGCCTGTTAAGAAGGAAACAAAATTGGGCAGATAATTAAACCAGGCCAAAAAATGTCCGCTCCGTTCATCAAGAATAATCTTGTGCTACTACTTTTTTTTTTTTTTAATATGCCTATAGAACAGGGGTCTCCAACCTTGGCAACTTTAAACCTGGCAGACTTCAACTCCCAGAATTCCCCAGGTTTAAAGTTGCCAAGGTTGGAGACCCCTGCTATAGAATACATAAGTCTTTGACGTACGACCGCAATCGGGACCACAATTTTCATTACTAAGCAAGGCAATAATTACCTGAGTTCTGCCTGATTTTACAACACTTTTTTGCCATGGATGCTAATTAAGCAAACCATTGTGGTTGTGAATCACATGTTCTTTAAGGAACCTTTCCATCGACTTCGCTGGTTAGAAGCTCTCTAGGAAGGTGACAAATGGTGATCATGCAATCCCGGGACATTGCAATCATTTAAATCCGTACTGGATTGCCAACCCAGTATTTATTTGTGAGAATTTAAAAGATTCTATATATCTCCATTTATTTATTTATTTATTATGACTATCATCTATCTATCTACCTACCTACCTACCTATCTTTGAGAATTTAAAAGATTCTATATATCTCCATTTATTTATTTATTATTTATAAACACCCATAAATTGGGTGTTTTAAATTTGTTTTTGGGCCAAAGTATTTAATGTATTTTAAATGTTTTTTTTTAATATTTGTATTATGTGTATTTTATCTTTTGGCTGTTCACCGCCCTGAGTCCTTCGGGAGTAGGGCGGTATATAAATTAATAAATAAATTAAATAAATAAATAAATAAAATTTATGACTATCTATCATCTATCTGTCTATCATCTATCTATGTACCTATCTATGAGAATTTAAAGGATTCTATATATCTCCATTTATTTATTTATTTATTATGACTATCATCTATCTATCTACCTACCTACCTATCTTTGAGAATTTAAAAGATTCTATATATCTCCATTTATTTATTTATTATTTATAAACACCCATAAATTGGGTGTTTTAAATTTGTTTTTGGGCCAAAGTATTTAATGTATTTTAAATGTTTTTTTAACGTTTGTATGATGTGTATTTTATCTTTTGGCTGTTCGCCGCCCTGAGTCCTTCGGGAGTAGGGCGGTATATAAATTAATAAATAAATTAAATAAATAAATAAATAAATAAAATTTATGACTATCTAGCATCTGTCTATCATCTATCTATCTATGTACCTATCTATGAGAATTTAAAGGATTCTATACATCTCCCTTTATTTATTTATTATTTATGACTATCATCTATCTATCTATGAGAATTTAAAGGATTCTATACATCTCCCTTTATTTATTTATTTATTATTTATGACTATCATCTATCTATCTATGAGAATTTAAAGGATTCTATACATCTCCCTTTATTTATTTATTTATTATTTATGACTATCATCTATCTATCTATGAGAATTTAAAGGATTCTATACATCTCCCTTTATTTATTTATTTATTATTTATGACTATCATCTATCTATCTATGAGAATTTAAAGGATTCTATACATCTCCCTTTATTTATTTATTTATTATTTATGACTATCATCTATATCTATGAGAATTTAAAGGATTCTATACATCTCCCTTTATTTATTTATTATTTATGACTATCATCTATCTATCTATGAGAATTTAAAGGATTCTATATATCTCCATTTATTTATTTATTATTTATGACTATCATCTATCTACTTACCTACCTACCTATCTACCCATGAGAATTTAAAGGTTTCTATACCTCTCCCAGTATTTATTTATTTGAATCTATATGGCTGCCCACTCACTCTCAAGTGATTTCTGACGGACTTGCAACCACAACCACAATAACAAAAATTAACAATTACAAAATTTTCTCTCCCCCCCCCCCTTTTTTTTTCTTTTCCTATATAACCCTGCAGGATACAAACAGGGGCAAGGTCATTGTGGTTATTTGAAAGGCAGCTGGTGTTGCCTTTTTTTTTAATGTGCTTATTTTATTTTTATTTTTTTTTAAAAAAAAACCAAAATGGACCACCTTGAGCAATATTCTAAATGACCCCCAAATCGTCTTCTGTGCTGACTCCTGGGTGCCAAGTGCCAACCTAAGACAAAGAGGCAACCTGGGGGGGGGGGTTGGAGTGAGAGAAGGGGGGGGTCGACACAAAGCCACCGCGCATCTGCAACCAGCTTTGCACTAGTTCTCTCCAGAGAGGACCGATAAGACGAACCAGCCTCTTCCAGCGGAGCCCCCGCCCCCCAAGATGCCAGTTGAGCCTAGATAGATAGATAGATAGATAGATGATAGATAGATAGAAGATAGATAGATAGATAGATAGACAGATAGATAGAAGATAGACAGACAGATAGATAGATAGATAGATAGAAGATAGATATAGATAGATAGATAGATAGAAAGATGATAGATAGATAGATAGATAGATAGATAGATAGATAGATAGATAGATAGATAGATAGATAGATAGATAGATGATAGATAGATAGAAGATAGATAGATAGATAGATAGATAGATAGATAGACAGATAGATAGAAGATAGACAGACAGATAGATAGATAGATAGATAGATAGAAGATAGATAGATAGATAGATAGATAGAAAGATGATAGATAGATAGATAGATAGAAAGATAGATAGATAGATAGATAGATAGATAGAAGATAGATAGATAGATGATAAATAGATAGAAAGATAGTAGATAGATAGATAGATAGATAGATAGATAGATAGATAGATAGATAGATAGATAGATAGATGATAAATAGATAGATAAGACGAACCAGCCTCTTCCAGCGGAGCCCCCGCCCCCCAAGATGCCACTTGAGCCTAGATAGATAGATAGATAGATAGATAGATAGATGATAGATAGATAGATAGATAGATAGATAGATAGATAGATAGATGATAAATGGATAGATAGATAGATGATAGATAGATAGATAGAAGATAGATAGATAGATAGATAGATGATAAATAGATAGATAGAAAGATAGAAAGATAGTAGATAGATAGATAGATAGATAGATAGATAGATAGATAGATGATAAATAGATACATAGATGATAGATAGATAGATAGATAGATAGATCACACAGAGTTAAGATCACACAGTTTGCCCATAAGCACCAAACCAAGAACATCAGCCAGAAGATGATGAATGTGATTTCATCGAAACGTCGCTGCTATCCTTCTAAAGATATGCTTACAATTACACAGGAAGAAACCCGAGATATCACCTGTATACACACACACACACACACACACACACACACACACACACACACCCTTGTCGCAAAGCAGAAGGGGCGTTGCGTGGGGGTGGGAGGCTGGCTTGAATTTCTCCCCCACCCCCCCCCACCCCACTCCCAACCCCGCGATAGGGAGCCCCCACCCCTCAAAAAAAATAACCCCACCACCTGCCGACCTCTGCCCACCTGCGCCTGGCGCGCGCAGCATCTCCAACCATCCGTGCGCTCCGCGGGGAGAGCGCACCGTTGGCCGCGCAAAGCCAGGGCGGCCCCCCGCGCGAACCAACGCAACCAACGGACCTCCCGAAGAAGCCGCTGCGGGTTTGACTATTCCTCCTTCTTCCCCCCGCCAAAGCCGAGCCAAGCCCCGCCGGGGTTTCCGAGAAGGGAGCCGTGGGAACCGCGCGATCGTGGGAAACCCACCCAGCCCACCCGGAGGGGACCCTGCACGTACCGCCAGCGAGGCCCGGCTTATTAGAGAGCAAGCCCGTCCTCTTTCCCCGGCAAGCGGATGGCCTCGGTTGAGCTCCTCCCCGCTTCCCCCGCGCCCCAGCCTGGGTCCACGTGAGCGCCGCCGGCTCGGATTGGGCGGTGAGCCCGGTGGCAGCCGCGCCTCCGCTCTGGAGAAGCCTCCGGAGAAGCGGAAATGTTGCTTTTCCCTCCGGTGCTGGGATTAAACGCATCGCAGATGCGGCGAGTCCTTGACATACCGGTGCAATTGAGTCCGTTCTTAAGCAAGGCAGCCTTTGAATATTTGGCCTCATTTATATATATTTTTTTTTATTTGATTTATATGCCGCCCTTCTCCGAAGACTCAGAGCGGCTTACAATGCATTAAGCAATTTTGGCCCTGGGGTGGTTCATTGGCTCCCTGGCGTTGTTAAGTGAACCATGAGGTCATTAAGCGGATCAGGCTCCTTTCTCCCCGCTCCCCCACTGACTTTGCTTGTGGGAAGCCGGCTGAGAAGGTTGCAACTAGCAAGTCTAAGTGCTATCCTTAAGTCATATTGTGTCAGCTTCCCCCCATCCTAACAATCTGGGTCCTCATTTTACCGACCTCGGAAGGATGGAAGGCTGAGTCAACCTTGAGCCTGGTGAGAATTGAACTTTTGGCTGTGAGCTGGCATACTAATAGAAATATAGATATAGGTAGGTAGGTAGGTAGGTAGGTAGCAGATTGAAAAAAAGTAGATGAAATGATACACAGATAAATAGATAAATATATGATAGATAGATAGATAGATAGATAGATAGATAGATAGATAGATAGATAGATAGATAGATTGAAATATAACGGAGATGGCATGATACGCAGATAAATATAGATTAGATAGATATATAGATAGATGGAAATATAACAGAGATGAAATGGTACACAGCTAAGTAGATAAATATAGATTAGATCGATAGATAGCAGATTGAAATATAACAGAGATGACATACACAGATAAATATAGATTAGATAGATAGCAGATTGAAATATAACAGATGAAATGATACACAGATAAATAGATAAATATAGATTAGATAATAGATATAGATAGATTGAAATATAATAGAGATGACATGAGGCACAGATAAATATAGATTAGATAGATAGATAGATAGATAGATAGATAGATAGATAGATGATAGATAGATAGATAGATAGATAGATAGATAGATAGATAGATAGATAGATAGCAGATTGAAATATAACTGAGATGACATGATACGCAGATAAATATAGATTAGATATATAGATAGATTGATTGAAATATAACAGATGAAATGGTACACAGCTAAGTAGATAAATATAGATTAGATAGTAGATAGATAGATAGATAGCAGATTGAAATATAACAGAGATGACATACACAGATAAATATAGATTAGATAGATAGATAGATAGCAGATTGAAATATAACAGATGAAATGATACACAGATAAATAGATAAATATAGATTAGATAATAGATAGAGATAGATAGATAGATTGAAATATAATAGAGATGACATGAGGCACAGATAAATACAGATTAGATAGATAGCCGATTGAAATATAATAGAGATGACATGAGGCACAGATAAATACAGATTAGATAGATAGCAGATTGAAATATAGCCAGGGCCGGATTTAGATGAAAAGAGGCCCTAGGCTATTTCACTTATGAGGCCCTTTCACCTCCCATT
The DNA here is from genome assembly GCA_038048745.1 of Coluber constrictor foxii. Taxonomy (NCBI): domain Eukaryota; kingdom Metazoa; phylum Chordata; class Lepidosauria; order Squamata; family Colubridae; genus Coluber; species Coluber constrictor. Next base: position 24,001,871 of record CM075967.1, read on the forward strand.
TTTAAGTTTGTGTAATTAGAATTTTGCTAACAATTTGAATGTAGGCCCCTCTTGATCTTGAGGCCCTAGGCTGAAGCCTAGTTAGCCTATAGGAAAATCCGGCCCTGTATATAACACAGATAAATAGATAAATATAGATTAGATAATAGATAGAGATAAGATAGATAGATAGATTGAAATATAATAGAGATGACATGATGCACAGATAAATATAGATTAGATAGATAGATAGATAGATAGATAGATAGATAGATAGATAGATAGATGGATGGATGGATGGATGGATGGATGGATGGATGGATGGATGGATGGATGGATGGATGGATGGATGGATGGATGGATGGATGGATGGATGGATGGATGGATGGATGGATAGATGGCAGATTGAAATATAACAGAGATAAATAGATAAAAATAGATTAGATAGATAGATGATTGAGATAACAAGGATGACATGATAGATAAATAGAGAGAGATTAGAGAGATATTAATAGATGATAGACAAATAGTGAGAGACAGAGATAGACATAGAGAGAGATAAGACATCGATAGCACTAGCACTTAGACTTATATACCGCTTTACAGTGCTTTGCAGCCCTCTCTCAGCGGTTTATAGAGTCAGCCTTTTGCCCCCCACAATCCGGGTCCTCCTTTTACCCGCCTCAGAAGGATGGAAGGCTGAATCAGCTTTGAGCCTGGTGAGATTCGAACTGCCAAATTGCAGGCAGCTGGCAGTCAGCAGAAGCAGCCTGCAGTACTGCACTCTAACCACTGTGCCACCGTGGCTCTTATGCAAAGCTGTGCAGCTCTACAAATGGGGGTGACACGATTGACATATATACCTGCCCACCAGTTGTTAAGGGGGACTATTCCTGGGAATTGGTGAAAAAGGGCGAGTTTTAGCATGCTGGGATAGCAGTACAGGTAGTCCTTGATTTACAACAGTTTGTTTAGTGACCGAAGTCACAACGGCACTGAAAAATGTGACTGATGACCGTTTTTCACGGTTACGACCTGTGCAACATTCCCATGATCGTGTGATTAAAAGTCAGATTGCTTGGCAACTGGTTCATACTTACGACTGTTCCTGTGTCCTAAGGTCACGACCTTTGCAGCCTTCCCATGATCATGTGATCAAAATTCAGGTGCTTGGCAACTGACTCGTATTTATGACCCTTGCTGTGTCCTGGGGTCATGTGAAACCCTTTTTCGACCTTCTGATCAGCCAAGTCAACAGTGGTGGTTTTCAAATTTTTTTACTACCAGTTCTGTGGGTGTGGTTTGGTGGATGTGGCTTGGTGGGCATGGCAGGGGAAGGATACTGTAAAATCTCCATTCCCTCCCCACTCCAGGGGAAGGATACTGTAAAATCTCCATTCCCTCCCCACTCCAGGGGAAAGATACTGTAAAATCTCCATTCCCTCCCCAATCTAGGGGAAGGATACTGTAAAATCCCCATTCCCTCCCCACTCCAGGGGAAGGATACTGCAAAATCTCCATTCCCACCCCAGTCCAGGGGAAGGATACTGTAAAATCCCCATTCCCTCCCCACTCCAGGGGAAGGATACTGTAAAATCTCCATTCCCTCCCCGCTCCAGGGGAAGGATACTGTAAAATCCCCATTCCCTCCCCACTCCAGGGGAAGGATACTATAAAATCTCCATTCCCTCCCCACTCCAGGGGAAGGATACTGTAAAATCTCCATTCCCTCCCCAATCTAGGGGAAGGATACTGTAACATCTCCATTCCCTCCCCACTCCAGGGGAAGGATACTGTAAAATCTCCATTCCCTCCCACTCCAGGGGAAGGATATTGTAAAATCTCCATTCCCTCCCCAATCTAGGGGAAGGATACTGTAAAATCTCCATTCCCTCCCCGCTCCAGGGGAAGGATACTGTAAAATCCCCATTCCCTCCCCACTCCAGGGGAAGGATACTATAAAATCTCCATTCCCTCCCCACTCCAGGGGAAGGATACTGTAAAATCTCCATTCCCTCCCCACTCCAGGGGAAGGATACTGTAACATCTCCATTCCCTCCCCACTCCAGGGGAAGGTTACTGCAAGATCCCCATTTCCTCCCGATTAGCTGGGACTCAGGAGGCAGAGAATAGACGGGGGTGGGGCCAGTCGGAATTTTTACTACCGTTTCTCCGAACTACTCAAAATTTCCGCTACCGGTTCTCCAGATTCACTTAATAACTATGGCAAGAAAGCTCGTAAAAGTGGGCAAAACTCACTTGACAAGTGTCTCACTTTAACAACAGACATTTTGGGCTCAATTGTGGTCGTAAGTCGAGGACTACCTGCATTATCTATTTGTCTGGATGCACACAGACACACCAGAATGCCCCATCCCTCTTGAGTGTTTGATTTCCCATTCGAAGGCAGACTTGTAGGAGGAAGTTGAAATCTGCAGGAAGGGTAAGAGTTGTAGCCCTATATCAGGGGTGTCAGACTCAAGGCCTGGGGGCCAAATCCAGCCTGCGGAGTACTTGAGGACCCAGATTGTGGGGGCAATAAACACCGCTTATGGGGGGCCAAAAGCCCTAATAAGCAGGTATATACAAAAGAATGAAGGCTATTGCTAAAAGTGCATTGTAAGCCACCCTGAGTCTTCGAAAGAGGGCAGCATATAAATTGAACTAATAAATAAATAAATATATACTTAGAACTGGCCCACAGGGTCACCCTGGAGACAGCGAAGGACCGGCCCGAGGTGCTTCTGCCAGCAAAAATGGGCTCCCGAGCTCCGTTTTTGGCTGCCACGGCCTCCTGCAACCTCCGCCAGCGAAAACAGAGCTCGGCAGCCCATTTTCGCTGGCAGAAGCATGCGGCCCTCCCAAGTCCCGTTTTCACTGGCAGAGGGTTGCAGGAGACTGTGGCAGCCGAAAACAGAGCTCGAGACCCCGTTTCCACTGGCAGAAAGCTCGTGCTGCCACAGGCATCCCCGACAGGAGTGACATTGAGCTGGCCACGCCCACGCAGGCCCCTCCACCCAGGTCCCCCGAGGTCAAACACAACCCTGACGCGGTCCTCAATAAAATTGAGTTTGACACCCCTGCCCTAGATCATATACGGGGCTGGCTCCAAGGGATCGCCTCTAAATCTTAACTGAATAAACCATAGTTAGTTGTGAGCAAACCATCAGGGACACCCCACGTTTTTCTAGCTATGGGGAGTAGGGAAGGGAAGGGGAGCGCTCACCAGAGACCTGTGCTCCCGCAGAGGGGCTCTGAAAACAGTCTGACGGCTAAGAAAATAGACCACTGGTTGTAGGAAGTCTTAGGGCCACAGGTCACCCCCCTTGCATCAGTCAGGTAGGGATAGTACAATCTATGGCACCCAGCTCTTTCTCACGTTTGAGCATTCAACACTGAGTAGCAATCACCTCTCGAAGGGGAAACTTACTCGATCTTCAGTTGGTGAAGGGTCATCCCTTAAGCTGTTCTGAGCTTTCTAGTTACTGATCTCAGAATTGTTTGCTGGTTCTAGAAGGCCCATTGTCTCTCTTAAAGGGCCGTTGCTGCATTCTCACAAAACTTCCCAGCAAGGGAGTTCAATTTAGCCAGACTTGTAGATTAGGGGGTGTCCAACCTTGGCAATTTTTAAGACTTGGACCTCAACTCCCAGAATTCTCCAGCCAGCCGTGGTTGGAGAACACCAGCCTGAAGATGACGAATGAGACTTCATCGAAACGTCGCCAAGACACATCCAATTCTACGCGGGAGAACACCCGAATAAACCTCTCATTTTCCTAGGAGAAAAGTGGGTGCTAACTTCCTACAGGTCCGTCACTCATTTGCAGATATCCACACTCCCTCTTGCCAGTTTCCTGTGGCCTTTTCAGAGCTCATCAAACACAGGTGGCACAGCTGAGTACTTTTCATGCCACCCTTGCCTCCCTCTCCGAGGTTCATTGCAGGAGACGTCATGCCCTCCGCAGGTTAAGTGTTCTGACTCCTTTCCTCTCCCTGGACTGGCGCCTGATTGCCGAAAATTAACATACAAATTGAGAAAGCCAATCTTATGATTGCACAAGGGTCTTTCCTTCAAGCGGTCAAGACCTTCAGCGTCTTCTAGATGGACGTGGCTTGGCTTCTCTGCTTAACAGATCCTCTGCATAAATATACTTCTTTCTGTCATCCGAAGGGGAAGAGGAACGGCTGACAGAGAGCGAGAGAGTGGCTCCGTTGGCTGTGAAGGAAACTGGGGAAGAGCAAATTCAGGCGGGGCAGAGCAGGGGAGAGGTAGAACAAGGGAGAGGGGGGTCAGATGAAGACCAAGGCCCACCCATTCCTCATCCTAGGCAGGAACGGAGAAGAGAGCAACGTGGGTTGCATGGTTTACAAGGAAGGAAAGGGACCTAATCCTCTTTACAAGGCACAGGTGCTGATCAGTGGTGGGTTTCAAATTTTTTTACTACCGGTTCTGTGGGTGAGGCGTGGCTTGGTGGGCGTGGCAGGGGAAGGAAACTGTAAAATCTCCATTCCCTCCCCAATCCAGGGGAAGGTTACTGCAAAATCCCCATTTCCTCCTAATCAGCTGGGACTTGGGAGACGAGAATAAATGGGGGCGGGGCCAGTCAGAATTTTTACTACTGGTTCTCCAAACTACTCAAAATTTCCACTGCCAATTCTCCAGAACTGGTCAGAACCTGCTGAAACCCACCTCTGGTGCTGATGGAGTTTAAAAATGGGAAGGGCATTGGACAGGAATAAAGGCTGAGTTTATCTGGTGTTTCTTGGAATCCTGGCATCCTCCCAACAGGGAAATATAATATTCTGCTTTTTAAATATTTCCTGCCATGTTTCCCTGAAAATAAGACCCTGTCTTTATATTTTTTTGAACCCTGAAATAAGCGCTTGGCCTTATTTTCAGGGAGGTCTTATTATTTTGGGGGGCATGGAGCAAGATGGGACTACTCTTGCCATCTTACCTGATTTCCAGCTCTGTCTCTCTAATCCTAACCAGAGGAAATGGCAGGGACATGTGTTTAAATATTTTCAAGGAGGGCTTATTTTCGAGGTGGCTTATTTTAGCACATATCCTCAAAAGCCCAATTGGGTTTATTTATTTATTTATTTATTTATTTATTTATTTATTTATTTATTTATTTATTTATTTATTTATTTATTTATTGGTTCAATTTATATGCCGCCCTTCTCTGGAGACTCAGGGCGGCTTACAATGCATTAAGCAATAGCCTTCATACTTTTGTATATACCTGCTTAGTAGGACTTTTGCCCCAACCAAGCGGTGTTCTTTTTTATACAAAGTCAGCTTATTGCCCCCAAAATCCGGGTCCTCAATTTACCTACCTCAAAAGGATGGAAGGCTGAGTTAACCTTGAGCCTGGTGAGATTCGAACTTGCAGTAATTGCAGGCAGCTGGTGTTACTTAACACCACTTTAATCTGCTGCTTTATTACTACTACTTTATTATCAGGGGATGTCTTATTTTCAGGGACACGGGGTAGAATATTTCATTCTTCCAGGAGAGGGGTGGGTGCTAACTTTCCTAGTTTCCACTTTAGTTTTATCCTGAACAGCAAAGTTCCAAAGTTTATTCTCACTTTCCCAAATATTGGGCCCCACACTGTACTTTCTGGGCAGTGAGAAGGGGGCCATTTATAACCCCCTTTACAATTCATCCCCGGTCAAGAGGCATGAGTCATAGATAGCCTGACCTTTGTGTCTCTAATAGCATCAGGTCCAGCTTCTTCAGTAGCAGCAGCCTTAGCCCTTCCAGTCTGTTTCCTGGTAACTGGGGATGTTGGGAAAATGTCAAACTTGGTTAATTATGCATTCCACCCACCCAACCCTACCCAAAAAGTCTGAGCTGAAAAGAGCTCTGTGGACGGCTTAAAGCTACTACCGGGTTTCCCTGAAAATAAGATTCTGTCTTATGTTTTTGAAACCCCGAAATAAGTGCTTGGCCTTATCTTTGGGGAGGTCTTATTATTTTATATTATTTTATTATTTTATTTTATTATTTTATTTTATTTTATTTTATTATTTTATTTTATTTTATTTTATTTTATTTTATTTTATTTTATTTTATTTTATTTTATTTTATTTTATTATTTTATTTTATTTTATTTTATATTTTATTTTAATTTAATTTAATTTAATTTAATTTAATTTAATTAATTATTTTATTTTATTTTATTTTATTATTTTAATTGATTTTATTTTATTTTATTATTTTATTTTATTTTATTATTTTATTATTTTATTTTATTTTATTTTATTTTATATTTATTTATTTATTTATCTATTATATTTTTATTTTTTTTTAATGAATATTTTATTGAATTTTTATAAATACAAAAAGTTTTCATTTCTCTTTACATCAGATTTGCAGTGTTTTTACATATATACAAATAAATATTTGGTGTCACCTTTACCCTTTATTATTCTTTATTTAACACACCTTTTAGTCCTGTTACTTTTCTTTCATTCATCCATTCGTACCACCTTTCCCACACATTATAGTAGTCTGAGTTTTCGTCATTATTTAATTCGTAAGTTAGTTTGCTCATCTCTGCACACTCTAATACCTTCTTAACTATAAGTTCTTCTGGTGGCAGGGTTTTTTCCTTCCAGTATTGGGCATATGCCAACCTAGCAGCTGTAATTATGTGTATTATTAAGTGGTTCTTTGTTTTCCCAAATCTCTTCTTCACCATTCCCAAGAGGAATAGTTCTGGTATCCCCTCTACTTCTTCTCTAATTATCTCTTGTAACCATCTCCCAATTATAGTCCAATATTTTTTCGCTTCGGGGCATGTCCACCACATATGAAAGAAGGTGCCCTGACCGTGGCCACATTTCCAACAATTTGGGGACATATTTGGAAACATTTTCGATAATCTAGCAGGCGCTAAATACCATCTATGAAACATTTTGTAATGATTTTCCTTATAAGATGCAGCTCTAGTCATCTTGTAATTTTTATTCCATGATTCTTCCCATTCATCAAAGTTTAAGTTATGTCCAATATTTTTTTCCCAGGCGCTTAATTGGTTTTGGGCTATGACCTCGGGTCTATCTTGGTCTAATAAGTAATTATAGAGTTTGGCTAGGGCCTTTTTTCCGCTTCCCATCAAAATTTTATCCAACCCATTGTAGCTTAATTCTAAACCAAATTTATCCTTATCCTGCTGGTATCTTGATTTTATTTGTAAATATGTCCACCAGTCAAAGTTTATGCCTTGGTCTCTCAGATCTTCATTCGATTTAAGGTTTCCTCCTCCATCTAAAATATCACTGTATCTGCATATTTTCTCCATACCCCATCTGTTTGGGTGGATCAAAGCCTCCATCGTAGAGAGCCATTTTGGCACTTTATTGTAGCATCTCTGTCTAATTTCGGTCCATGTTTGTAATAATGAATCTCTAATTTTGTGTCTGCGGAAATGTGTTCTTTTTTTTGTGTCTACCTCCCATAAATATGAGTGCCACCCTTTCTGTAGGTCATGTCCTTCTAACGTTAAAATTCTTTTATTTTCCAAAGTGACCCACTCCTTTATCCAAACTAACTTGGCGGCCTTCAAATATGCTTCCCAATCAGGGAGACCAAATCCTCCCATGTTTCTTTTCCCCTGTAGTACTTTAAAAGAAATCCTCGACTTTTTGCCCTCCCATACAAATTTCTGAATGTTTTTATTCAATTCTAAAAAAAATTTTTTGTCCAAATTCAGTGGTATATTTTGATATAAAAATAACATTTTTGGGAGAATGTTCATTTTAATCGCAGCTATCTTGCCTATAAGTGACAATTTAATTTTCTTCCATCTATTCAAATCTTGTTTTATTTTTTGGAGTAGGGGAGTATAATTATCATCCTTCAGGGATGAGCACCTTGCCGTTATCCAAATTCCGAGGTATTTTATTTTCTTGACAACCTGTAACCCCAGCTTTCCTTCTATCTCCTGTTTCTGTGTCTCCGTTACATTCTTGGTTAATAATTTAGTTTTTGTTTTATTCAGTTTAAAGCCTGACACTACTCCATATTTGTCCAATTCTTCTAATACTTTTAGTCCAGATTCTAATGGGTCTTCTAATATTAAAGCCACGTCGTCTGCAAATGCTTGAGTTTTATAGACCTCTTTCCTAATCTTTAAACCTTTGATCTCCTCATTTTTCCTAATTTTTTGTAGTAGGACTTCTAGAGCCAAGATAAATAATAACGGAGATAGGGGGCATCCCTGCCTTACCCCCTTCCTTATCTGAAATGTTCTTGTCCTGTCTCCGTTTACTAAGATGCTCGCCCTTTGTTTGTCATATATAGTTTTAATCATTTTTTCATAGTTTGATCCAAATCCCATTATTCTAATTAGTTTGATCATAAAATTCCAATTTAGGTTATCAAATGCCTTTTGGGCATCCAAAAATATTAAGGCCATCTGTTTTTCCGAATGTTCCTCATAGTACTCTAATGTATCTAATATTGTTCTCAAATTATCCCTTATTTGTCTCCCTGGGAGGAATCCATTTTGGTCTTTATATATCCAAGCATTAAGTATTTTTTTAGTTCTTTCTGCCATTATGGTCATGAATAATTTATAGTCGGTGTTCAGAAGGGAAATTGGCCTATAATTCTGAATTTGTTTATGGTCAGCACCTTCTTTCGGCAAGAGTGTAACATACGCTTCCCTCCACGAATCCGGGATTTTTGATCCCCTCAGTGCCTCATTAAAGATTTCCAGTAGCTTTGGATGTAGAGTTTCTTCCAGTTTTTTGTATATTTCCCCTGGGAATCCATCTGGACCTGGCGATTTGTTATTCTTAAGTTTTGAAAGGGCTGTTTTAAGTTCATCAATTGTTATTTCCCTGTTAAGCATCTCCCTCTCTTCTTCGGCTATTTGTGGAAGCTCTGCATTTATCAAATATTGCTCTATTTCTTCTTTCGGGACCTCCTCTGCTTTGTATAAGGTTTCATAGTACTCCCTTGCTCTTTCTAATTTATCATCTTCTTCATTTAGAAGGTTACCCTCTGAATCTTCTAAAATTTGAATCGTCCCTTTTTCGTTTTCCTTTTTTAATTTGTAGGCCAACCACCTGCCTGTCTTGTTTGCATTTTCAAAATAGTATTGTTTTGTTCTTTTTAGTTTTTGTGCTAATTCTTCTTGTTCTACAATATTTAATTTATGCCTCCACATCAGCCAATTTTCTTTTATAGCTTTATCTCCAGGTTTCTCTTGGAGCTTTTTTTCTGCTTCTCCTAACTGTTTTAAGAGCTCATCCAGGGATTTTCTTTTTTCTTTATTTTTATATGCGCTATATGATATCACAACCCCTCTTAAATACGCTTTCATCGCATCCCATACAATTTCAGGGGATGTTCCTTGATTCCCATTTTCCTTAAAGAAGAGCCTTACTTCTTCTTTCATTTTATCCATACACTCCTTATCATTCAATAAATTCACATTAAATCTCCATCTCTGATGTTTCCTTCTTTTTATATTTTTCCATTTTATCTCCAAGGGGTTGTGATCCGCCCACATATTTGGATTAATCTCTGCTGATGCTATTTCAGCTCCAAGCTTCGTGGTGACCCAGGCCATATCAATTCTCGACCAAGACTTCTGTGGGTTGGAATAAAATGTATACTGTCTATCGTTTGGATGTAGGGTTCTCCATATATCAATCAGATTCAATTCTTCAACTAAATCAAAAAACGCTTTTGGTAACTTTGCTCTTTTGTTTTTATTTATTTTATTACTTTTATAATCTTTGTCCGGGTCCACAATTCCATTGAAGTCACCTAATAAACAAATTTCATTATATTCCATTTTTCCCAATTGCTCGTGGAGTTTTTTAAAATATTCTCCCTGTTTCTTGTTCGGAACATAAATGCCCACTAATAGTATTTTAGAATTACCTCTCATTATTTCAATCATAAGTGTTCTTCCCTTTGTATCCTTATATTTTAAATCTGATTCAATCCCTTTTTTAACATAGATTACTATCCCCCTTTTTTTTTTCTCTGCTAGCGAGGTAAATGTTTTGCCAAATTTTTTATATTCCAGACAGTTACCCTCATCCTTTTTTACGTGAACTTCTTGTAAACAAATTATATCTACATTTTGTTTTACTAATTTTGTAAGTGTTAGTTTCCTTTTTTTCTTATCATTCAATCCATTGACATTTACTGATATTATTCTCAGATCGTTCATGTTTATTTGTTAGCTTCTTTTTTGTTGTTGTTGTTGTTGTTGTTGTTGTTTTGTTTTTCCTTTCCTTCCTTCCCCTCCCTTCTCCTCCCTTCCCTTCCGGTTCTTAGCTTTTATTTGTTTCTTACGGCTCTTACTGGTCTTGTTTTCTTCTCCTTAGCTTCCTCTTCTTCTGTCCTCTTCTCTTCTGGGATTCTTTCTTTGTTGTTCTGTTGAAGTGGGGTCTCCTCTACTAAATTTGTTGATTCTATCTCCTCCTTACTACTTTGTTCTTCCTCTACTCCCCTTAATTGGTCAAGAAAATCCTGCGCTGTACTCAAACTATCAATTTTTATTTTTCTCCCCTGCCAAGTGATTAACATCCCTTCCGGAAGAAGCCATTTAAATAGGATATTTCTTTTATTCAATTGCACCGCTAAGAATCTATATTCTTTTCTAGTCTCTCTCACCCTCCTTGGCACCTGTTTCAGAATGATCACTTCCTTTCCGCCATATGTTATTTGTTCTTCTCTGGCTATATTATATAATATATCTCTTACTTTCTTCCTTGCGAATCGGACATGGACTTCTCTAGGTAATCTATTTCTTCTTGCATAATTTGTTTGGACGCGATAGACCTCGTCCAATTCTCTAATAATCTCTTGTTTGTCCTGTTGGAGCACCTCTGCGATCAATTCTGCCATCTTTTCTCCCAACTCCTCCTCTTTATCCTCTACAACATTCTGGAAACGGAGGTAGAACGATGCCCTGTCCATTTCCAATTGGATTAATGCGTCCCCTAAATTCTTATTCTGCATTGTCAGCGTCTGATCCACCGTATCTATTCTCTTTTCATTTTGTTCTATTTTTGACTCTGCCTTCTGAATCCTTTGTTCGTTGTTAAATATTGAAACTTGTATCTCGTTCATTTTTTGATCTAATGCCTGAATATCTGTTTTTAATTCGGAGTGGTTGCTTGACATTTTTTCCTGTAAGGCCATCATGGTCTCTTGAATTAACGTCAATGTTGATTGCATGGAAATCAGCGTTGGGGTTGCTATGGATTTTTCAGATTTTGATAGGCCTTCCGTTGATTTTTGCATCGCTGGGGAGGTCATAGTTATAGTGGGGTTTGAGGGGATCTTTTTTCCTGTTTTCACAATTGTAGATGACACGTTTGCCATTTCTTTCAGGATTGTTTTTTGCTCCCTAATTATTCTTTCGATATTTTTCCAAATTAGCATTCACTAGATAACACTTATATTAAAGTATCTTTTCTTGGTCTTAAAAATCTATTTAACACTCTATGTCCCTTTCAATCAATATCCAGTATAAATATCACTTGATTCGTTATCTTAATACCAAAAAATAATAATGTATATCTTAACGTTAATTGATTAAATTAATTAAATTAAATTACTCATTTATAATTAATTTATCAGATAATAATTAGAACCTTTATAAAAGCTGAATCTGCTTAGGAAGGGAGGAGAAGAAAAAAAAAAGGAAAGAAAGATGAATGAGGTTAGGACAAGTCTTCTTGTCCTACCATAATTAATTATAATTTTTCTTAATAACCTAAGACCTAAATAACCTAAATCTCTATGTTCTTAAAAGAGAGGAAAAGAAAAAGAGAAGAAAAAAAAAGATGAAAAAAGAAAAGAGAAAGCGAAAAGAAAAAAGGAAGAAAAGAGAGAAGAAAAGAAAAGGAAATAAAACAAAAAAAAAACCAAAAGAACAATACAAAATGCAGTTATAATTTATATCTAAAAATTCTATATCGGACCTAAATTTAAAAGCTGGTTCTTAACCTCACAATCTAAGTATAGCTATGTATGAAGAAATTAACACAAATGGGTATTATTATACAAGTGAATCTACTATAATATATGGCTAATTTGCGTATTAATATATTAAGTCTAACCTGCTATATATATAATATATACTAAATATATGCTAAATATACTGTATATACTAAAAATATGGAAAAGTCAGCAATTAATTAGTATAAGAATTATCAACTCTTATTAATTATATTATTATAACAATATAAAAAACCACATAGAAAAAGAAGAAATATCTTCAAAATAGTACAAAGAAAGTTTATCTAGGGGAAAGCTACAATAGAGTAAAGAAAAAAGGGGAGAAGAAAAAATATATATTGTGTCTTAGGTTTTCAATAGACAGCTGAGGGAACTTCCCCTAAATTCCTTTTAACAGTTCCTTTTGAACAAGTAGAGGTTTTACCAGATCCTCCTCCAATCTCCTCCAAGTCTTTCTCTGTGCCAAGTTGATTTATTAAAGTCCAGTTCTTTATGGTAACTTCCCTCTGCTAGATTGTCTCCGTACCAGTCTCTTCAATTATTACTCTGCCAAGTCACTGCAATGGATGTACTTCCTGCTTCCTAAGTCGATCCAGCAAAGGTCAGATCTCCCACTTGCTTCACCCTTCGCTGCTTTGGATACTAAAATCAACGATTTTTTCCTGGATTCTCCTTCTTCTTGCTCACAACGCCTGCCAGACCTCTTCTCCTTTGCACAGTCAAAGCTAATGTCCTCAATCCTTCGTTCTCCTTCGCTTTTGTCGGCTTATCGGGCTCTCTAGCCTCTTTCTCAGCTCTCCACTCTCCGTCGCCGCTCTTTCCCTCTTTGAGCACTCCTCGCCCGATTCCGCCCACCCCATCGATCGATAGTCAATTTCAGCTAAGTGGGGGTGGCACTTTCTAATTCCCACACTGCAGCCTCCGATCTTTCTTGCTTGCTTCCCGTCTGGATTGTCGGCTACTGCAGCTTCAGGTCAGCCATCAGAGGGCTGACTCACCGTGCTGGCTTGACAGGGTTGCCCAGTCTAGTGAGAAGCGTTAGCGCTCCGCTTTCTCACCACCCCGGCTCTCCCTATTGTCCGCGGGACTCTCCAGCTCCCGCGCCCCCGAAGGGATCCCCAAAACACGATGACAGGCGGCGTTGGGGAGTAGCGATTACTCACCCTGCGCCATTTCGCTGCAGCTCACCAACCGGAAGGACTATCTATTATATTTTTAAACCGCCCTTCTCCCGCAGGACTCAGGGCAATGTACAGCCAGAGTAAAAACACAGTACACCATGACATTAAAAAGTTTAAAAGTATTAAATAATTTGGCCCAGGTTTGTTAAAAACCCCCAAATTAAAATACCCAATTAAAATTTCACTTAGTTCGACAGCCCAGCCTGTTGGAATAGTAGGGTCTTAAGGGCACAGCGAAAGGTACGGAGGTCGGAGATCCTACGTATCTCCGGGGGCAATTCATTCCATAGGGCGGGAGCCCTCACAGAGAAGGCTCTCCTCCTGGGGGTCGCCAGTTGACATAATTTGACCGATGACACCCTGAGGAGTCCCTCTCTGTGAGAGTATACTGGCCGGTGGGAGGCTATCGGTGGCAGAAGGCAATCTTGTAAATACCCAGGTCCTAAACCATGGAGCGCTTTAAAGGTGATAACCAACACCTTGAATCGCATTCAGGAGACCACTGGGAGCCAGTGCAGCTTGCGCAGGAGAAGGGGTGCGTCGTGTCGCACCCATAATCACCCGCATGGCCACATTCTGGACCAGTTGGAACCTCCGAGTGCTCTTCAAGGGGAGCCCCATGTAGAGAGCATTATAGTAGTCCAGACGGGAGGTGACGAAGGCATGAGTGACCGTGTGCATTTTGGGGCGTGAGGAGCAAGATGGGGCTCCTCTTGCCATCTTACCTGATTTCCAGGTCTGTGTTTAAATATTTTTGGGGAGGGCTTATTTTTTGCGGGGGAGGCTTATTTTAGCGCATGCGTTCAAAAGCCCGATTGGGCTTATTATCAGGGGATGTCTTATTTTTGGGGAAACAGAGTACAAAAAGCAGCTCTTTTCCCAGGGGAACGGTTCCTTCAATACCTTCCCTCCAGTTTTGAATTTAGAAGCAATTTTATTTCTCACTCAGGAATGAGAACTACTTTTGTGAAGCATTTTTTTTTACAACCTCTTCAGCTGAAGAGGTTGTAGAAAAAATGGTTTTAAAAGTTTAAAAAAAAAAAGTTGGCCACGCCCACTCAGTCATATTACGCCACCACCACCAAGCCACACCCACAGAACCGATAGTAACAAATTTTACATTTCACCACTGGTATCACCGTTACATGTTTCATCCATAATTGCGTCGTTTCAATGGCCAGGTCATGATATTTAGTGATTTTTATTATATTTTTAATATATTTTTAATTATATTTAATTTAATTAAATATGTAATTAATTATAATAGTAAAATATTTTTAATAATAAATATAAATTATTATCATTACTATTATTATTACTACTACTATTATTACTATTATTATCATTATAAACATTTATTTATTAAACATGAAATTCAGTCAACTGAACATTTAAAAATGTATCACAAATATTATTGACTGATGCTGATGGTTGATATGGGTTGCTGCCAGCATCCTAGGTATCAACCAAGTACCTTCTTAAGATGTATTATTATTATTATTGGTCAATCTGTAGTGAGATTCAGAGCCTTGGAGACCGGTTAATAGCTCAGCAGCTCAAGTCCTAACCAAGGACCTAGGAACTGTTAAGGTATCATCGGAGGATGTAAGCTGTTCCAAGTAAGGTGGTTTTTTTGTAGAGTCAAAATGTTCAAGTCAGGTAAATTTAGAATTTCTAAATAGCGGGGTAGCCTTTTGGGTATTGCTCCAAGGGCTCCAATTACAATCGGAACAACACATGATTTCTTTTTCCATAGTCGCTCAACTTCAATTTGCAAGTCCCGGTACTTTGTGATTTTTTCTTGCTGCTTATCTTCAATCCAGGTATCACCAGGTATTGCAATGTCTATTATCATTATTTATTATTATTATTATTGCCAGTGACAAGTAAAAGTGAATTGTATTCTAGAGAGGTGTGTGAAAAGTATTACTATGTTCCCATGTACCCCCATTTTCATTGCAATCTGGTTTCAGTTTGGTACAGAAACTCCGAGTACGAATAATCAAGTTTATTCTTTAATGGATATTCTGGAGCCACTGTGCAGATTCCAAATGAAATCTCTCTTTGCTCAAGTAAATTGCTTGGGCTGCCATCGTAGCTGTCACGGACCCTTGTTCCTTCAGCAACTAATTTCCATTTAAATCAGGGATTTAATCGGTTTGTCTCCGATACTATCCCCCCTTGCAGTGAATAGCTTCACCTTACGTGAAGAGCGTCTATGAAGATTTGGACATGCTGAGGGCAAAGGGGCCTTTCTGCACTTAACAATTTATGAAATGTCAAATTATACAAGGGTACCTAACAGGTGTCACCTGATAACAATGCTAATTCATCATCTCTTAAGGGAAGATGGGCAAGGCAGTTTCTAAAGGAACACGCATAATTCAAGTTCAAATTTAGAAGGTCAAGACTGCTGGCCAAAAGATCTAATATTTAAAAGAATTCACAATAAGATGCACGTGTGGGTTTACACACACACATGCATATTGTACAAACACAGAGATACATATTTTCTAAAACACACATATACATATAGACATATGGTGGATACACCTATTGTGTGTGTGTACATAAAATCTGTATATAACAGTGGATGTACTTATTTATTAAATTTATTTGCTGCCCATCTCACAGTTCAGGCGACTCTTGAGTGGTTTACATCAATATGCCATGTTTTCCCGAAAATAAGACCCTGTCTTATTTTATTTTATTTTTGAACCCTGAAATAAGCACTTGTCCTTATTGCCATGCACTCAAAAGCCCGATTAGGCTTATTATCAGGGGATGTCTTATTTTGGGGGAAACAGGGTAGTAAGAATTGAGACATTGACAAGCCAAATCTTTTCTTACTGTAGAAAATTATATCTCCAGTCAGATTTTTCGGGATGGTTTTCTTATTGTTTTGGGCCATTTTAATATGCTTTTAATTCCCCTGGTGATTACTTTTAGTGTTTTTTTTTTAAAGGAGTTTCTTTGAACAACTTATTTAAATTTGAAAAATGAGATTGAGAGTTATTAACCTAATCTTGCATAGCTTCTTCTCCGGTAATTTTGAACTGCAAACTAGGGCATACAAAACTTTTGCTAGACCAATTCTTGAATACAGCTCATCTGTCTGGAACCCGCACTGCATATTGGACATTGATACAATCGAACGAGTCCAGAGATCTTTCACAAGAAGAGTCCTCCACTCCTCTGCTCGCAACAAAATACCTTATGCCACCAGAGTCGAAATTTTGGGCTTAGACAACTTAGAACTTCGCCATCTTCGGTCTGACCTAAGCATAGTACATAAAATCATCTGCTACAATGTCCTACCAGCCAATGACTACTTCAACTTCAACCACAACAATACACAAGCACACAATAGATACAAACTTAAGGTAAATCGCTCCAAACTAGACTGCAGAAAATGCAACTTCAGCAACAGAGTGGTCAATGCCTGGAATGCACTACCTGACTCTATAGTTTCTTCCCCAAACCCCCAAAACTTTAACCTTAGATTGTCTACTGTCAACCTCACCCCATTCCTAAGAGGTCTGTAAGGGGTGTGCATAAGCGCACCAGCGTGCCTGCCGTCCCTGTCCTAATGTTTTCTTTTATTCGAATCCTTTTCATGTATTTATAATTATGTTGTAAAACTTGTATCTGTCATAAAATACATGCTTGATGAAATAAATAAATAATAAATAAATAAATATACACGCAGTTAACGGACAGTAGTAATGCTGATGTCCAGAGTTCCCGAAATTAGATGTGGCATCAATCCAGCACCCTCAAGGTAACCTCAGTTAGCTCAATTAACTAAATTAATTAGTAATAATTTAAATAATAAATAGTATCGCAAGGTCCTTGGGAAGGATTCAGCAGGCAGATAAAAATGCCAAACCCTGTCTGAATATCTGGCTGACTTTGTGACGATCCAAAGTTAATTAATTATATCAATTAATGATATAACCTTAGTTACCTTCAGTAACTAAGTAGATCAGATCTGTCACAATAATGCTGTTGGAAGAAATGTCCATCTGGATTCAGTTCCAAATGGGGAGAAAGACACTGGAAAGATGGCTGATTGGAAAGATGGTTTAATGGTGGACAGGACCACATGGTTTGAGATCCTGGGCAAAAAAGTGCACATGGAGGGATATATTTATACACTCTCTTGGGCCCTGCCTTAGAGTTTCCTGTTCCTGTACAAGAAATGTATCCCATTGGCTTTCAGACTCCCAGGGGTCGGGGGTCTTAGCTAACTTTGTAGGCTGTCTGTACCCCAGGCTTGGTTGAGCCTTGCTGGGTGATGTTATCTTCCCAGGTGCCATGTGGTGAGATGGGTAGAGGGCTAATCCTATCATGTCCTGAGGGCCATGTCTTAATCCCATCGCCCTGGAGCTGAAGGAGGGGTGGGCAGGGAGTTGCTTTATCTTTAAAAACATGTTTCTCCTTTTCTCATCCGGGGAAATATAATACTCTGCCTCTTTAATAATTTCTATAATATTTCATTCTTCTAGGAGGGGGATGGGTATTAACTTCCTACAATGCAGCAGCAAAACCTGGGACAATCTCTTCAAAGGGCCATAAAAGTTGCTTCAGCCTCCCATCCCAACCATGCCACAACCTGATGATGATTATGGGACATTTTGTCATTCCCATTCTGCAGCAATTGTCCAGTTCTGATTATTTGGTCTCTTTTTGTAAAGATGACCCAAGAAGAAAGTGGAAAGTCATCTTTTTGGCTTTGCAAAAGATGACTAGCAACAGTGGAATGCCAAGAAAATGAAGATCAGGTGAAGTGTTAATACCACTTGATAATGCCTTGGTAAGGCCACACTTGGAATCCTGCATCCAGTTTTGGTCGCCACGATGTAAAAAAGATGTGGAGACTCTAGAAAGAGTGCAGAGAAGAGCAACAAAGATGATTAGGGGATTGGAGGCTAAAACATATGAAGAACGGTTGCAGGAACTGGGCATGTCTAGTTTAATGCAAAGAAGGACTAGGGGAAACATGATAGCAGTTTCTCAGCAGCAATATCTCAGGGGTTGCCACAAAGAAGAGGGAATGAAGCTATTCTCCAAAGCACCTGAAGGCAGGACAAGAAGCAATGGGTGGAAACTAATCAAGGAGAGAAGCAATTTAGAACTAAGGAGAAATTTCCTGACAGGGAGAACAATTGATCAGTGGAAAAACTTGCCTCCAGGAATTGTGAATGCCCCAACACTGGAAGTTTTTAAGAAGATGTTGGATAACCATTGGTCTGAAGTAGTGTAGGGTTTCCTGCCTAAGCAGGGGGTTGGACTAGAAGGCCTCCAAGGTCCCATCCAATTCTGTTATTCTATTCTATTCTATTCTATTCTATTCTATTCTATTCTATTCTATTCTATTCTATTCTATTCTATTCTATTCTATTCTATTCATCTGTCAATTTCACCTTGAGCATAGGAATCTGACTCTTGAAATACTTTGCTCTGTTTAAAAATGATAGCGCAGTTTTCTTTTTGATGTCACACTGAATATGGAAAACAGTCAGCTGTCTTCCTTTCCTCCTTTCCTCTTGCCACTCTAAATTTAGCAGACAGGATGAGAAATACATAAGGAGGAAATAATTAAAAGTCGCAGATAGGAAAAGCTACGTAAAAAGGCATTGTTATTGAAATAAGGTACAGAGGTGTTATTAACAGCCAATCCAAATCACATGTTCGATCAAAGTACATGAAATTCAGGGCTGAACTAGACATGTGTTAGACTGATAAAATCACATACCCTCGTTTCTTTAACCAAACTTTGAAGAAACAACATTTGGTTCCATAAAACCGTGGCTTTCCTTTCTTTTCTTTTCTATTTCCTTTCCTGGTCTTCCAAGCCTACAGAGAGATTCCTAAGATCAATTATATAGAATAGAATAGAGTAGAGTAGAGTAGAGTAGAGTAGAGTAGAGTAGAATAGAATAGAATAGAATAGAATAGAATAGAATAGAATAGAATAGAATAGAATAGAATAGAATAGAATAACAGAGTTGGAAGGGACCTTGGAGGTCTTCTAGTCCAACCCCCTGCCCAGGTAGGAAACCCTAGACCACTTCAGACAAATGGTTATCCAACATCTTCTTGAACATTTCCAGTGTTGGAGCATTCACGACTTCTGCAGGCAAGTTGTTCCACTGATCAATTGTTCTGTCAGGAAATTTCTTCTTAGTTCTAAGTTGCTTCTCTCCTTGATTAGTTTCCACCCATTGCTTCTTGTCCTGCTCTCAGGTGCTTTGGAGAATAGCTTGACTCCCTCTTCTTTGTGGCAGCCCCTGAGATACTGGAACACTGCTATCATGTCTCCCCTAGTCCTTCTTTTCATTAAACTAGACATACCCAGTTTCTGCAACCGTTCTTCATATGTTTTAGCCTCCAGACTCCTAATCGTCTTTGTTGCTCTTCTCTGCACTCTTTCTAGAGTACATGATATGATGCCCCTTTTCAATATTTGCTTCCCTATATCGGTGGTAAAGTAGTAAATTGTTTATCTCCTTTTGTGTCTTCTTGTCAATTTATATTGATATTGTTTCCTGATAGCTTATTTGTACCCTATGATTACCATTAAGTGTCGTATCTTATGATTTTTGACAAATATATTTTATTTTTTCTTTATGTACACTGAGAGCATACTGTATGCACCAAAGACAATTTTTTTGTGTGTCCAATCACACTTGGACAATAAAAAATTCTATTCTATTCTATTCTATTCTATTCTATTCTATTCTATTCTATTCTATTCTATTCTATTCTATTCTATTCTATTCTATTCTATTCTATTCTATTCTATTCACATTTCATGAATTAAGTTTTTTGGGATTCTTTTATAAGAACCTTCCTTTACAGCCTCATTCATCTAATAGTCACTCTTACAGAACTAATATTTGAGAAAAGCATGATTGAAATGAACAAAATGTGTCTGCTTCCCCCTTTGCTTGAGACTTATTCAATAATATTTTTAAAGTTCCAATTTTCAAATGGAATACTGGTGCCCTTATCTGCATCATATGCTGGCGCAATGCCAAATCTCTCTCCCAGACTCTCAAAATAGCCTGAATTTGAGAAAATAATTACTAGGATTTTTAATACTGATGGTTGTGTTTCTACTACCCCATTTCCCCGAAAATAAGACATCCCCTGATAATAAGCCCAATCGGGCTTTTGAGCACATGTGCTAAAATATCCCCCCCCCCACTGAATATAAGCCCTCTCTGAAAATATTTAAACGCATGAGCAGCTGGTCCCCGTTATTTCCTCTGGTTAGGGTTAGGGAGACAGAGCTGGCAAGAGGAGTCCTGTCTTGCTCCATGCACCCCAAAATAATAAGACTTCCCCAAAAATAAGGCCAAGCGCTTATTTCAGGGTTCCAAAAAAATATAAGATAGCGTCTTATTTTCGGGGAAACACGATAGCAATGCTTTCCTGTTTTAGACAGGAGTCTGGTGCACTACATGATACATGTTTAATTTCTTTTGAAGGTGTCTTGGAATTGATTATACTACATTCATTGAAACACACTCCCTTGGTATATGTGAAGACAAATATTAATTTCCTTTCCAAAGATCAGGAAGTTTAGTTGAGGTATGGCCCTGATGCACTACTCAAACCCCCAAAATTTGAGCCCAGCCTTTTTTGGAATCTCCGAAGCAACCCTTGATAATGCATGACATTTGATGGCAAGTTTAAAAAAGATATCTTTTTTATGTTATGAAAAAGGTGTACAACATCATAACTACCCATCTTGCCATTACTAAAACCTGATTTTTTTTCGGTCGCATTCTCCTGATTCTCAAGAGTCAAAAATGAAGGAATAAATAAGAATTAGAAAGAAGGCAACCAGCCAGAGAAAGTTCATCCAACTGTAATATGAAGCAGAAGCAAGAAACAAGGACACCATCGCTCAATACCGTCTTTCCTAACACCGCCGTCGTGACTCTGTTAAGATTAACATAGCTTGCATTCTTCATCTAACATCTTTTCTCGTAGCTGGTGCCCTCCAGGTAATTAG
Source organism: Coluber constrictor foxii (assembly GCA_038048745.1). Classification (NCBI taxonomy): domain Eukaryota; kingdom Metazoa; phylum Chordata; class Lepidosauria; order Squamata; family Colubridae; genus Coluber; species Coluber constrictor. The sequence continues at coordinate 24,023,058 of CM075967.1, forward strand.
CTTACTGACTTATTTCAATTTATTTATTTATTTTTGCCTGCAGCAATTAAGACGTACGGCAAAGCAGCAACATTATTTGGCCATATTTACTATCGCATATAGCATGTCAAGTATGTGATGCTCACCCAGCACATACAGAGGAACAGTAACTGGTTCTTTTAATCCCACTTTAAAAATAAGAAGTTGATGGTGAGGTTTGGATACAAAATAGTCCAACCTTGCTTAAACATGTTCTCTATATGTCTCATCAGTACAGACTTTGTATATTTCAGCTGTAGATACCCTGTTTCTCCAAAAATAAGACCTCCCCTGATAATAAGCCCAATCGGGCTTTTGAGCGCATGCGCTAAAATAAGCCTCCCCCCTCCGAAAATAAGCCCTCCCCGAAAATATTTAAATGCAGAGCTGGAAATCAGGTAAGAAGGCAAGAGGAGCCCCATCTTGCTCTTCACACCCCAAAATAATAAGGCCTCCCCAAAAATAAGATCAAGCGCTTATTTCGGGGTTCAAAAGAATATAAGACAGGGTCTTGTTTTCAGGGAAACACGGTATGTATAAGGGCAGTTGAAATCATACATTTTTCATTAAAACAACACACTGACTAAAACATCCCTCAGTCAATTTCGGTGACTGAATTCACATCGGTGAGTTGTAATTTCTTTCCAGGGGACAGGAAAATCTTCCCCTCTCTTCTTTCCTCAAAAAAAAAAAAAAAAAACCAAAACACAATCTTAAAAATTATCCTGTAAATAGAATCTAGTTTGGTGTTGGCATGTCAAAAAGATATGAAACTTATCTATGACCTGGCATTTTAGAACTGGCAACGGACGGCAGGAAAAAAACAGCCTTCAAAAGGAAGCCAATGACACAAACCAGGATTACTTTCCACTAACAAAGCATATCTGTAGTTCTTGCAAACCCTGTGGGAATTATCATCCGGCAGGGTCATTGTGTAATTCCAACCTCTCTAAATTAGCTTAATAAAAATCACGTATTTTTGGAAGTTATGTCCTAACGGCCAACATTTCTATTTTTTTAATCTTTTTAAAAATGTGGTATGAACCAGATTTCATTTTAAGTCATGCAAACAACTGTGGCACTCTATTTACACCTATCCATAAGAGCAGTGGTGGGTTGCCCCCGATTCGCACAGGTTCTATAGAACCGGTAGTAAAACCAGTGGGAGGCTCTGCCCACTGACCCCCAACGTCATCAGAACACTTCTGCGCATGCGTGTGCAGCCCCGTTGCAAACCGGTAGTAAAGGTAAGTAGAACCCACCCTTCATAAGAGACAGGAAAGACCATTTAGCAGGAGTCTCCAACCTTGGCAACTTGAAGACTTGTGGACTTCAACTCCCAGAATTCCTCAGCCAGCAAAGCTGGCTGAGGAATTCTGGGAGTTGAAGTCCACAAGTCTTCAAGTTGCCAAGGTCGGAGACTCCTGCTTTAAAGTAATCTTCTCTTTGGTTCCATCTAATGATTGAAGATTGTCAGCTGCATAATGACTAAAAACACTGAGTAAAGTCTTGGGGACACTTTAAAAGCTAGCTATTTATCCTGTCGTAAAAGTTTTTGAATAATAATTCATCACATACATGATGTAGTCCTGTGGTCCATGAAGCCTCATGCCATAACAGCTTTTAAAATGCCATAAGGAACTGTTGTTTTTGTTTCTGTTTGGTTTTGCTACCACAGAAAAACCTAATTTATCCCTCCAGAAATGCTTTCTGATAAGAAGATACGTCGATATTTGTTTTTTTGTTGTTTGTTTTTGATGAGATAGATATACAAAATGATTTCATTCGGCCCCCGGTCTCTTTTCTCCTTCACACGCAGCCACCGATTTCATCCCACCCACGGAAAAAGTTCGCGTTCACTGCTTCCGTCTCCCTCAGCATGATCATCCTTGGTTCTCTCTTCATCCATAGCATTGGCGGCAAAGGGAGTGATCTTCTCCAGCGAGAGATCCGTTTCGTACTCCTCATGAATAATGGCCGACAAAACAGCCGCACTGTTACCATGAGGTGAATGGGGGGCCTTGTCCAACCCCAGATCCTCCTCCTCTTCTCCTGGAAGAGTTATAGCATGAGGGAGAAAGTGTGGGTAACTTAAGGTCCCAAGGTCTTTCTGGCAGGGGGTGTCATGATGGTAGGAAACCAACTCGTTGCTGAAGTTTACCGTCTCCACAGCATTGCTGATACACAAGTGGCCGCAGCCCAAGATGGCTGCAAAAGCCTTCCGGAAATCAGCATTGAAGGCGTAGATGACAGGATTGAGAGAGGAGTTCGCCCAGCCAAACCAGACAAAGATGTTGAAAACGGTATCGCTGATACAGGGGAGCTTCCCCATCTCATGACGGCCGGGATCGCAAAAGGGCACGATGCAGTTGAGCACAAAGAAAGGGAGCCAGCAGAAGACGAAAACTCCCATGATGATTGAAAGAGTCTTGAGGACCTTGGTTTCTTTCCTAAAGGAGTTCTTCAAGGAGATCTCATGAGAACACTCACTGCTTTGGCAACTCTGGGCATGTTCCACAGCCCTCTCTAGAGAAGAGATCCTTCGTATCTGTCTCTGAGCGATGCGGAAAATCCGGGTGTACGTCACTATCATGATGGCAACGGGAATATAGAAACTGATGAAGGATGAGGAGATGGCATAGGTTCTGTTGAGGCTAGAGTCACAGTTCCCTTTGAGGGTCCAGGTGAGGTTGGAGGCTGATTCCTCACCAGGAAGGAGCTTCCTGGCTTTGTGCCATCTCAAATGGACAGGTATGAATGAGATCAGAACGGAGAGCATCCAAGCCACCCCAATCATAATGGAAGCTACCCGTTGGGTCATCTTCCGTTCATAGCAGAAGGGGCTAGAAATGGCCCAGTAGCGGTCCATGCTGATGATGCACAGGTTGAGGATTGAGGCTGTGGAGCACATGATATCAAAAGCCACCCAAATGTCACAGAAACCCCCAAAAGGCCAGAAACCGGCCACTTCGACCACCGCTTTCCATGGCATCACCAGCACAGCCACAAAGAGATCCGAAACAGCCAAGGAGATGACAAAGAAGTTGGTCACCTTGGAGCGTAGATGTCTAAATTTGATCACCGCCATGCACACGAGCGTGTTGCCCAGTAAGGTGAAGAGGATGAGGAGCACTAACAAGGCAGCCATCACCACGCGTAAGGACATTTTTGTCTTCTCCACTTGGCTTTTCTTTATGAATGTGTCATTAGTCGTCGTGGCGGACGCGCCATCAGTCCCTCTTGACAAGCCATCCATGTCTACCTGTGAGCCTTCTGTGCCCATGATGCAATGTGTTCCATCAACATCTTTGCTCCTCCAACAGTCACCACGAAGCCCAGCTTCTCCACTCACATTTCAGAAACGATCAACCCTGCACTCCCAGAGTTTCCAGGCTCGCAGGCGCAACTTGAGCTAAAAGAAGCAACAACGTTCTCGACATTTCACTCCTTTTCAAGACTCCAGCAACGAGCCAGACATTCCCTCCTCCGCTGCCTTTTGCTTCCCGGGGCTGCCACTCTCAGCCAGCCAGTTTTCACCTTCTACACTTTTTGGCAGAGAGGATTCATCGCGCAATTCGTCTCCTTCGCTTTCGGCTTCCCACCTTCCCCTCAAAGCTCATTACTTTTGTCTCTGCTTGCTTGGCCAGAGTTTAGCTAGAGCTTAATCCGTTTTCTGCCGGTAAAGATGGGATGGGGTAGATCAAGACCTGGAGATGCAGAGAGAGAGAGAGAGAGAGACTGGTCCCCCCCCCACACTTTATGTTTTTTGCTGCTGTTCCTGTTGCTGCTGATGCTAGCTCTTTCTGCATTTGAGCTCAACTGCTGTTGCTGATCTCCTGCTGGTCACCACATGCCAAGACTTCTGTTCAGGTGAGAATCCCTTTCTTACCTCTCTGTACCTCTTTCTTCAAGATTATCAGGGACCTGGAATGAGGTGTGTTCCGCAGAAGCCAAGGACTCTCCTAAAAAAAAAAAAAAAGGCACAGGAATGGAAAAGCAAGCAGTTAGAGGAATCGCAAGGATTCCGAATCTTTGATTTAACATTAAGGTGTCAGGATGGAAATTCTTTCAGTAACAGATCCTTTCTTTGAAGCGGAGCAGAAAGCTACCGAATGTGGAAGTCAGGAACTGTAGGGATAAGAAAGGGCTTTGAGTCCCAAACTATTGTCATTGTTATGTTTGGGGGGAGAGGAGGGGATATGCAGAAATCAATCATCTCCATCCCCACCACCACCCACCACCCCCATTTCTCTGCAATCTGAGCACCGGTTCATTTCCAAATGCTCCTTTCCGATGACTTTAGAAACAAGTCATTTGAGTTGAAGGAGGAATTCTTTGCTTTGACAGAAACGGAAACGTATATTTTTTGCTTTCTTGGGAAAAAGGATCTCATCTCAACCGCCGATCTATGGACAAAATCAGGGATCAAATTTCTCTGATTGGTGATTGTTCTACTCTCTGCTAAAAAACAAAATCTTCCTTGCTTTTCAATCCTGTCTGTTTTATTTTCAAGTAGCTTTATTTTAACATTTAACCAAGGCGCCTTCTTCTTATAAGGCAAGCCAAGCAGTTCAAGCTTTATACTCTGCAGCATTAGAACCAAATCAACCATTAAGAGTCCCAGCTTTTGAACTTCTATGGTAAAATTGGCATGCAATAAGCTATAAAATAAAACATCTATTTATAACATCACTTTCACTTGCAGAAATGCCTTTAATGCCCCACACAGGTCCCATTGGGGCTATATAAAGCATGCAGTGGAACTAATCACATTTTTATCCATGTCTATTTTGTGGCTGGTTATGACCCTGGAAGCAACTATGGGAAGCCTCCTATTACTGCCACTTGGTGAGTGTGCCCACCGCACACTCTTAAAGTAACAAATGTGACTTATGGCAGGGGTGAGTTCTAAAATTTTTTACTACCGGTTCTATGGGCGTGACTTATTTTGTAGGCGTGGTTTGATGGTCAGGTGATAATTCTTTAGGATTTAGCAGATGTACTGGTCTACCAGGCTTTTAACTGCTTGCAGAGGCACCGGTCTACTCATTTGTTTTTCGAGGCACTGGTCTACCCATTTGTTTTTTGAGTGCACTGGTCTACCACCACATTGCCTTTTAACACTGATCAGCTGTAGGGCGGCCCAAGAGTTTAAACAGTTTTTTTTTCCTTCTACCGATCAGCTGGGACTCGGGAGGCAGGGAATAGATTGGGGGCGGGGCCAAATAAAAAGTAAGAATAACGCAGGGGCCCAGCTCCCGAACAAAGAGAATCGGTTCAGTGATGTCATATTGTCACCGCTACCGGCTCGGCCAAACCGGGAGGAACCCACCACTGTGCCGTTGGCCCAAAACAGTTTCTTTACACCAACTATGGAATGTGTTACGATATAGGAGCACCTTCCCTCCCTTCCTTTATATTGACTCCGACTCTGCTGTTCATATAAAGAGATCAGAGAAAGACACCAATGCAGGTGTCCCCAACTCGCGATCAGTCATTTAGCGACTTTTCAAAGCTATGAAAAGCCTCCCCAGGGTTACTTGCAACCCAAATTCAAAGTTCTGATGCCCCCCCCCCCGCCATAGGATCACATGATTGCATTTTAGGCACTCAGTAACTGGTCCACATTTATGGCCTCAGTCACACGGCCACAATTTATGTCATTTTTAAACAGAAATAAAATTATAAATAAATTTATGTCGATGGAGAATCTCAGTCATCCAGGTTGTCCCAAAGGTGCTTTTTCAAGAGGCGGCTGGATTTTCTTGGAAGACGTTTTGCTTCTCATCCAAGAAGCTTCAGAACTGAAGAAGCTTCTTGGATGAGATGGGAAACGTCTTCAAAGAAAAACCAAAAAGTCCAGTTGCCTTTTTTTAAAAAAAGCACCTCTGGGAAAACCAGCATTTATTTTTAGCGAAATAGGTCATTGGGGACAATGAATTCACTTAATGGCTGCTGCAAAAAAAATTGTAAAACCAGGGATGGTCACATGGTGATTTACGACCATAATTCTGAGGTCAATTACAGTCATAAGTGGATGACATAAGTGGAGGACATACTTCTTTCTCTGTCTCTGTCTCTGTCTCTGTCTCTTTCTTCTTCTTCTTCTTCTTCTTCTTCTTCTTCTTCTTCTTCTTCTTCTTCTTCTTCTTCTTCTTCTTCTTCTTCTTCTTCTTCTTCTTCTTCTTCTTCTTCTTCTTCTTCTTCTTCTTCTTCTGTCGTATCTGTCATTGGACATCAGTGATCATGTTGATGATCCTGTTTTTATCAACAGCTGCACGAAAAAAGTGCTCCTGAGTTTTGTCCAAACCAGTTTCTTAGATTTTGAAGCCATGATGTTCTTCTTCTGCCTGGACCTCATTTGCCTTCAATTTTTCCCTGGAGGATTAAGTGAAGGATGCCTTATTTTTCTGGGTGTTGTATCACATGTCCAAAATATTCTAATTTTCGCTTTTTAATGGTTTTGATGATTTCCCTTGGCTTTCCCAGGCGGCTTATCACCTCCTCATTTGTGATTTTGTTAACCCAGTTTATACCTAACAGCCATCTGTAAATCCACATTTCTCTTCAAGTGGCTTTCTTCCGAGACCAGCTCTCTACTCTGAAGAGCAGGATAGAAAAGATGTAACATCTGACAAGCCTCTGGCCCCTTCAGATATTATTTTTCCCACCCAATTGCTCGAAGAGGGTTTGCCACACAGTGGCACGGAGCATCCATCCATTTCTCCTGCCCTGCTTCTAAAACATTCCATTCCTATCCCATCATTTAACAGCCAGCCAGAGTTCCTCTTCTCATTTTGCTTTGGAGAAATTTCACATCTCCTTCAATCCTTCATTTTCGAACTTGTAAAAAGCCTCCTTGACACCAAATCCTGGCCTGGGTGGGTGGGAAAGGGCATCTGTCATGCCATCTCTCTTAAGTACTGACAGTCATGCCTCAACTTCAAAATACAAGCCACACCCATAGAACCGGTAGTAAAAAATTTTGAAATCCACCACTGCATTAAACAAGTTAAACTTGTTTAATGCAGTGGTGGATTTCAAATTTTTTTACTACCGGTTCTGTGGGTGTGGCTTGGTGGGTGTGGCATGGCTTGGTGGGCATGGCAGAGGAAGGATACTGCAAAATCTCCATTCCAAGGATACTGCAAAATCCCCACAACTTCCGAAGGCAACTTCTGTTCCATCAGTTGATTGCTCTCTCTGTCAGAAAATTTCTCCTTATTTCTAGGTTGAATCTCTCCTTGGTCAGTTTCCATCCATTATTCCTTGTCTGGCCTTCAGGTGCTTTGGAAAATAGCTTGACCCCCTTCCTCCTCTCTGTGGCAGCCCCTCAAGTGTTGGAAGATGCTATCCTGTCTCTCCTGGTCCTTCTCTTCACTAGACGAGCCATGCTTAGGGGGGCTGAAAGCCCTACTAAGCAGGTATATACAAAAGTATGAAGGCTATTGCTTAACGCATTGTAAGCCGCCCTGAGTCTCTGGAGAAGGGTGGCATATAAATTGAACCAATGAAAGAAAGAAAGAAAGAAAGAAAAAAGAAAGAAAGAAAGAAAGAAAGAAAGAAAGAAAGAAAGAAAGAAAGAAAGAAAGAAAGAAATATCCAGTTCCTGCAACCGTTCATATGTTTTAGCCTCCAGTCCCTTAATAATCCTTGTTCCTCTTCTCTGCACTCTTTCTAGAGTCCCAACATCTTTTTTATAGTGTGGTGACCAAAACTGGATGCAGTATTTTAGGTATGGTCTTACTAAGGCTTTATAGAGTGGTAGTAATAGCTCCCTTGATCTTGATTGTATCCTTCTGTTAATGCAATTTAGGACTGCATTTTCACTGGTCTGGCGACAGAGAACTTTAGTGGCTACGAAATGATGTTTTTGTACTGTGCCATTAGGTCTGCCAGCATGATTAAAACAAGCCCATCTACCTCAATTGAAGTGCATGTACCTTTTCAAATTAATGGCCCTTATTCACTAGTGATTTCAGTAGAGGTCCTGCAAGGCTACGCCATTGCCCTCCTCTAACTGGGGTTTTAATTGCATGAAACGGTAGATGAAAGAAAGTGAGCTTTTAAAAGCATTTTTTCCCTCTTTCCTTCCGTTGCTTGGCTTATCGAAATTTCCCTTTGCGATGAATGACATATTTAAGGCATTGGTTACTCTCGATGCCCTTTGCAGCCCGAGAGAGCCCAAATGTCAACCTCACAAGGCATTTTAACTTAAATCTGTTTTCCTCCTGAGAGAAACAGGGATGAAGTCTATATTGCAGGAGTGATGAAAAAGGAGACTGAGTAATCAAACATTAACATGGTTGGAGCACGATAGTTTGGCTCCCAGGCATGGTTTTTTTGGGGGGGGGGGAGGGGTCGTTGTTATTCTGAAAGACTTGAAAGACAAGTAGAAAGGAATGAAGAATGGGGAAACTATAAACCAAATCCTAATTCCTGTTCAGCTCTTCGTAGTACATCATCACGCTTTGGGTACTTAGCCCAACTGAAAGCGAAGAAGACTGAAAAAGATGAGTAGAAACGAACTGGGTTGTGGTTGCATTTGAGAGTTTCACCTTGGAATCAGTTATTCATCATAGCACTTCATAATGCCTTGGTAAGGCACACTTGGAATACTCCATTCAGTTTTGGTCACCACGGTGTAAAAGGGATGTGGAGACTCTAGAAAGAGTGCAGATTCTCTCCCTCTCATTCTCTTTCTCTCTCTCTCTTATTCTCTCTCCCTCTCTTTCTCTTTTTTTCTCTTTCCCTCATTCTCCCTCTCATTCTTTTTCTCTTTCCCTCTCATTCTTTTTCTCTCCCTCATTCTCTCCTTTTCATTCTTTCTCTCCCTCATTCTTTTTCTCTATCCCCCATTCTTTCTCACTCCCTCATTCTGTCTCCCTCTCATTCTTCCTCTCTCCCTCTCATTCTCTCTCCCTTTCTCTTTTTCTCTCTCCCTCATTCTCTCTCTCCCCCTCCTTCTCTTTCCCTCTCATTCTCTTTCTCTCTCCCTCTCATTCTTTTTCTTTCCCTCTCATTCTTTTTCTCTCCCTCATTCTCTCTTTCATTCTCTTTCTCTCCCTCTCATTCTCTTTTTTCTCTCTCCCTCATTTTTTCTCTCACTCCCTCATTCTGTCTCCCTCTCATTCTCCCTCCCTTTCTCTTTTTCTCTCCCTCATTCTCTCTCTCCCTCATTCTCTTTCCCTCTCATTCTCTTTCTCTCTCTCTCTCTCTCTCTCTCCTTTCTAGCCAGTATTCTACCTCCATTGCCCATCTGCATCTCACCCTGCTTTTCTACTTGGCATTTCAGATAAAAAGCTTTCCAGTTTAATTGGCTCCTGCGCTTGTTGTGAAACCCAACCAAATTATCTTTGCTGTTGTGGTTCTTTACAAGCAGTGGCATACTGTAACTTATCACCAGCTAATATAAAAGCACAATGCCTAATAGTACGTACACAGTGTGCCCCTTGATCGCTTTTAATCAAACAGTTCTTTTTATGTACTTTTTAAATATCAGGATACTTTGCTAAAGAAAGCATCTTTGGCGAAGCCAACGAGGATTTAGAAACAATGCCCCTGTCCAACTGCTGCCAAGAGGAGGGAAAGCTATAATTTTTCTCTCGCTGTAGCTTTCTTTGTCTTCTACGACAAAAATATACACTTTTTACAACAAACAAGAAAAGACTGCAACAGTTTCCTAGACTATTTTTCACTCAAATCCTAATTATTGACTCTTCTCGGGAACCGTTGGTCGAAATCAGCATGAGGTTCAAATGACTAAATCAATAACTAGATTAAAATTAATGACTAAAGCAATGCTTGTAATTGCTTTGGATGAGAGGACTTAACCTGGATGAATGGCTTTATTACTGAATCTGGATTTAGAGGGTAAAGGCACAATTAAAAAAAAGAAAAGAAAAAGAAAGGTCCAAATTCCTGCTTAAAAAAAATGGAGTCTATCAAATGTTATTTTAGCTATTGACTCTCTCTGAACCCAACTTAGCTTCTTAAGGTTGATGCATGTTAAAATGAGGCACAGTAAAGTCTCGTTATCACATTATACTTTGAATGCCTCCACAGACTCACCTATGCAGTTTTCTTGCATTAATATGGAACTGCTTTGCCCTCTTCGAGCATATTTTCTATTTTTTCACAATCTAGCAAACGGTCATGAGATTTTAGTGGTCTTTCATCTAAGTCAGTGGTGGGAGTCAAGTAATTTAACAACCGGTTCTCTGCCCTAATGATTTCTTCCAACAACCAGTTTGCCCAGCTGCTCACAAAGTTAACAACCGGTTCTCTCGAAGTGGTGCGAATTGGTTGAATCCCACCACTGATCTAAATATAATCTGCTAAAGCTTTTCGAGATCAGCCATGTTGGCTAGGTGTTAGTAATATTAAAAATTAATTTAGAGGGCTGTGAAAATATCTACAGACCTCTCACATCCTGAACATAAATTGTTTTAACTCCTACCATCAAACGATGCTATAGAGCACTGCACACCAGAACAACTAGACACAAAAACAGGTTTTTCCCAAATGCCATCATTCTGCTAAACAAATAATTCCCTCAACACTGTCAAACTATTCACTAAGTCTGCACTACTATTACTATTAATCTTCTCATCGTTCCCACCACCCATCTCCTCCACTTATGGCTACACCTATGTTGCTTGTAACTTTACAACTTATATTCTTTTGTTTCCTAGTATGATTTGATTGCTTATTAGTATCCTATGACTATCACTAAGTGTTCTATCTTATGATTCTTGATGAATATATTTTATTTTTTCTTTATGTACACTGAGAGCATATGCACCAAAGACAAATTCCTTGTGTGTCCAATCACACTTGGCCAATAAAGAATTCTATCTGCGTGCTAATTTCATATTGGAGATGAGGAAAACTGAAGTGGGAGAATGGCTTAGCCAGAATGTCCATCTGTATTATTATTTCAAATTGTATAGCCACTCATTCTCACAATTTTGGCTCTCAGTGGCACACATGGGGTTAAAAATCAACCAAAAGAAGACAGTAGTAAAGATATTAATGCCAGCTAAAGACAAACCCAACATCCATTATATAAACCACACTCATAGATTCACCTAATTTCCAAATTCAATGCCCTAGCAGATCAGGATTCATGCATTTCAGAATACCACCTATGATATTTTGGAAAAGGGGCAGGATAAACACTTGAAGAGCTGGCCTCAAACTTTTGGAAGGGGCTAGGTGGCTAAGACACTGAGCTTGTTGATCAGAAAGGTCGGCAGTTCGGCGGTTCGAATCCCTAGTATAGGTCTCCTACGTGAGCAGGGGGTTGGACTAGATGACCTCCAAGGTCCCTTGCAACTCTGTTACTGTTAAACCCAAAGGGATCTGGAATTTTAGTGCAGTAAAAGAACCCAATAATAGTAGCTTTATCTATTTTGGACCCAGTGATCTGGATAAGCAATACTAGAAAAAGGAATGATCTGCTCTAAATCAAGGAACTGGATCCTTAAGCAAATGAAGGAAATTAAATTCATCTGTCCTCAGATTATCTTTTCTGCATAAAAACTGATGAGCCCCAATGCTAATATTATGCTGATTTACAACATACTTTTAAGTCTTCCTCCAATATGTTAACCAGAATTGCTCCCTGCTAAGCAGAAAAGTATCTTGGAGAAGTGTTCACTGTGGAGCTTCGTATTTTATACTTTGGCATTAGAAAAATTAAGCAAATATATGGAAGTTCTTCATTCATATGGTTCAAGAAACTCAAGCATCCAAAGAAGGTAAAATGCTGCGGACTCCGAGCTCACCCTTTCAGCCAACCTGCTCTCCCAAGCACTGTCAATGAATCTCCTTAGTATCTTCTAATCTGGCAGCGTAATTGCTTCTTTAGGCAAATATTTTAAATCCAGACTCCCCAAAACATGCCTGTTAATTCCCAGGAAAATAAGAATGTTTGCTGTCATTTAAAGCACCAAGTTAGAATCATTTTGGTACAAATTCTGGAGAAGCATTAAACAAAGCATTAAACCCTTAAATGCTACTGGCGATTTATGTACCCGTTGCAACATAAACACCCTTATTTTCCCCCCGGTATCCAATCACCACTAGTACAACATTTAAACTTGCAATTAATCTTTAATCTCTTCTGCTCTCTCTTCTAAATAAATAAATAAATAATATTCTCTAGATAAATTGCCCTCTTTTAGTAACTTATAATTTCTTTTTCTTCATTCAGTCTTGATTACATTCGCATTTAGGGCCAGAGCGTGAAAATTGCAGGCCTCTTCAGCAAAGCACAAATTGTTCAGTATTAATCACTGAATGCCTCTTCCAGTCTTTCTGAAGTAGCAAATCTTTTAGCTCCAAATGCAGTAGAGACTGACATAAGAAGACCTCTTACACAGATGATTAAGGGGAGTGGGGCAGTGGTGGATTGCCCCCAGTTCAGACCCATTCGCAAGAACCGGTAGTAAAACTGGTGTGAGGCTCCGCCCACTAACGCTGATGTCATCAGGAACGCACAGCCCTGTTGCGAACCAGTAGTAAAGGTAAGTGCACCCCAGCCCAGCCCCGGAGCGCGGATTCCCCTCCTGCAAGTTGGATTGAACATTAAGGTAAAGGTAAAGGTTCCCCTCGCACACATGTGCTAGTCTTTTCCGACTATAGGGAACGGTGCTCATCTCCGTTTCAAAGCCGAAGAGCCAGCACTGTCTGAAGACGTCTCCATGGTCATGTGGCCGGCATGACTAAAAGCCAAAGGCACACGGAACGCTGTTCCCTTCCCACCAAAGATGGTCCCTATTTTTCTACTTGCATTTTTTACGTGCGTTCGAACTGCTCGGTTGGGAGAAGCTGGGACAAGTAACGGGAGCTCACTCCGTTATGCGGTGCTAGGGATTTGAACCGCTGAACTGCCAACCTTTTGATCAACAAGCTCAGCATTTTAACCACTGAGCCACCGCATTCCTTGGATTGAACATTATTGTCCCTCCCCAAAATCTACCATTTGAAGGTAGAGAGAAAATAGCCTTGTATTATTCCTTTGTAGCTATTTATTACAAACGTTAACTTGGAGTATAAATAAATCCCTTGGAGGCAGCAGGATAGGTAGTCCTCAATTTACAACAGTTTTAAGTTACAATAGTTCTGATCGCTACCGGATCCGGTCCGAACCAGGAGCATTTCACCCCTGCTCCAAATGCAGAATTCCCCAGATTTCCATTAGATCATCACATTTATTTTTCAAAATATAGAACGTGAATAGGGTGCAGCATAAGTATTTTGCCAACGGCAAAGAATAGATAGTCCATTCTACGTGGGAAATGTCTGCATAGTTCATCTCAGGTGAAGCACAGAAACTGAACAAGTATAGAAAGCAAAGAATCAAAATTGATTTTGCTAGATGAATAGCGAATGAGCAATGAAATCTATTAAGCTGCTGTGCTCGAATCAATAGAATGACGGCCCTCTGGTGTGAAAGGTGCAGCGGAGTTCATGGCCTTCCGATGCGATGCTCAAATAAGACAAAATGCAAGAAGGAATCTAATCAGAGCCAGAGAGAAGAAGATGCCTTTACACAGCAAGTGAACCTTTAGAAGTGAATACAATCCGGGTATACAGATTATTAAATAGCTATTGTTTAGACTTTCCTTGAGGTCCAGCAGGAATTCTCACTCGGAGAAACCAAAATTTGAAGGCGTAATAATGAGTTAATTGAATATTGTTATATGGAATGATAAGAGGACTAATCTCCAGAAGTCTTTTCACTCCTTTATTGTATTGTTTGGAAAAAAAGAATAATAATAAAGGCGTGTGGGGGGGGGGGGGACATTTTCCCTCCCTCTCCTTTCTAAACCAATCAAGTACAATGCCCTTAAAGTAACGTAAACACGATCCTTGAATTTTGTTTAAACATGTGGCATACGATTCACCGGCGTGGGGGGAGAAGAAAACATGTTTTATAGTGAACTTTCGGGGCATGCCCTGACACGGATTTACATTGTCCGTTTTTTCCAATTTTAGCAGATGTCTTCCCTGACAAAATGCCTCCCACCACGCAGTCTAAATCAAAGCTAGCTTCAGAGAACAAAAGCAAAAACAATTCTCAAAAGAGTTTCTGAACAGCAGAAATTTGTTCATCTCTTCCCCCCCCCCCCCACATTCTCCCCAAAATTATTCCGGCAGGTGCCGATACACAAGTCAATTACCAGCTTTTCTTCAGTCAGTTTCTGTGGACAGTTTCTGCAGCTGGTTTCTTATATTGTCATTAAAGAAAAATAATAATAATAATAAACTTCTGCCCTGATGTGTACACAGAGGGGCTTTCTCAGGAAGTTTTCTGAAAAAAGAGAGACAACCATTGCAAGCCATCTCTGCATGATTTGATTCAGCAGCTCTTCCATCATCTTAAATTAGTGACTCGAGATGTCGGGAAATGGTGACGTTCTCCACCATTATTATGAATGGCGCTGGGACAGTGATCCAAATCCCTGCCATGGTTTAAACCTTATTCCAGCACGTGTGACTGAAGACCCTCGTAGACATTAAGAGGTTAGGTTAACTAACCCTCTGTGCATTTCTGATTCAAGAGAATAACTTAAATCTCCTAGTTGCTTAAATCTCCTAGTATGGTGATGGGGAACCTATGGCACGCGTGGCGGAAGTGGCATGTGAAGCCATGTCGCTCAGCACGTGCAGCTTGCCTGTTTGTCTTCCAGGTTTCTGGCATGCATGCACATGCGACTATCAGCTGTCCTTCATGTGCGTGGCAGTGCTGAAAACCAGTGTGCGTATGTATGCATGCCAGCCAGTTGATTGTTGGGTGCGTATGTGCGCCAGAACCCGGAAGTTCGGCTTTTCCAGAGCACAATCCCTTCGCGTGCGCAACAGTGCCGAAAACCGGCCTGCGCATGCACCCCAGCCAGCTGATCATCAGACGCGCATGAGCGCTAAAACCTGGAAGTTCATCTTTCCCGGAGCGCGGCCCTGACTAGCACACATGCCCGCTCACGCATATTTCCGCGCGATCTTTTCAGCACTCGGTGCCAAAAAAGTTCGCCATCATTTGTCCTAGTAAATCTCCTAGTAAAAAGTGTTCTTCCTAACAAGAAGGCAATGTGAGTGGCTGTCTTTGCAGATAAACTGAACATGTTTTAAACATCATCTTCAAGCAGCGGCAACAAGAATAACGGCCTCATGTTGAAAAGCTCTGCAAGTTCCTTTAAGGCGAAGTCAGTCTTGAAGTAAGCTGAATGTTGTGTCGGCAGACGCTTCGTATCTGTGTAAAAAAACAAACTCTAAAAACTGTCAGACCTCAACCTAGGTTATCCACAATCGTGCAAATACAAAGAAGAAATATAAAGAAATCATCAATATATATGTGTGTGTGTCTACTTGCTGCCAAGCGCAGTGCGCTGCTATCGAAGTCAGCATCTAGTGCATCCACTAAATGTTTTGCACAACTGTACAAAACAGTGGGATGTCAGACAGGGTGTGACTTCATTGCCTTTCAAGTTATCGCAAGGTGGGAGTTCCATGAAGTGGCAAAGAAACCCTCAAGATGCGTGGAACAACCTTAGGCTCAGCAAGGCGCCAACTTGCCAGAGAAGGAGCAACCATGAGTGGCAATACAGGTGAGCAAATCAACCGAAGAGGAGACACTGTGTTAATTTGGCACTGGGGGAAAAAAGATGACAACAGAGCAATTTTCCGTGGAAAGGACTGGATTGTCGTGGCAGAGTTTCCTGCCTGTTAGAAAAGTGCAGTCTAACAAGAGTTAATAAGACTCATGTTCCAACAAGTTATTTTCGGAATTGTGATCAGCAAAGTTAAAGACAACTTCACAGCACAAAGCGGGATGTTGAGTCATTAAAGATGCAGCTCCAGAACTCTTTGGCGGTCAGAGGCCTTCCGATCAGTCTTTTGTGCCAGTTCTGTAATTGATGTGAACGCACACGTACGCACCCAAAAAAGAAAGAAAAAAGAAATGTGGTCAAGCACACTTTCAAACAGTACAGAGAAACAGATAAATTATCATCTGATGCATTTCTTTGTTACTACAGCCTCCAGCATCTATTAAAAATTGGATTACATATTATTTTTTACTGCCGTTCTGTAACGCATGATGTACACCTATATCTATATAGCTTTGTAAAAATAAATATTAACCGTTTGCTAGAGGGCTGCATTTGTTAAAGGGATCTTTTGAGGGCAAATGGAAGAGCCTTGGTGGTGCAGTAAAGTAAACTGCTGCTTTTAAATAGTACTTAGCTGCCAGCTGCCTGCAATTACTGCGAGTTCAATTCTCACCAGGCTCAAGGTTGACTCAGCCTTCCATCCTTCCAAGGTAGGTAAAATGAGGACCCGGTTTGTGGGGGCAATAAACTGACTTTGTATAAAATATACAAAAGTAGGAAGGCTATTGCTTAACACATTGTAAGCCGCCCTGAGTCTCCGGAGAAGGGCGGCATATATAAATCGAACTAATAAATAAATAAATAAACTATTCAGAGGCTTCTTCTGTATGTGCATTTTCCATAAAAGTCTACGGATAAAACTTCCTTGCACCACCATCCAAGAAACAGTAAAATCCTGTTGTGTGCTATTACTTATTTTCACATCTCTGTGAAGGGTTAAAATTTAAGAAGCCTTTTGCAGTGATCAGACTACTTATGCTTAGAGAGTCAGTGCGATGGCTTGTGGCAAAGAAACTAGAAAAATTGGTAAGACCAGCTAAACACAAAGGATACTAAACTAGTTTAGATTCAAGTGCGTTTAATCATCATTAGCCCAGTAGAAAACCTTTTCAAAGGAAGATTTTGGCCCCAGCACACGATTTACCCCATTGATTCTTAACCTTAGCAACATTAAGACGTGTGGACATGCTGGTTAGGGAATTCTGGGAATCAAAGTCCACACGCCTTAAAGTTGCTAAGATTGAGAAACACTGATCTACCCAAATAAGGGTATCACTAGCCCTGAAGAAAACCTTAAGATCTGTGAGAAGAAGCTCTTTAAGTAACATTGTAAGAAGTTGCTGAAGAGAGCGCTTTGCTTACAGATGGTCCTTGACTTACGATCATTCGTTTGGCAACTGTTCAAAGGTATAAAGGCAGTTAAAAAGGTGACTTACCACTGGTCTTCACACTTACGACCACAGCAGCACTCCCCCAAGTCACATGGTCAAAATTCAGGTGATTGGCACCCAGCACGTTTTTACATTGGTTGTGGGGGTCACCTGATTGCCACTTGCAACTTTCCTAGCCAGCTTTACACAAGCCAAGTCAAGTTGCTTAACAACTGTGTGATTCACTTAATGACCACAATGATTTACAGATGAACAGAGTTGGAAGGGACTTTTTAGGTCATCTAGTCCAACCCCCACCTAAGCAGGAGTCCCCGCACCATTTCTGACAAATGGCAGTCCAACCTCTTCTTGAAAGCTTCCAGTGATGAAGCTCCCACAACTTCTGAAGGCAACTTCTGTTCCATGGGTTGATTGATCTCACTGTCAGAAAATTCCTCCTTATTTCTAGGTTGAATCTCTCCTTGTTTAGTTTCCATCCATTATTCCTTGTCTGGCCTTTGAAAATAGCTTGACCCCCTCCTCTCTGGGGCAGCCCCTCAAGCATTGAAAGATTGCAATGTCTCCCCGGTTCCTTCTCTTCACTAGACTAGCCATGCCCAGTTCCTGCAACCGTTCTTCATATGTTTTAGACTCCAGTCCCCTAATCATCCTTGTCCCTCTTCTCTGCACTTTTCCTAGAGTCTCAACATCTTTTTTATAGTGTGGTGACCAAAACTGGATGCAGTACTCTAGGTGTGGTCCTACTAAGGCTTTATAGAGTGGTATTAGTACCTCACTTGATCTTGATGGTATCCCTCTGTTAATGCAATTTAGGATTGCGTTGGCTTTTTTGACTGCTGCCACACACTGCTGACTCATATTTAACTGGTTGTCCACTAAGACTCCAAGATCCCTTTCACAGTTACTGCTATTAAGCCAGGTTTCACCCAGTCTATATGTCTACTTTTGGTTTTTCTCCCCTAAGTGTTAGACTTTACTTTTCTCTACATTGAATTTCATTTTGTTAGATAGGGCCCAGTGTTCAAGTCTGTCAAGATCCATCTGGATCTTGAGCATATCGTCTAGGGCAGTGATGGCTAACCTTATTGCCGTTGTGTGCCAAAAGTGGGGGGAGCACAGGGGGCAGTGCACGTGTGGATCCACACCCATAATTCAATGCGCCCCAGCCCCGTGCATGCACATGCGACCCCCCCCCGCCCGGTGCTTCCCTCGCTTTTGGCATGCAATGGCACAGTGGGCCTATTAGGCTTGTTTTTTGCCCTCCCCAGGCTCCAGAGGCTTTCTTGGAGCCTGTGGAGGGAGAAAACGGCCTTCCCCACCCCTCCGGAAGCCCTCTGGAGGCCGGAAACTGCCTTTTCCTGATTCCTGGTAGGCCCGGAAGGCCTGAAAATCAACTGGAAGGCGCGCGCATGCACGCTGGAGCTAAGAAACATTCATGTGCCTACCGATATGGCTCCATGTGCCACCTGTGACACACGTGCCATAGATTCGCCATCACGGGTCTAGAGTGTTAGTTATTCTCGCCAGCTTAGTATCATCATTTGTTTAACGATAAAAAAGGCTCGTAAAATTGGGCGTAAGTCACGTAACAACTGCCTTGCTTAGGGATGGAAATTCTGGCCTCCCTTAGACACAAGAAAGCTGTACAAGATAAAGCTCACCTCCATCTGAATAAGTCAGCTTCTCCAGCTCAGCTTCAAGCTCAGCATCTGTGAAGCTGGGAAGTCCTACAGAAGTTGGAGACAGTGGTTTTGGTGGAACAGGAGGCAGGGTTGACTGTCTTTTTGGAGGGTCCAGGAGAAGATTGTCCAATTCTCTTTCAAGTTCCTCTGTATCAGCTTCTAAGGTAAGAAAACAAATTAATTGATCTCGATCTTACAGACATTTATTCACCATCCAGTGTAAGAAGTATTTGTACACAGGACTGAAAAAATATAAAAAGAGGTAAACTCGGTATGGAAGCTGAGCTTCAGAGTACAAAAATGTGCAACATACAATCTTAAATTCTACATGAGAGCAAGAACTTGAAACAAGCGTTCTCATTCTTTTACCGTTGTGCCACTGGTGTTAATGCAAACCTTGGTTGTGGTTATTTTTAAGCTTCCACTTAGTTGTGGGGAAAAAATCCCCACTGATCTACCATAATATGCAATACACCTTCAGATCTGGTACAAAGAATCACTCAAAATTGTCTTCTGTGGCTTCCTCATGCAAAGATAATCAACCCGTATCTGACCACGCAATCTAAACTCACCCGGGGCAAAAATCCTGAAGCATGTAATTCATATTTAACAGAAGCACTTTTCAACCATCATTCTTATAGGCAATTAATGCATATGCGGAAGCCATTGCAAATACCAATTAGGTCATGAACAATCACAGAAAATAGAGGAATCACGATCATTAAAGCAAATATAGTATTATTTAAGCCAAACAATTTTTTTTTCTAATAAAGATGGTATTTCTTTATGGATAAACTGCTGGGTTCTGCATGGAAGCAGTAAGTGGGACTCTGCCAGCCATGGACTGGGTTGTTCCTACTTGCTCTACCAACAGATTTTGTCAGGGAAGTTTATTCTGATTAAAAGCCTGAACTGATTGTTTACAGAAGGTTTTAGAAATCACGCCAAAGGTTGCAGACAACCTTAAAGAATAAATGTCCTAGATAAATACTTCACGATCACAAATTCAACTCATCTAGGGAATGAGATAGACATTAACACAGTAGGCACAAATAATCCATTCGACAAAAGAAACTGCTTATCCAATAATTAACTGCCACTTAATGAATATTCTGAGAATAAGGTTAAGAACTTCATCCATAATTTTAATTTAATCCACATCACATGTGGACATTTACAAATAATATTGAAAAGGAATCTCCAGAGATCAGGAGAGTGATATGTAATCCCGAGAGTAAAGGACATAATTATTAGATAAGAGGGAAAATGTGTGACTGACTAGAGACTTTTAGTCAAGAGTTCAATAGTTCATATGCATTACAACTGGAAACAGGATATATGCCTATAACCTATAGTGGAAGCTACAAAAAATAACCTGTTACTGGCAGAATCAATTCCTTTAACGAATCTGTTTTAAATGCTGTAGAGCAATGTTTCTCAAATTTGCAACTTTAAGACCCTAAAGTTGCTACGTTTGAAAAACACTATAGAGAGCAATTGTAACTTTAGGAAAACCACATTTCCCATGTGTGGCTGTTACGGAGAAAGTGGAATCAGAAGAGCACATGAGAGAGATGGATCAGAAGACCGCATCAAGCATGTTTTGACTCACCCGAGCCGTTGATTGCCACGCCTGCTAAAGTCTGAGCTACTTCATCCTGGGTATCGCAGAGCTGTGGGAGAAGCGGAAATGTTAATTACAGATATGTAATTAATGTACAGCCTGGAGGACAGAAGGGAAAGAGGGGGCATGATGAAACCTTTAAACATATTAAGAGTGTGAATAAGGTTCTAGAGGACAGTATTTTCAATATTTAGCAAACATCAAGAACACAGGGGCATAACCTCAAACTGACAGGAGGAAAGTTCAAAATACTTTCATTGTAGAAAGTATTAAAGGTAAAGGTTCCCTTCGCACATGCATGCTAGTTGTTCCTGACTCTAGGGGGCGATGCTCATCTCCATTTCAAAGCCGAACAGCCAGCGCTGTCCGAAGACATCTCTGTGGACATGCGGCCGGCATGACACAATGCCAAAGGCGCACGGAATGCTGTTATCTTCCCACTAAAGGTGGTTCCTATTTTTCTACTTGCATTTTTTAAATGCTTTCGAACTGCTAGGTTGGCAGAAACTGGGACAAGTCACGGGAGCTCACCCCGTTTCGTGGCACTAGGGATTCGAACTGAACTTTCGATCGACAAGCTCAGCATCTTAGCCACTGAGTCACCGTGTCCCTTCTAGAAAGTATTACTTCACAGAAAGAGCAGTGAAAACTGGGAACCAACTTCCACCAGAGTTGGTGGGTCGATCATCAAACCTGAGTTTAAACCTACTTGGGATAAACACATGTCCGTCATATGACAAAAACTGCCATATTTTTCAGCTTTTTCTCCAAAAAAAGAGGGTGAAAATCTGGGTGCCTCTTACACTCTGAATGTAGCCCCGCCCAGCTTCTCAAAGGAGGTTTCAGAGGCTGAAAAAAGCATCAGAAAAGAAGCTTCAGAAAAGAAGCCACCAAACAGAGCTTCAGAGACTTTTTTTCTGCAGCTGTTTCGGAGGCTTTCAGAGGCAGAAAAGAAAGTTTTTCCTGAAACGGAGTTTCAGAAGTTTCAGAGGCAGAAAAAAATAAAAAAAGCAAGGCATAGAGCTCAAAACCAAGGAACCTGTTGCTAAAATTCACCTCTGGGAACAGCTGATTGGGGGTATTCCGGGACCACCAATCAGCTTTTTTCTTATTTTCCTCCCCAAAAACAAAAATACTGTAATTAAATTTACAAATAAAGAACCTCAAAGGGCAGACTTGATGGATCGCCAGGTCTTTTCCTATTGGCAGCTTTCTATGTTTCTATATGATGTTTTTACTTTATTCATGTATGTCACCTTTGCGTGAACAGTAGAGGAAGTCCATGACTTACGACCAGTCGAGCCCAAAATTTCTGTTGTTAAGTGGGGCATTTAAGTGAGTTTTGCCCCATTTTCCGACCTTCCTTGCCACCGTTGTTAAGTGAATCACTGCAATTGATAAGTTAGTCGTTAAGTGAATCGACTTCCCCGCTGACTTTGCTTGTTAGAAGGTCGCAAAAGGGGATCACAGCAACGGTCATAAATATGAACCTTTGCCAAGCATCTGAATTTTGATCATGGAGAGTCTGAAAAGTCACTTTTTCCAGTGCCGTTGTAACTTTGAACGGTCGTTAAATGAACCGTTGTAAGTCGAGGACTACCTGTACCTGCTTCTTACATACCTCTTGAATCTGATCCACGAGGCTCTCTGCCTTTTCCAGAGTTACATCTTTCATGGACAGCTTCAGAGCTCCAAGTCCCGCCTGGTAAGCATTAAATACCTTTGGGGCAAGAGAGAAATCGAGCTTATTTTTCATCGCATCTTGACCGGAGGACTGAAGATTTTAGATTCCCTTTACAACAATTCCAAGGAGTGTTAAGCTAAAGATTAAACAGTAGCACTCACAAAACAGCACTGTGCCATAAAAAAAATCCCAAATGTGTATGAATTAGCTGCCGAGATGCGAAATCCAATGCATACCGTATTTTTCGGTCTATAAGACACACTTCCTTCCCCCCCCCCCAAAAAAGTGGGTGGAAATATCTGTGCATCTTATAGAGTGAATGTTGCTGAAGCCCTGCCCACCCACCGGCCCCACCCTTCGGACTCTGCCTTCCAGCAATTTGCCTCCTTGCAGCAAAAAACAGGTCAGCTTCAGCACAGCCTCATTTAGCACAAGCAGCTGATTGGTTGTTGGAATGATGCCGATCAGCTGTTCCAGGCTGCGGGGATCGCCGCCACTCATCACCACCTCCGCGTGCCCCGTTTTCGGCCTCCGTGAGCTCCATTTTTGGCCTCTTTGTGCCCCATTTTCGGCCCATTCCAGGTGGCGGGGATCGCCGGAACAGGGTGAAAACAGGATGCATGGAGGCAGAAAATGGGGCATGTGGAGGTGGCGATAGGCGACAGCGATGGACAGCGACGATCCCTGCAGCCTGGAACAGCTGATCGGCAGTATTCCAGGAGGTCAATCCAACCGCCAATCAGCTGCTTGTGCTAAATCAGGCTGTGCTGAAGCTGACCTGCTGTTTGCTGCAAGGAGGCAAATTGCTGGGAGGCAGAGGCAGATTTTTTTATTCTTGTTTTGCTCCTCAAAAGCTAGGTGCATCTTATGGTCCGGAGCATCTTATAGTGTGAAAAATACGGTATATTGTAAAAGGAAAGCAGAAAAGAAGAAGAGTTATTCCTTGTTTGTGGGACAATCAAAGTGGATAAGTTAACAGCGCTCCTGAAAGGAAAAAATATGAAAGTGTAAAACTCCCCAAAATAAATGTCAGGCAACGAAGAAATACCATCTGATCTGTCTGAGAGGCATATATCCGATCTAGGATGCCTTGCACCACGTCCAACTTGGAATGAAGCTCTGCTATGCGCCTCTCTACTCTTTTTCTGGACTTCAAAGATCTCAGAGCCTAAGAACAGAAAAAGCAGACTTTATTCAAACGGTAGGAAAAACCCGGAAAAGGAGACTGGGCAAAGTGGTGCTGGGTTGGTCAGATAAGAGACAGCATAGCCCACAACTGCACTGTGGGCAGGGCAAGCAGCTCAGGAGGGAACCCTCCCTAAGTTATCGGGCTGTAAAGGGGACAGTAAGAGGAATGTGACTTCGCACTTGCAAGATTCTGTTAATGTAGCTTTGCAATCAAATAGAATTAGTTTATCTAGCAGAAGGTCTTTGCACATCTGTGTAAATAACACCCGAACTCACCCACTGCCTTAACAGGCTCTAAAAAGTCATGACCACAAGTTTGCAAAAGGGCAGTTTGGAGAGGAACATACTGATTGGGCTACCATGTACCTTTCTTTCTTTCTTTATTGGATTTACTGTATTTTCCTGCGTATAAGACTACTTTCTAACACACAAAAATCTTCTCAAAAGTCGGGGGTCGTCTTATACGCCGGGTCTCATTCTCCTGTAACCAGGCAGACCAGCCCGAAAGGCTCTGACGAGCCTTAAATGGCTCTGAGGAGGGTCGTCTTATACGCCCAGTCGTCTTATACGCCGGAAAATACGGTATATACCTGACTTCCATCAGTACCTACCTGTTGCTTCTTCCCAGCTTTACAGGCACTCCGAGCTTCCTCTTTACATCTGAAAAAGCAAGAGACGAGCTTGTCCATTTTTCAGACGAGGACTAGCTACAATCCCATTATTCTCTCTGTACCTTCAACCCAGTGGTGGAATTCAAATTTCTTTACTACCAGTTCTGTGGGTATGCAAGGGAAAGATACTGCAAAATCTCCATTCCCTCCCCACTCCTGGGGGAAGGATATTGCAAAATCTCCATTCCCATCCCACTCTGGGGCCAGCCAGGGGTGGAATTTGCTGGTTCTCCAAACTACTCAAAATTTCCGCTACTGGTTCTCCAGAACCTGTCACTCCTGCTTCAACCCAGTTCACTATAGCTAAAAGGCAATTACAAATACACTTTTATTCTCATTTTTTGGCCTGTACTATTCAATTATCAATTAAACTGCTTTCATAAATCCTATGACAGTGATGGCTAACGTTTTTGCCGTCGTGTGCCAAAAGCAGGGGGAGTGCGGGGTGGTCGCGCCCTTGCATGCCCACACCCATAATTCAATGTGCCCCACTCGTGTGTGCCCCCCCCGTTCCCCCCTTGCTTTTGGCACACAATGGTACAGTGGACCTGGTAGGTCTATTTTTGCCCTCCCCAGGCTCCAGATGCTTTCTTGGAGCCTGGGGAGGGCAAAAACAGTCTTCCCCATTCCTCCGGAGGCCAGAAACAGCCCATTTCCCGACTTCTGGTGGGGCCTGAAGGTCCATTTTTTGCCCTCCCCAGGCTCCAGAGGCTTTCTAAGAGCTTGGGAAGGGCGAAAAAGGCCTTTCCCACCCCCATCCCCCCCGAGGCCCGTTTCCTGACTTCTGGTGTGCCTGAAAGCCTGAAAATCAGAAGGCCAGTGCGTGCATGCGCAATGGAAATGAGTTAGGGCAACGCTTGCGTGTCCACAGATATGGCTTCACATGCCACCTGTGGCGCATCTGCCATAGGTTCGCCATCACGGCCCTATGAACTGCCATAATTTGGCCCTCATTCAGAATCAGATTTTTTTCTCCTTAAAAAAGGCGGCTGAATAACCTCTCACTTGTGCCATAATCTGTGGTTTGTACGAAGATGAATGACACACACCCCACATTACCTCTCTACTTCCTGTGCCAGAGATTCCACTTTCTGTGACAACAGCTGTTCACTCTGCATCAACTGATAAACCCCAATGTCTACATCGTTCATTGGAGAGACTTTTGCATGAAGCCCTCGGGCGAATTTCATTATCTGAAAGACAATTTGATACTAAACTATGAGACTCATGGTATCATCAAGAATGGCCTTTTAATAAGATGAATAAGATTTATTATTGTTCCTAAAGGGGGCACGGTGACTCAGGGGTTAAAGACACTGAACTTTTCATCTGGAAAGTCGACAGTCTGAGTTCGGAACCCGAGCGCCATGTGACGGGGTGAGCTCCCGTTTACTTGCCCCAACTCCTGCCAACCTAGCAGTTCAGAAGCATGCAAAAGTAAGTAGATAAATAGGTACCACTTTGGTGGGAAGGCAACAGCGAGAGCAATTAATCAGTGGAATATCTTGCCTCCAAGTATTGTGTGTGCTCCATCATTGGAGTTTTCAAAAATAGACTGGATAACCATTTGACTGGGATGGTATAAAATCTCCTGCCTTGAGCAGGGAGTTGGACTGGAGGACCATCAGGTCCCTTCCAGGCTTATGATTTTTTTTTATTTTCTATGATTTGTTATAGAGATAGGATCCCTGTGCGCCTGAAGCAGCCAGTTGCGTGCCATACCTTATTACCATTCTGTTCCAGGACAGTGACCCTCTTTTCCTTCTGCAGTTGGAGCAGCACCAGACAAAATGTCCGTTCATCTGGACAGATGCTGGTGCATAAGGAACGCAGCTCAGACAAACCAACAATAGGATGGGATGAAAGTGTGGAATTCTGGTAGAGATTGTAAACTTCTTCTGCCTTCTCCTAAAAAATGCAAAGACAAACAAATGCTTAGAGCCTGAGTAGCGTAGGGGGTTAATGCCTCCTACTAAAGGCAGCAATTAAGATCCAGCTGCCTGCAATTTCTGCGAGTTCAATCCTAGCCAGGCTCAAGGTCGACTCAGCCTTCCATTCTTTCTAAGGTGGGTAAATTGACCCAGTTTGTGGGGGCAATAAGCTGACTTTGTATAAATATACAGAAGTATGAAGGCTATTGTTTATTGCTTAATGCACTGTAAGCCGCCCTGAGTCTCCGGAGAAGGGCAGCATATAAATCAAACAGACAAAACATCATTACCGGTGATAGCATCTCACAACTATCACTTACAATAGAAGGCATAATACAGATCACCAGAATTGTTATATGTGGCACGTATATTAAATATCTGCAGAGAAGACTGAACAGTGATTATTGTATGACAGTTCTTAAATTGTATGTTTCCAATAGCTAACTTACACTTCACAAAGTGAAAAAAAATAGAATATGATCCATGACACAAGAGGGAGAAAAATAACATTACATAAAATAACTGAGGTATATTTTTGATGCAATTTGATGCAGAGGTTAAGCTCCAGATTAGAAACTGGGAGACCACAAGTTCTAGATCTTGTCCTGTTAGGTGCCAATCACTCTATTTCACTTCTGAAAAAGCTTGCCAAGAAGGGACAGTCTAAATCAAACCTCACAAGAAATAATTTTTATAGCAAACACCTGTAAAGCAAATATCAGTACCTGTCATTCATACCTGTAAAGTTTTTACTTGTTCATGTACTATATTATATTAGATCGTAGCAGAGGAATACATCATGAAGTAGTTGGCTCCTATTCTTAAATTATTGTCATTACAACTGATCAGTTAAAGGGCTAGAAGAACAATCCTTGTGTATGCTTCAGCTGGTGCAAAATGCGGCCATGCGGGTTGTGATGGGAGCATCCTGACATTCCCATGTTACACCCGTCCTGTGCGACCTGCATTGGTTACCGGTTGCCCTTCAGGTAAGGTTCAAGGTGCTGGTTATCATCTACAAAGCCCTTCATGGCCTATGCCCGGGATATTTGACGGACCCCCTGCAGCCAGAGACAATCCCCAATTGCCCGGTGCGTTCCCACAGACAGGGCCTCCTCAGGGTGCCGTTGGCCAGACAGTGTCGGCTGGCGACCCCCAGGGGGAGAGCTTCCTCTGTGGGCGCACCCACCCTCTGGAACCAACTTCCTTTGGAGCTCCGGATGGCTCCTGACCTCCGCTCGTTCCACTGTGATTTGAAGATCTGGTTGTTTCGTAGTTTTGACTGACGGGGGTTTCTTAATCAATTTTAATTGTTTTAAATTCGATTTTAAATGTTATTGTTTTAACGAGGAATTATGCATTTTTATTGTTGTGAGCCGCCCTGAGTCCTCCGAGATAGGGCGGCATATAAATTGCATAAATGAATAAATAAAATAAAATAAATTTATCTTTATTCTTTTTTAAAAAAACACTTGATTTTTTAAGTGCTGGACTAATACTTTTTACTTCGTGCAAGTAATTTCTTGGAGACAAATCTTGCTGGAGGATCCTAAGGTGAATGCTTGATGAATAAGAAAACTAGTTATTTCTGATAAAAATATGTCTGTCAAAAATACCACTGTTTGAAAGTTAAACATTTCCCTCCTTTATATAGATCTGCTTAATAGTGGCATTTTGGACAATATCAACTTTCCTAAAAGATCCCCTGTTGTCAATATCTATACATCCATAAACTGAACAGAATAACAGAGTTGGGAAGAATGTTGGAGGTCTTCTAGTCCAATCCCCTCCTCAGGCAAGAAACCCTATACCATTTCAGACAAATGGTTGTTCAATCTCTTCTTAAAAACTTTCAGTGTTGGAGCACCCAAAACATCTGGAGGCAAGTCATTCTGCTGATTGATTGTTCTCACTGCCAGATAACTGTCAGATAACATGAGCACTTAACTAGATAACTATGGGTGACATGATAGCCTGGTGGCTCAGCAGACTAAAGCATTGTGATTAATACCAGCTGTCTGCAATTACTGTAAGTTGGAATCTCACCAGGCTCAAGGATGACTCAGCCTTCCATCCTTTCTAAGGGAGGTCAAGTGAGAACCCAGTTTGCAGGGGCAATAAGCCGACTTTGTATAAATATACAAAAGTATGAAGGCTATTGCTTCACGCATTGTAAGCCGCCCTGAGTCTCCGGAGAAGGGTGGCATATAAATCAAATTTTTTAAAAAAAAAATTCCAGTATTTAAGAGGTTGCTATAAAGAGGAGGGGGTCAATTTATTTTCTAAGCACCAGAGGGCAGGACAAGAAACAATGGCTGGGAACTAATTGAGGAAAAAAGCAACTTGGAATTAAGGAGAAACTTCCTAATGGTGAGGACAATTAACCAGTGGAACTGTTTGCCTTCAGAAATTTTGCTTTCTGAATTCAAGGGAGCATTAGCAGGACTAATTTACTCTTCTTTTTGCTGCCAAACTGGGCCAATCTTCTCTCTGTCTCTTTTTCTCCCCCTGCTTTTTTTTGTAGTGTGCATGTTTGTGTGTGCGTGTATGTGTGCGTGCGTGTGTTTAACCCCCAAACAAAGTTAGAACCATTGGGATACACCCCGCAGGCAATTAAAATTATCTTCATCAGAGCAGGAACTTTGCCTTCATCACTGGAGGTTTTTAAGAAAAAAACTGGACAGCCACCTGTCTGAAATGGTATGGGGTCTCCAGCTGGAGCAGGGGGTTGGACTAGAAGACCTCCAAGGTCCCCTCCAGTTCTATTCTGATTGATAGGTCGCCTCTATGGAAGTAAGATGGAACTATAGCTCTTCCTCCACTTTAGGAAAAAATTCTGCTAATTCTCAACCCAAACAATCTAAAACTAATATGTTAGGTTCTATGCATCTGTGCATTCTAGATAAGCATTGTTTACAGGCACCAGAGTTGCCTTTTTCAAAATGTGCCATTTGAACATTTAACTGATATTATAGTTCTACAGAAATCTTATTAGCAAGATATATATATGTGTGTGTGAAGTCTGTCCAGTATATTTGTGCAAGAAAGTGTCGACTCAGACTGACAGTACCTCGCGAGAAGAGATTGAGTGAATGCCTTGCAAGGAGCTGCATTTGCACTGTAGAAAGTTAGCACCCATCCCTCTCCTAGAAGAATGAAATATTAAAAAGGCAGAACAATGGAGAAACATGCTCTTCGAAAGCAGCCCCCACCTTTCTTAATAGCCCCCAGCAGGTCTGGGCCAGCCTATCTACAAGACAAAAGACCTTCAGCTCCAGGCTGATGGGATTAAGTCATGACCCTTCAGGACATAATAGGATTAACCCACTACCATCTAGCAGCAGAGGTCACACCACATTCCACCATCTCCTAAGGACATTGCATCGCCCTCCAAACCTCAACTATACTTAGCTCAGATTTCTTCCAACAGTATGGTTTAATCTATTTCTCAAACATTAATATATTTTTGTCTCAAAAGGTAGCCAGCACATGTGAGACAGCATGATCAAGATCAGACCCTCAATCTCCTAAATCAGGGGTCTCTTGGCAACTTTAAGACTGGTGGACTTCAACTCCTAGAATTCCTCAGCCAGCTTTGCTGGGAGTTGAAGTCCACCAGTCTTAAGACCCCTGTCCTAAATAAAATAAAGATACCAAACTATCAAGAAGTAAGATAGATGAAGTCCCGGGAGCAAGGTCTCTCCTTTTACCAAATCAGCACTCCCGGATATATATTAAGCCAGGCTGTGGAGTATAAATCACCATAAATTAAGTCATAACTTCTAAGGAGAAATTTCCTGACAATTGGAACAATTCATCAGTGGGAACACAGCTTGCCTCCAGAAATTATTGGTGCTTTAACACTGGAGGTTTTTAAGAACAGAACAGACAATGATTTCTCTGAAATGGTATAGGATTTCCTGTTTGAACAGGGGGTTGGACTAGAAGACCTCCGAGGTCCCTTTCAACTCTGTTATTTTGTTATTCTGTTCTAGGCTATGGGACCTTTTGTACTTTAGCCACAGGTTATTCATAGTTTTAAAACAGTTTCTGAGATGTATATAGCCAGAAATGTTTACAGAGATTGGTTTTCTTGGTTCATTTGACAGTAAAATAATTCTAAGGCCAGGGATTAACTTTTTCCCCACAGTGGTCATTTTTTGTATATTGACTAGGTTGGCTTTAAGTGAGGCAGCAGTACTGTAGCACCTCATTAGCACCTCATTAAATTAGGGGCATAGTATAGAAAAGTACATCAGTATGTTTCTTAAGCATGTTCTCTTCTATTGGTTCCTATTTATAGAGTTATTACACAAACACAATTAATGCAGACTATATCCTCACATAAGTCGTGCCAACTGGGATCACATATAATGCTAAACCATAAGGCGTGGTTTATAAATTGCAGCAATTAACACGTACTCCAAGCAACCATTATTTCCTACCATATGATGCGAGCCTAACCAGACAAGAGATTGAAATAGCAACAGGAATCCACAACAGACTATAAATAAAGCCCGGGATCTGATTCATTTATACAGATTGTAAAAATATCTGCCTCCAAACAACCTTGGGTAATTTACATTATAAAAATCCAGAATAATAAAAGACACACTACAGCAACATCAGTTAGCAAGGATTGAAGCCACCAGAACTCTGTATCTCCCTTAACATCTGAAGCAGGAGAGGAGGAGGAGGAGGAGGAGGAGGAGGAGGAGGAGGAGGAAAGCAGATAGTATATTTCTAGATCAGGCTCACCAACCTTTTGGACCTCAGGGACTACTAAATTCATAATTTTAAATCCCGCGGACCACTAATATGATCTGCCTAATGACTGGCTGAGTGGGTGTGGCTAGGTGGTCATGTGACTGGGTGGGCGTCGCCAACTCAATGTCACTCACATCAAGGGGCGCCTCGCCAGCCTCTACTCACCCTTCCCCTCCCAGCCACTCCTCGTCTCCCCTCCCAGGCTCCTTAGGGCCTCAACAGGAAGCAGTTGTTGGACCTAAGCAGCCACCATGAGAAAGAGTTGGCAAAACAGCTGGCTCAGTTCAAATTGGATTTGACCGAGAAGGAGGCTCAGCAGAAGCACCACACTGAGGACTACAAGCAGAGGGAAGACCTGCGGGAGCGCAAGGCCAGGTACCGGCGCCCGGAGGCTCAGTGGGCTGAGATGGTCAGCCACTTCCAAGCCATGATGCAGTCTCACTGGAACAAGGCCCTCCGGCTTTTCACCACCAGCAGTTCTTCCCTCCAGCCTTTGCCCAAAGCCCCACACCAGGAGACCCCAAGTTGGAATTTCTGCCCCCCTCCAACCCACGCAAAAAGACCCCGAAGGGGGAGACTCTCTGCAGCAACACAAACGTTCATTGCACGTATCCGTCCCAGGGGCCGTAGTCTGAAGACTCCTGATTTAGTGCAATATTAAAAATGCAAATAATTTTTCTGTGGGCCACCAAAATTTTCTTGCAGCCGACCAGTGGTCCACGAACCACCAGTTGGTGACCGCTGTTCTAGATAGAAACACCTATATAGAACAATATAAATCTCACAGGGAGACACCAGTACCCTACCCCAAGACCTGAGAGTAGCCAATGGCTTTCAGTGCCTTTTAGTGTATCATCAAAGTGGTATGAATCTCTGGGACCTGCCCTGACAGAGAAGGGAGAGTTCCAGTAGATGGCATTGTTTAACTGTGGGGACTTAAAGCACACCTACTCTGGATAATTTTACTAGGTAGGCTTGTGCTTATGTAATGGGCACATGCTTTGTCTCAGGCTCACAAGAAATATCGTGCCTTCAAGATTAACAAAAACACCAACACGTATCCAAACAAGCAAGTGCTTTGTGAGAAATTCTTTAGAAGTCTTTCTGAAAATACAGCATCTCAATGGCGAAGAACAACTCTTATAACTTATGTAAATATCAAACATGTCCTATAAATTTGCATGTTTATCTGGTCAATATAGAATTAGCAAAACGGAAGGTACTGACAGGAAGAAATGTTTAAAAAGTCGGGGGTTAAGTCAATGCATGGAAATGAATCTAGGAATTTGAATCCCTATTCAAGAGCTAGCTTTGAGGAGTCAAGGGCAAAGCTCAAGTTAAAAGTTGGTGTTGCTGCAGATACTGAAGAAGCTTTAACTGCAAAGAAGATCCAGTGTCAGGATCCAGTGGTGAAATTCAATTTTTTTTTTTACTATCGGTTCTGTGGGCATGGTTTGGTGGGTGTGGCAGGGGAAGGATACTGCAAAATCTCCATTCCCTCCCCACTCCTGAGGGAAGGCTATTGCAAAATCTCTATTTCCACCCCACTCCAGGGGAAGGATACTGCAAAATCTTCATTCCCACCCCACTCTGGGATCAGCCAGAGGTGGTATTTGCCGGTTCTCCAAACTACTCAAAATTTCCGCTACCAGTTCTCCAGAACAACCTGTCAGAACCTTTCTGACAGGTTTGACCCCTGTCAGGAACTAAGAATTAAACTAATTTTTAATTCATCTATTAAATCTTATCTTGTTCTTCTGCCCTTACACAGTAAGACAGTACTTGTTATTCCTTTCTCAACCTTAGGTGCGGAAGGCACAATTGTTTTGATAATTATCCTGTCTGGTCTTGGGCTCCCTGCTTCCAACCTTGCCAGCTTCAGCCCTCATGCCAAAACTAAGAAGGAATCCCACATTTCATAACAAGTTTGGACAGATAAGAACAATGGAATGAGGAATGGAATGAGGAATGATCCTCTCAATAGACACAGAATGCCCAGTGTCTTCAGAGGGCACACCTACCGTAGCTGCTTAGAGTGGAATGCAAAAAAACACATTCTCAACTGCAATACGAAAAAAAACCCCATCTTTTTTGCAAAACGATGCAAAACTGGAGAGAGATGGTTCTGGCATGTTAATCTATTCAATTAGAGAGCATTCTGACAGTCCACCTCAACTTTGTGCCAATCTACAGGTATAATTTAGAATTGAATAGAATTCTTTATTGGCCAAGTGTGATTGGAAGCACAAGGAATTTGTCTTAGGTGTATATGCTATCAGTGTACATAAGGAGAATAAAATACATTAATCAAGAATAAAAAAAGATACAACACTTAGAGATAGTCAAGGTTACTCATAAGCTATCAAATCCTACTAGGAAACAAAAACAATATAATTGAAAGATACAAGCAACATGGTTATAGTAATAAGTAAGAAGAGATAGATACTGGTAAGGAAGAGAAGAATAATAGTAATACAGTCTTAGTAAATTATTTGACAGTGTTGTGAGAATTAGTTGTTAAGCTGAGTGATGGCATTCAGGAAAAAACTGTTCTTGTGTCTAGTTGTTCTGGTGTGCAGTGCTCTATAGTGTCTTTTTGAGGGTTGAAGTTGAAAGAGTTTATGTCCAGGATGCAAGAGGTCTGTAAATATTTTCACAGCCATCTTTTTGACTCGTGCAGCAGACAGGTCCTCAATGGAAGGCAATTTGGTAGCAATTGTTTTTTCTGCCTCTGTCTTGTTGGGTTGCAGAGCCAAACCAGACAGTTACAGAGGTGCAGATGACAGACTCAACAATTCCTCTGTAGAACTGAATCAGCAGCTCCTTGGGCAGTTTGAGTTTTCTATGTTTGTGCAGAAAGAACATTCTTTGTTGAGCTTTTTTGATGATTTTTTGATGTTAGGTATCCATTTTAAGTCGTGAGATATGATAGAACCTAGAAACTTGAAGGACTCTACTGTTGATACTGTGTTGTCTAGTATTGTAAGAGGTGGTAGTATAAGAGGTTTTCTTCTAAAATCCACCATTTCTACAGTTTTGAGTGTATTTAGCTTAAGATTGTTCTGGTTGTACCACAAAGCTAGTTGTTCAACCTCCCATCTGTATGCAGATTCATCGTTGTCTTGAATGAGACCAATCACTGTCGTATCATCTGCGAACTTCAGGACTTTAACAGAGGGATCTTTTGAGATGCAGTCATTGGTGTATAGAGAGAAGAGAAGTGGAGAGAGCACACAGCCGTGGGGGGCTCCTATGCTAATTGTGCAGGTATCTGAGGTGATTTTGCCTAGCTTCACCAACTTTTATTTTTAGTGAGTAAAAAGAGCCCTTGAGAGAATCTCATTAGACCTGACAACAGGAAGTGAGTTGTTTCCCTCTGTTTACATAAGATATAAAATAGCATGCCACTGGAAATCCCAAATAAATATATGAATTCTTAAGACCCACTCTATATTAAAAAAAAAATCCGTGAAAAGAGGCTGTATTTGTAGTATAGCTTGCCTGTGTGGGTCTGCCATGTGTACCGTAAATGTATCTATTGTACACTTAAGACCCGTCTTAATTGCATTTCTCTGAACTGTTTGCAACCTAGTTCAAACAGACAGTATAAAAATATCAAACAATATGCAAGCAGTTAAAAAATACAGCATGGAAAAATACAGCATGGTTGCAAAAGCACAGTAATACAAAAATACAGTGTGATAATCACAATAAAGAGCCACAAAACATTATCAATAGGACTATTTAAAAAAAATATAATCATTGGGAAACTCTTTATTTAAATTACTTGGTTCCAAAAACAGCTTAGTGTTAGATGGCAGGCAAGTCCCTCCAGGAACAGGGTGAAACAATGGAAAAGGAGGCAGGTCTTTTTTGAACAGGAAAGAAATCTTACCAAAAGCACCAAGACAAAACATCTGTCTTCCCAATTTATTCCCAATATCTGATCCACAAATATGAATCAACGTTACCTTGAGAATCTCCACGTAAATCAGGACCTCCTCTTCCTCCGGCATTTTGCTGTCACCTAATACGCTAGACAACGTCCACTTCAGGGGTTTCAAAATGAAGACTCCCACACCCCAGGAGATCCAGCTACTGTCCACGCTAGCCATGAAATCAGACTCTCTTTGCAGTTTGCCCCGTCTAAAGAAATAAATGAAAAGTCGTGCGTTTCAGAGAAGCCAAAATAAATGCTTCATACAATCTGCAAAAAAATAAACCAGGATGGTCTGCTACCATACGGCAGTTTGAAAAGCTACATTATGGCTTAAAATGATTAGGCCACTGCTGTTAGAGAAGAAGAGATTGCCTGCCCACAGTCTCCTGAGAGCATTAGAGTAAGTGGGGGGAACCATAACTGATTAGAGGAATCCATATTTCTAATCAAAGGTTTCTTCCATTTATCTGAGAACACACATCAGCAATGAATTGCTATTTTTCCTTAATATATACGAGAATCTGAAAGGAGTGGAGAGAAAAGGTTTAATGTCGTGCAAATACTTCGCTTTCATCCATGTGAAAGTGAAGCATCAAAAATCATTTGCCAGGATTTTTATTTTTCCTTTTCAACTTTCATAACACAACGCACTGCCTGCCCAAGCAACTACTACATGATTTGGGGATATTACATTTTTTTCTGAATGCTGACTCAGAGTTGATTAATTTTCTTCTTCAACATATGGAACTCTTGTAATCCTCTAGCATAAGGTTCTGCAACCTTAAACACTCAAAAGAGCCATTTGGACCCGTTTCCCACAGAAAAGAAAACACCGGGAGCCACAAAACCCTTCCCGTACCTGACTATTTCTTGAGCAGCCACAAAACTGGGATATGTAGTTGAATTAAACGTTTTCTTCTGAAACTTTTCTTTTCTTGGATTTATCCATGGTTGGCCTACTGGGGGTTGAAAAGCTCAATAAATTGCATGCCGGCGGGTGTCGCACATTGGCGGTTGTGATGCATATTTTGAGTGACAGGGAGCCGCAGCAGAGGGGTGAAAGAGCCACATGCGGCTCCAGAGCCGCAGGTTGCTGACCCCTGCTTTAGCAGCTATTTTGAAACACTCGTCTCCTTCTCTAAACTTTTTTTAAAACTCATTTTCTTTAAACAATTTAAAACATTTTTTTAAATGATTAAACTGCCGGTCTTTTACATATATTTACTCTGTGGTTTTAAGAGTATTTAACATATCATAAGTGTGTTTGGATGAACTGTCCTAAAAGGTGGACCCACAATGTAATGACAACTTTAAATATTGTACTTTGACAAAGTTTGGATTAGTTTAAAATTGTTACATTACAGCATACTGTACAGGATATTTAGCAGAACAGTAAATAATCCCAGTTAGCAGAGACACAGAATCCAGTGGGAAAGAAATCATGTTGCCACTCAATTTGTAACATTCCTTCCAGCAAAAAAGCAAAGTTTGGCAGATTCTTCGAATATTAAGTACACAATTGGCTAGGCAAACTTGTTTCCCTTCCCTTACAAAATTGAATTTAGTTATTATTTCACGAAATAAATTCTTAACTGCACAAACTGCACATATGATGATAAAACGGATGTTAAGAGCTTGAGTGGAAAATGCCAAGAACAAACAAAACGGGGAATTCCACCAGCGAACACACTTAAATCACTGAGAAAATAAAGGTAGATTTAAGCAGAAACATATTTAGACTAAGAGAGGGAGAGATTCAAGTGTTTGTGCATATGTAGAGTTATGTTTATATATGATAACAGATTATGTGTGTGTGTATATATATATATTGTGTGTGGGTGTCTGTATATAGACACTGAATATATATATATTTCATATATATATATATATTTCACTCTCTCTCTCTCTCTCTCTCTCTCTCTCTCTCTCTCTCTCTGTGTGTGTGTGTGTGTGTGTGTGTGTGTGTGTGTGTGTGTGTGTGTCTTTGTATCTCACTATTTCTTAAACTTTTTGTTCTGGGGAACTTTTTTTCACTTTTAAAAATTACAGAAGACCCCAAAAAACCTATTTGTTGGAACGGCTTTTATTTACTGGTATTCACCAAACGAAAAACGGATATGCATTTGTAGAACATTTACTGAATCACGTAAAAACAACATTAAAATCATTTAGATATTAACATAAATAAAATATTTGCCCTGAAGAAAATAATGACAGGAGT
Source organism: Coluber constrictor foxii (assembly GCA_038048745.1). NCBI lineage: Eukaryota > Metazoa > Chordata > Lepidosauria > Squamata > Colubridae > Coluber > Coluber constrictor. The sequence goes on from CM075967.1 coordinate 24,059,852, forward strand.
GACAACAGGTTTTTTTTTGGCAAACATCTTCAATGTAGACTAGAATAGAATAACAAGAGTTGGAAGGGACCTTGGAGGTCTTCTAGTCCAACCCCCTGCTTAGGCAGGGAACCCAGTAACATTTAGAATTAGAGTTAAGAGTTAAGAGTAGAGCTGGGAGTTGAGAGTTGAGAGTTGGAAGTTGGGAGTTGGGAGTTAAGAGTAGAGTTGAGAGTTGAGAGTAGAGTTGAGAGTTGGGAGTTAGGAGTTAAGAGTTAAGAGTAGAGTTCAGAGTAGAGAGTAGAGAGTTGAGAGTTAAGAGTAGAGTTAAGAGTTGAGTTGAGAGTTAGGAGTTAGCAGTTAGGAGTTAAGAGTTAGTTAGAGTTAGAGTTAGAGTTAGAGTTAGAGTTAGAGTTAGAGTTAGAGTTAGAGTTAGAGTTAGAGTTAGAGTTAGAGTTAGAGTTAGAGTTAGAGTTAGAGAAGAGAAGAGAAGAGAAGAGAAGAGAAGAGAAGAGAAGAGAAGAGAAGAGAAGAGAAGAGTCGGAAGGGACCATAGAGGTCTTCTAGTCCAACCCCCTGCTTAGGCAGAAAACCCTACACCACTTCAAATGGTTATCCAACATCTTCTTAAAAACTTCCAATGTTGGAGCATTGGCAACTTCAGATCAATTGTTCTCACTGCCAGGAAACCATGTTCACTAAGAAACATTGGTTAAAAAGAGGATATATTTATATGTTGTACGTTATGTGACTGTCAAATTGTGTTATAATAAAATAAAAATATAATAATAATAATAATAATAATAATAATAATAATAATAATAATAATAATATACTAATAATATAATACTAATACTAATATAATACTACTAATAATATAATACTAATACTAATACTAATAATATAATACTAATACTAATATAATACTACTAATAATAATATAATACTAATACTAATACTAATAATATAATACTAATACTAATAATATAATACTAATACTAATATAATACTAATATAATACTAATATAATACTAATACTAATACTAATAATATAATACTAATATAATAATAATAATAATAATAATAATAATAATAATAATAATAATAATAATAATAATAATAATAATAATAATAATAATAATAATAATAATAATAATAATAATAATAATAATTCCCAGTGTTCAGTGGGAGCATTTGGCAAATAACTTTGATTTGGGGGATCCCTTGGGGCGCCTCTTTGAAACACATTTTAAGAAATAATGGATATATATTTTTTATAACGAGGTCAAAGACGGCCTCCCCTTCTTGCCTTCCTGGAAAAAGCAAGGCCTTCGAGTGAAACTGCGCCAGGCCGTCAGCACATGCTCAGAGGCACTCTCGCTCCCCCCCCCACCCCCGAAACCGAGCGGCCCCGCCGGCCTCACCTGAGCAGCTCGCGGAGGACGGTGCCCAGGCTGAGGGGGACGCTCCCCCGGCGCTCGAAAGCCTGCTGGAGCTCCCTCAGGCAGGTGCAGATCCCTCCTTTCCGCCTTCCCCATTTCAACACCAGCTCGCTCCAAAATCCCATCTTGCTGTCCCACTCGGTGGCGTTAACCTCCCGGCTCTGTTTGAAAGCCGAGAATAGAAACGCCATGCGTTCTTCATCCGTTTCCCACTCTAGCGGCAGGTCCCCTTCCGGGGCCGGCGCGACCCGCGCCTCCTCCGGCGAAGACATCTACGCGAGCCCCCGGCTTCTCACGGCCTAGCTACCCCTTCGCCTGAACGGGCGTTCTCCCGACAGCGGAAAGCGCATGCGCGCGGAGACAAAAAAGGGCCGACGTCACTGGGAGCACAGAGATAGAAAAGGGTAGAGGTTTCTTTTTTTAAAAAAAGCGGCCCGCGTTTTTTCAAAACCAATGGAAAGCCACTGAGAAAGGTCGCCCACATAGAGCTACGAAGAAGTCAAGATAAATGAATTGGAATAAGATTGTAATTTATTATTTATTATTATCAATTTATTATTTACTGTTTATAAAATATAGTTTATATGTATATGAAATCTTAATCTGTTCACTGCCCTGAGTCCTTTGGGAGAAGGGCGGTATAGAAATTCAATAAATAAATAAATAAATAATATTTGGAATATCTTTAATTGTAACTATGGAAAATGCAACAACTGGAACATTTTTAATTGTAATCTTGGAATTTAACTAAAAATTTGGAAATTATATTGTATTATGAATTCATTAGATTTCCTGTTCAATTAGAAGTGATTAAGATATTGTTTGAAGCGGCACAAATATATATATTTGAAAAAGTAATTGAAAGAGCCTTGGTGGAGCAGCGGACTAAAGTGCTGTTAAAGTAGCACTTAGCTGCCAGCTGCCTGGAATTACTGCGAGTTCAAATGTCACCAGGCTCAAGATTGACTCAGCCTTCCATCCTTTGGAGGTAGGTAAAATGAGGACCCGGATTGTGGGGGCAATAAACTGACTTTGTATAAAATAGAACACCGCTTTGGGGGGGGGGCAAAAACCCTACTAAGCAGGTATATACAAAAGTATGAAGGCTATTGCTTAACGCATTGTAAGCCGCCCTGAGTCTCTGGAGAAGGGCGGCATATAACTAAAACCAATCAATCAATCAATCAATCAATCAATAAAAAAAAAATTGGATTTAAGATGAACGATGCAAAGTAACTTGGTTTATTGTTTAATAAGGATCACATATAAATTTGAAAAAGCAATGGAAAGGAATGATTGTAGTGTTATATATTTAAGGGGCTTTTAGTAAAATATTGGATTGTAATATCTGGGAAAATTTTATGCTGTGAAATTTTGAATTTAAAGGTTTTAATTTGGAGAAAGAAAAGGGAAAAATTGAATTTGATTAAGATTAGGGATTAGAGCAAAGGGTAACACTGGTTAACAAAAATTAAAGAGAAAGATTATTTTGGCAAACAGTGAAATATATAAATTGTGTTGGAGATGACTAAAAATTGTACAAATATGTGACTCGGCCAATACTCTGTTCAGAAAAAAAATGCATTGTATGTTTGTTTGTGTGTTTGTGTAAAACATAAACATATTTTACAAAAAAAAAGAAGAAGAAGAAGAATTCAAGATAACCATCTACTCTTTGCCCAGGCTGAACCTGAGTAGTTCTGCTTTCAAAGCCGAGAACAATACAAATATTCCCACTGAACCACAATGAAGTTGTGGGTGTTCCAATCACTGGAGACTTTCAAGAAGAAATTGGACTGCCATTTGTTAGAAATGGCATAGGGTCTCCTGCGGCTTGGGTGGGGGGGTTAGACTAGATGACCTACAAGGTCCCTTCCAATCCAGTGCCTTTCAACTCTGTTATACTGTTACTTCATCTGAATCCTGCGAATTGTTTAAAGGAAAAGCATTAAGCATTAATATTTGTCACGTTCATTATACTTAAACTGCAGGCTGGGGCAATGAAAAAGAGCCACCATGCACAACAATCCTGCAATATTGATCGTTGTTAATTACTGCAGTTTAAAACATGGCAAACCATCTTTGGTCTATTGGCAAGGTGCTTTTTCAAAAGACACCCGGAGTTTGTATTTTTCCTTGAAGACATTTTGCTTCTCATCCAAAGAAGCTTTTTCAGCTCTGACCTGTGCTTGGTCTAATTTCTCTGTCCCCTTTTCTATGAAAGGCCTTTAGTGAATGCTCCCCTTCCCTTCCCCACTTCCCACAGCTAGATAAAAGTGGGGCTTCCAAGATTAAGGGTCACACCTAACCATGGTTTATTCAGTTAAGAATAGGAGGGGATGCCTTTGAATCCCAGATGTTAGCCTGGGCCTGCAAGAGACAGACAACTGCTGCTCTCAGGGTGCATGCAGATAAACTCCAACATTTATCCCCAATTCCCAGTGGGAAAGAGTTCCCACTTCAGCCTTATAAAGCCAAACCCAGACAAAATGAAAGAGAAAATGGAATTCAAACTTTCTGCAACGGTCCCTAAGAGAACTTTCATTGCGAAAGTGAAATGTGAAAGCAGAAACATTTAAGAACAAGAAACATTTAAGAAGGAACGAACTGCACGAGGTGAGGGGCTCTGATTTAGAAATGTTCACAGAAGTACCAAGGGGAGCAGGAATCCAGCGTGGTAATGCGGAGAATATCCTTTCCATTGTCCTTGGCTTCTCAAGGTCGTTGAGGTGAGTGAACTTTTCGGCTTCCTCTGAACTCTCTGTACAGCACAGGGACTGAGCGCAAGATTCAGTTTCCTGGTATTTTTATTTTCTTGCAAAATAACTCGGTTAAATGGTATATGCTAACAGCTGTGATCAGTAATGAAAAGTTATCTTTCAGTTTTATAACATCCATGGAAACTCTGTGGATGGCGGCTTTCATTATAGATCTCTCTGCAATGCTGATCTTACCAGGGCAAAATTCAGAGTTTCTGCAGTTAACCTCAAAAATGATCTTGATTAATTAAGATGATCCTGTATCCCTGATTCCTATGTTTTCATATGAATGACTGAGCATAAGGAAGCCATTTTAAATTTCTGCCTTGCCGGACCGAAAGCGTGTGAGCTTTGTGGCCTACATGTTCCTTTTTTAATTATATTCATCTAAAAAAGACAACAACCTTGTGAACGTTGTGTGAATTAATCAGATCTTGAATTATTTGGGGAAACTTCACACTTTTTGGAAGTTGGTCCCTGCTCCAGGGACCATCAGTTACACTCAAAAGTGATCTCTAGGGATCCCCAGAATAAACTTTAGAAGCCACTGGTTTGCAGTTGGCTTTGGGACCCAAACATTGGAAGAAAATCAGTGAAGAATGACAGACAATGTTGAATGGGGTGGGGGAGGCATGTTACGTGTGTTCCCTTTTTGTTTCACACATGCTCCTAGGTACAGCTTACGTCAATCACACACTCACAGCCACAACCAGTTCACTATCAAACGGACACCGAAGCATAACCCAGTAAAAATTTAAATAACAGCAATTTTATTGATTAAAATTTATTTTAAATTTTAAATAAATATGGTTGGTCTGATTGCAGTGGTGCTTATAATTAACTGAACAGCAAAACTTGACTTGTTACAATGGCCCTTTCCCACAGATTCATCCATAACTTACTCACATCTTTCTCACCCAGGCTGGCCCTTTTTCACTTGAGTGAAAAAGAGTGGGTGGGCTTCTAAGACTCCTTTTGTCCCCCAAATAGCTTTGTTGATTCACAAGACTGAACACCACTGATGGGATTTGGGGAGGAGGGGGGCAACTATGTATTTAGGCTTTTGTTTGGTTTAGGTTACATTCTTGCATTGTTTCTTTAACAATGAATAAATAAATGAATAAATGAACAATGAATACATAAAGTGGTCTTTAAGGGGCATGCATAAGCCACCAGCTTGCCTACCTTCCCTGTCCTAATGTTCCCTTTTATTCATATCCATTTCACGTATTCATAAACATGTTTATACTTATGTATCTGTTATCTAATAGATGCTTGATGAAATAAATACATAAAATAAATAAATAGACTTCTTTATCTCTCTCCTGAACAGACAGGACTCCTCGCTATCCTTCTTGCTTTATCTTTAGGCATGGAAGCTTCAGCCTAATTACACACTTTCCCTCCTGGAACCAAAGCAAACAGATCTGATTAATTCAGAATGTCTCTTAACCCCCCCCCCTTTTTTTCCTAGGCTGAGCTGTCAGCAGTTTTCATAAACGTTCAAAATCTTTTTGCAGCCCCTTGTTTGCTAATAAATGACAACAGAAGCAACAGGAAAATAATAATAATAATTATTATTATTTATTGGATTTATATACCGCCCTTCTCCTTGCGGACTCAGGGCGGTGTACAGCCAGATAAAAATACAGTGTACAAAAGTTAAAAATCATTAAAACCCATATAAACTTTGGCTGACTGTTAAGAACAATTTAAATATTAAAAATACCACACCCTAAAACACTAAAAATGTTAAAATTCAACAGGGATCAGGCTAGACCGGCAAGCTGGAAGAAATACGTTTTCAGGGCCCAACGGCCCTGACATTTAAAATTTTAAAATTTTTAAAATGTTAAGAGTAACATTTAAAAAAAAACAAATTAAAAAGCTGCATCTGAACTGTTTTCATAAAAACCAGAAGGTGGAGGGGTGGGGTTCCCAATTTTTTAATTGCTGTGTTATATCCCAGGTTTATTATTTTTTAAATAAATAACTCAAGGTGGCGAATATCTCTAATATTCCTCCCCCCCCATTTTTCCCTGCAACTGCACCTTAATCCCTATGACCAACTGACCAGATTCATCATGAGATATGAGGATCCCCTGTACCAGATGTTTTTTAAGCGTTGGACACACCCAAATGCATTTATTCGGAAACCGTTATGGGTGTTCTCACAGAATTGCTGTAAGAGAGAGAGTTTTTTTATCCACAAAATGATTGTGGCCAATCACAAAATAGTCATTTCCAAAAAGTGATGAAATTGCTCCACAGCATTGACATTAAGAATCCTGTTGCCCTTTCCTCTTTTTGACTCGTATATACTGCACGAGTCAAAAAGAGGGCTGTGAAAATATTTACAGACCCCTCACATCCTGGACATAAACTGTTTCAACTCCTACCCTCAAAACGACTATAGAGCACTGCACACCAGATCAACTAGACACAAGAACAGTTTTTTCCTGAACGCCATCACTCTGCTAAACAAATAATTCCCTCAACACTGTCAAACTATTTACTAAGGCTTCACTACTATTAATCTTCTCATCATTGCCACCACCCATCTCCTTCCATTATGACTGTAATTTTGTTGCTTGTATCCTTACGATTTATATTGATATTGTTTCCCGATTGCTTATTTGTACCCTATGACTATCATTAAGTGTTGTACCTTAGGATTCCTGATGAACGTATCTTTTCTTTTATGTACTCCGAGAGCATATACACCAAAGACAAATTCCTTGTGTGTCCAATCACACTTGGCCAATAAAGAATTCTATTCTATTCTATTCTATTCTATTCTATTCTATTCTATTCTATTCTATTCTATTCTATTCTATTCTATTCTATTCTATTCTATTCTATTCTATTCTCTAGCCAGCTAGCACAGATAATCCATTTTTTTGCGGAAACACTACTGGCTCTTTTGAGGGGAATCATAATTCAATGGCTGATGTTCTGTTCTTGTAAACCAGATGGAGTAGATATTGTTGGATTTTAAATGGGCAGCTCTTCTTACGGTGTGGTTATCAGGATGTACCTCAGGATGATCATTTTGGTGGAATCCAGAAATGTGTTAATTTTTCATTAGTTGATTTTTCAAATGATTTACTGTTGAGGATAAATGAGAAATATATATAAAAATAATACTCTATTTGCTTTAGAAGAGCAATCAGCTTTTTTTTCCTATCACAAATTGTCCCATCCCTTCTAAAAAAATGTGTCTTGATAAAACCAAGAGAAAAAAAAATGACAGTGATCTGGTTGAATATTCCATGTGCCCAGAATTTAACTTCATTCCTGAAATGTCTCTTTTAAAATCAAATTAAAATAGAATAGAATAGAACTGAATTTTTATTGGCCAAGTGTGATTGGACACACAAGGAATTTGTCTTTGGTGCATGTGGTCTCAGTGTACATAAAAGAAAAGATATGTTCATCAAGAATTATAAGGTACAACACTTCATGATAGTCATAGGGTACAAATAAGCAATCAGGAACAATATCAATATAAATCGTAAGGATACAAGCAACTAAGTTACAGTCATACAGTCATAAATGGAAGGAGATGGGTTACTCATTGTGGGAACGATGAGAAGATGAGAAGGTTAATAGTAGTGCAGGCAATACTCAAAATCAACAATACTCAAAATCAACAATACTCAAAATCAACAATACTCAAAATCAACAATACCTAAGCATAGCACAGCAGCTGAATGAACCAAGTTACTCTAGACTAGAGAGACAAATGTGATTAGCCTCAATGAGAGATTTACATGTGCAAAAATGTTAGGTGTACCTAAAACACATTACTCTTGTTGTTTTCCTGAAGTAAAACACATTACTCTTGTTGTTTTCCTGAAGTAAAACACATTACTCTTGTTGTTTTCCTGAAGTAATCAAAATGTGCACACACTGCCTCCTTGGTGAAGGATCAGTAGCAGTGGTGAAATGTAAAATTTGTTACTACCAGTTCTGTGGGGGTGGCTTGGTGGGGGTGGGGGCGGGGGCGAAGAGGTTGTAGAAAAAAAATGCAAAAAAGTTTTTAAAAAATGTTTAAAAGCATTTTTTTGGCCGAAGAGGTTGTAGAAAAAATGCTTTTAAAAGCCTCTGACGATCCCAGCTGAGCCACACAATCGTCAGAGGCTTTTTTAAAAAAAACTTTTAAAAGCATTTTTTTGGCCGAAGAGGTTGTAGAAAAAATGCTTTTAAAAGTAAAAAAAAAAAAAAGCCTCTGATGATCATGCGGCTCAGCTGGGCATGGGGGGGGGGCTGTGGCAGGGATTTTTGCTACCGGTTCTCCGAACCACTCGCCGCCATCGCTACTGGATCGAGTGATCCGGTCCAAACCGGGAGCATTTTACTCCTAATCAGCAGCACCTCTGCCTTCCTCTTCTGAGAGAATGTGAGAGATGGGTCCTTCCGTAACTCCTTTACTTGCACAACTTAAATTTCTGGATTCTCATAAAAGCGGTCCTCAATTTACGACAATTCCTTTAGTGACTGTTCAAAGTTACAACGGCACTGTCGAAGGTGACTGATGACCATTTTGCATACTCACAACTGTTGCAGCATCCCCACGGTCACATGATCAAAATTCAGGTGCTGGGCAACTGACTTGTACTTACGACAGTTGCAGTGTCCCGGAGTCACATGATCCCCTTTTGCCACCTTCTGAGAAGCAAAATCAATGAGGAAGCCAGATTCATTTAACAACCATGCTACTAACTGAAGTGATTCACTTACAGCAGGGGTCTGCAACCTTAAATACTCAAAAGAGCCGTTTGGACCCATTTCCTACAGAAAAGAAAACACCGGGAGCCACAAAACCTGGGTGGGCGTGACCAACTCAACATCACTCACTTCTACCAGTCACATGACTCCCCCCTAGCCACGCCTACCCAGCCGATCATTAGGGCAGAGAACCAGCTGTTAAAAAACACTGGAAAACCACAAAATCCTTTTGACATCTCTCTCTCCCTCCCCCTCTCTTCCTCTCTCTATGTCTCTCTCTCTCCCCCCCTCTCTCTGTATCTTTCTGTCTCTTCCCTGGCCGCTTCTCCATCCCCCACCGTCACCCTTACCTTCTCAGGCCAGGCAAGGAGTGACTGGGAGGGGAGAGCGAGGGGCGGGACCAGCCAGTGGTGGGATCACCTGACAGGAAGCCACAGCAGAGGGCCCAAAGAGCCACATGCGGCTCCGGAGCCACAAGTTGCTGACCCCCAATTTACAGTAACAGCTATGCCAAGAAAGGTTGTGAAATGGGTCACAATTTACTTAACAACTGTCTCGCTTAACAACCAAAATGTTGGCCTCAATTGTGGGCATTAGGTGAGGATTATCTGCACTGCCCTGTGGAATTTGAAACGATCAAAACAAGCATTGAGTCACACGTTGTCTCCTTGGTGGAGTAATTTTGAGTCATCAGTAGCACCTCAGTCTTCCGTTTCAAAAAGAATGTGAGAGCTGCGCTCTTCCAATATCTCTTTTACTTATTCAACTTACATTTCTGGATTCTCACACTATTCCTAGCTCAGTTTGAACAACCCCCTAACCCTATAGACCAGGGGTCAGCAACCTGCAGCTCTGGAGCCTCATGTGGCTCTTTCACCCCTCTGCTGTGGCTCCCTGTCACTCAAAATATGCATCACAACCGCCAATGTGTGACACCCGCCGGCATGCAATTTATTGAGCTTTTCAACCCCCAGTAGGCCAACCATGGATAAATTCCAGAAAAGAAAAGTTTCAGAATAAAACAGAACGTTTAATTCAACTACATATGCTAGTTTTGTGGCTGCTCAAGAAATAGTCAGGCACAGGAAGGGTTTTGTGGCTCCCGGTGTTTTCTTTTCTGTGGGAAACGAGTCCAAATGGCTCTTTGTGTGTTTAAGGTTGCAGAGCCCTGCTATGGACATATTTCTTACCATGTTTAAAGAATCTTATTCGAGTTCATTTTAAAATTAAAAAAAACATTTTAAATTACTTTAAATTTTACTTTACTTTACTTACTCAGTATTACTGACATACTTAGCAGGAAATACTTTTTAATGTCTCAAACAATAGAAGTCTTATGACAAACCCCTGCCATTTGTTGAATAAGCTGAGTCATTGCTGTTTGAAAAAAAATTGTTGAGTATGTGTCTGAAGGTTTTTCTTTTCCTGTCCTCTGTGAAAACACTGAATGTTTCTTGTTTAGTTTATTTTATTATCATTGCACCGCATACAACAAAATAAAATGCCATCTTCGGTGTACATCATACATAAGAAAATTATAAAAATAAAACACAGACACACATCCTTCACATTCAATACAATTGAATTGAAAATTCCTGATATTGCATTAATATTGCACTATAAAGTAGAATTAAGAGCCTGGATAGCTCAACAGACTAAAAGCCTGTTATTAACATTCAGCTGTCTGCAATTACTGTAAGTTCGAATCTCACTTGGCTCAAGGTTGACTCAGCCTTCCATCCTTTCTAAGGTAGGTAAAATGAGGACCCAGTTTGTGGGGGCAATAAGCTGACTTTGTATAAAATATACAAAAGTATGAAGGCTATTGCTTAATGCATTGTAAGCCGCCCTGAGTCTCCGGAGAAGAGCGGCATATAAATCTAATTAAAAATAATAAAATAATAAAATAATAAAATAATAAAATAATAAAATAATAAAATAATAAAATAATAAAATAAAATAAAATAAAATAAAATAAAATAAAATAATAAAATAAAATAAAATAAAATAAAATAAAATAAAATAAAATAATAAAATAAAATAAAATAAAATAAAATATAATAAAATAATAAAATAAAATAAAATAAAATAAAATAAAATAAAATAAAATAAAATAATAAAATAAAATAAAATAAAATAAAATAAAATAAAATAAAATAAAATAAAATAAAATAATAAAATAAAATAAAATAAAATAAAATAAAATAAAATAAAATAAAATAAAATAAAATAAAATAATAAAATAAAATAAAATAAAATAAAATAAAATAAAATAATAAAATAAAATAAAATAAAATAAAATAAAATAAAATAAAATAAAATAAAATAAAATAAAATAAAATAAAATAAAATAAAATAATAAAATAAAATAAAATAAAATAAAATAAAATAAAATAAAATAAAATAAAATAAAATTCAGTATAGTTACTGCTCTGGGACAAAAGCTGTTTCTCAGCCTATTTGTCCTTGTTTTTATTATTCTGTACCGTCTTCCAGATGGTAATAGTTCATTAAAAAGGTTGCCCAGGATGAGATGGATCATTAAGAATGTTTTGAACTTTCTTAAGGCAGTGGAAGCTATAAAGCTCTTCCAGGGAGGGGAGAGGGCAACCAATGATCCTCTTGTTTCTTTCTTTATTTTATTGGATTTATATGCAGCCCTTCTCTCAAGGACTTAGGGAATCCAAGGACTCAGGGAGTCCTAGGTCTTGTTGTGACCTAGGCTCACTTAGTCATTACAAGACACAATTAGTCCCAAAACAAACCTATTTGCTGAGAATTATTTCATTCCCAGCTTAGTCCAAATTAATTCCAAACAAGTCCTCCAGAAAAAGTCCTTCAGGCTTATCACAAACCTTTATCTTCTTTGGCACCCTGCCAAAGGCCTTTCTTGGCAAAGCCCCATGAAGTTCAGAAATAAGAGATGCCGACTGGAAACAGATTTAGCAATGTTGCTTTCCTACAAAGAGTCCAAAAGCCTTTGCTGCTCTTTTAAGCCTTATGGGAGGGGCCAATCATCTCCTGGCCTTACTCCTGAGTCGTCCCTTTGCTTTAGCTGCTCTTGCTTTCTGGCAGCTCTGCGCATGTGTGCACTAGGAACAGGCTCCTCCGGTTCCTCTGCCTCTCTGCTGTCTGCCTCTGGAGGCTCCAGAGTCCACGCATCACTCCCAGATGGCCCTGGCCCCATCTCTGCCTCCAACACTGAGCCCTTGTCCGGGCCCTTCCCTGACTCCAGGACTGGCCCATTGTCCTCACTGTCTGACTCCGCTGCCAGCTCCAGAGGCTGCTGGTGGACCACAACACCTCTGGTCAATGATGTCAACTCTCTGAAGCGCCAATAGGTTATCAATAGGTTTTAAAGCATTTTAAAGCATTACAAGTCAAGAAAAATATTTCTTGCCTAAGGATATTTATTAAGTAAGGCTGCCAGATCTGGGTGGGAAAAATCTGGCTTCTACCACATGCAGAGATTTGCTAAATTTGCAGTTTAATTTGCTAATACTGTACTGGATTGGGGAATGCCACACGAATTTCCGCAGGTCTTTTTGAGGGTGGGGGGAGAGAAAAAAATGGCCCATTTGCAGAACAACGGCCCATTTGCATCCAACAATGATGCATATGACATACCTCTGTTTCTCTGTGGTTTGCCACATCCGGAGAGTTACTAGTTCCCCAATCCTAAATGTAAGATTTTTTTTTTCCAACAGTATTACAATACTATAATGATTCTGCGCTCACTCAAGCACTGAGTTCACACATTACCGTATTTTTCAGAGAATAAGATGCACCGGAGTATAAGGCGTAGCTACCTTTTTTGGTGAGGAAAAGAAGAAAAAGAAATCTGCCTCTGTGCAATTTTGCCTCATTGCAGCAAACTGCAAACAGCCTGCTTTACTTTCATTTTCGTTTTCAGCATAGTTTGATTAGCACAAGGGGAAAAAAAAATCTGCTCCAGCAATTTACCTCTTTGCAGCAAGCAGCAGAACCTGTGCAAAACAGCTGAGAGCAAATCAGCTGACTGTCGGGAGGCAGATCCAATCAACTTGTACTAATTAGGCTGTGCTGAAGCTGAAAGGAGCTGTTTTTTTCTTGCTGTTTGCTTGCAAGGAGGTAACTGCTGTGAGGCAGAGGCCAAAGGGTGGGAGGGGCTACATTCGGTGTATAAGACGCACCTACATTTTCACCCCCTTTTAGGGGGGGGAAAGGTGCGTCTTATACTCTGAAAAATATGGTAGGTTAAAATATAAACTGGTTCAGTTTATTTTTATTGTATTTATTTATTTCATCAAGCATTAGATGCAGATATAAGTATAAACACAATTATGAATACAGGAAATGGATACGAATAAATAAGGACAGTAGGACAGGGATGGTAGGCATGCTGGTGCGCTTATGCATACCCCTTACAGACCTCTTAGGAATGGGATGAGGTCAACAGTAGACAGTCTAAGGTTAAAGCTTTGGGGGTTTGGGGAAGAAACCACAGAGTCAGGTAGTGCATTCCAGGCACTGACCACTCTGTTGCTTAAGTCATATTTTCTGCAATCGAGTTTGGAACGGTTTATCTTGAGTTTGTATCTATTGTGTGCTCGTGTGTTGTTGTGGTTGAAGCTGAAGTAGTCATTGACAGCATCCCCATGGTCAAAATTCAGATGCTTAGGAACTGGCATGCATTCATGACAGTTTCATTGTGATCACCGTTTTGCGACCTTCTGACAAGCAAAGTCAGGGGGAATTTCCTTTTTGACTGTATTTTATTCCAATTTCATGTTAAATTGTATTTTATCCCATTCCATTTTAAATTGCTTTTATCAAATGTTAGTAATACTTTGTTTCTGGAACTCTGCACTTTGATATGGACCAAGGGCTGATCAATAAAATTAATTAATTAATGTCACTTACTTAAAAACTGCAGTGTTCCAATTAACAACTGTGGCAAGGAAGATTGTATAACAGGGCAAAATTTACCTAACATTTACCTACCTTATTTAGCAAAAGAAATTTTGGGCTCAATTGTCATACCTTGAGGACTGCCTGTATAAACTAGTTTGAATGATGGACCACTTATTTCATTTTTCTGTGCACTCCAAAATAAAAAATAAAAAAAAGGGAAACTTGCAAAAAATAGATTGCAATGACATATTCCCTTACCTGGACCTCACTTTATGGTGTGTGCACCTATGCTCGGCTTTAAGATAATATTCTTTCATTGGAATAGCAAGGTGGCTGTAAGATTGCATGTTTCATTGTGCCAGGTTCATAACGCTAAGATCTGTAATCAAGGCTTGTTTTATTTATCATTGAACACTTTAATTCTTGATACGTTGCACTGTAGGAAAAGAAAGTAAAAAAAATAAATACATCTGGATTTACAATAAATAAATAAATTGTAAACCTTAAAAATCTGTTAGCTGCCAGCTGCCTGCAATTACTGCAAGTTCAAATCTATTGGTTGTGGCATTGCACACCAGAACAACTAGACACAAGAACAGTTTTTCCCCCGAACGCCATCACTCTCAACATTGTCAAACTAGTTACTAAATCTGCACTACTATTAATTTTTTCATCATTCCTATGACCCATCTTCCCCCACTTATGACTGTATGATTGTAACCTTGTTGCTTGTATCCTTATGATTTACTGTATATTGACTTCCTAGTATGATTTGATTGCTTATTTGCACTCTATGACTATCATTAAGTGTTGTACCTTATGATTCTTGACGAATGTATCTTTTCTTTTATGTATGCTGAGAGCGTATGCACCAAAGACAAATTCCTTGTGTGTCCAACCACACTTGGCCAATAAAGAATTCTATTCTATTCTATGCTATGCTATGCTATGCTATGCTATGCTATGCTATGCTATGCTATGCTATGCTATGCTGTGCTGTGCTGTGCTGTGCTGTGCTGTGCTGTGCTGTGCTGTGCTGTGCTATGCTGCGCTGCGCTGCGCTGCGCTATTCCATTCCATTCCATTCCATTCCATTCCATTCCATTCCATTCCATATTTTCTTTATTCTATTCTATTCTATTCCATTCCATTCCATTCCATTCCATTCCATATTTTCTTTATTCTATTCTATTCTATTCTATTCTATTCTATTCTATTCTATTCTATTCCATTCCATTCCATTCCATTCCATATTTTCTTTATTCTATTCTATTCTATTCTATTCTATTCTATTCTATTCTATTCTATTCTATTCTATTCTATTCTATTCTATTCTATTCTATTCTATTCCATTCCATTCCATTCTATTCCATTCCATTCCATTCCATTCTATTCCATTCCATATTTTCTTTATTCTATTCTATTCTATTCTATTCTATTCTATTCTATTCTATTCTATTCTATTCTATTCCATTCCATTCCATTCCATTCCATATTTTCTTTATTCTATTCTATTCTATTCTATTCTATTCTATTCTATTCTATTCTATTCTATTCTATTCTATTCTATTCTATTCTATTCTATTCCATTCCATTCCATTCCATTCCATTCCATTCCATTCCATTCTATTCCATTCCATATTTTCTTTATTCTATTCTATTCTATTCTATTCTATTCTATTCTATTCTATTCTATTCTATTCTATTCTATTCTATTCTATTCTATTCTATTCTATTCTATTCTATTCTATTCTATTCTATTCCATTCCATTCCATTCCATTCCATTCCATTCTATGGGTCACTGCTAACTTTGTAGGCTATCTGAGTCCCAGGCTTGGTGGAAGTTTGCTGGGCGAAGTCCCTAGGTGATTTTGTAATGCAGTGAGCCCTGCATTAGATAATAGATAACCCTATAATGGCCTGGAGGGGTCATGTCTTAATCCCATCACTCTGGAGAGGAAGGTCCTTTGTCTTGTAGATAGGCTGGCACAGACCTGCTGGGGCTTTTAAGAAAGGGAGGGGGCTGCTTTCCAAGAGCATGTTTCTCCTTTAGGGAAATATACTATGTTTATGTTTATGTTCATTAGATTTATATACCGCCCTTCTCCCGAAGGACTCAGGGCGCTGTACAGGCATGATAAAACAATGCACCATGCAACATTTAAAACCAATTTAAAACTGAATAAAACAAATTTGGCTCTCTCCATTAAAACCCATACCTTAAAATGCCCCATCCAAAATTTGTTTTATTCAGCCAGGCCAGCCTGCTGAAATAACAGGGTCTTAAGGGCTCTGCGAAAGGTACGGAGGTCGGGAATCATACGTATCCCAGGGGGTAGTTCATTCCAGAGGGCAGGTACCCCCACAGAGAAGGCTCTCCCCCTGGGGGTCGCCAGCCTACATTGTTTTGCCGCCGGCACCCTGAGGAGCCTCCCTCTGTGGGAGCTCGTTGGTCGGTGGGAGGCTACTGGTAGCAGAAGACGGTCCTGTAAATATCCGGACCCTAAGCCATGGAGCACTTTAAAGGTGGTAACTATTCTGCCTTTTATAATAGTTCCCAAAACATTTCATTCTTCTAGGAGAGGGGTGGGTTCTAACTTTCTATGCAGGACACTGTGGAGGACAGGGCAGCCTAGCATGGTCCACGGGGTTGCAAAGAGTCAGACACAATTTAGCAGCTAAACCATAATATTCACCGGCAATAAATTTACACTGGTGGCCTATGAGGTGCTGTAGTACCATGTCGCTTTAGTTGCAAACATTTGACAAAGGCGGTCCCTTAGAAATAAGATTCTTTGTATTTTTGCTATTATTTATATTTTGTATAGTGTATATGTGTGTGTGTGTGTGTGCGTCTGTCTGTCTGTCTGTCTCTTTGGTTATTCCCGTTTTCTCCCGTGTAATATTGGAAGTGTCTTGGCGACATTTCAATGAAGTCTCATTCGTCATCTTCAGGCTGGTGTTTTCGGCTTCGTGCTTCTAGGAGCAAAACTTCTAGAAGCACAAAGCCGAAAACACCAGCCTGAAGATGACGAATGAGGCTTCGTTGAAATGTCGCCAAGACACTTCCAATTTTATGCAGGAGAAAACCGGAATAACCAAAATTCAAACACCCGCAAAAACAAATATATATATACACACAAACACTATACAGGGGTGAAATCTAAAATTTGTTACTACTGGTTCTGTGGGCGTGGCTTGGTGGGGGGGGGAGGTAATGTGACTGGGTGGGTGTGGCCAAGTTTGTTGGGTTTTTTTACTTTTAAAAGCATTTTTTCTACAACCTCTTTGGCCGAAGAGGTTGCAAAAAAAAAATGCTTTTAAAAGCCTCTAACGATCCTAGCTCAGCGGCGCGATCATCAGAGGCTTTTTTTTTTTTACTTTTAAAAGCATTTTTAGCTGAAGAGGTTATAGAAAAAATGCTTCTAAAAGTTAAAAAAAACAGCCTCTGATGATCACACGGCTCATCTGGGCATGGGGGGGCAGGGATTTCCGAACCATCCGCCACCATTGCTACCGGATCGAGTCCAAACCAGGAACATTTCATCCCTGATACTATAGTATATAGGCTGAGTGCCAAAGAATTGAGGCCTTTGAACTGTGGTGCTGGAGAAGATTCCTACAAGTCCCTTGGACTGCAAGGCGATCCAACCGGTCAGTCGTAGAGGAGATCAACCCTGATTGCTCTTTAGAAGGCCAGACCCTGAAGATGAAACTCAAATACTTTGGCCACCTAAGGAGAAGGAAGGACTCCCTGGAGAAGAGCCTAATGCTGGGAAAGATTGAGGGCAAAAAAAGAAGGGGACGGCAGAGAATGAGATGGCTGGATGGAGTCACTGAAGCAGTCGGCGTGAGCTTAAATGGACTCTGGGGGATGGTAGAGGACAGGAAGGCCTGGAGGAACATTGTGGGTCGGACACAACTTCACAACTAACAACATATTTAGTATCCAGAACAACTCTGATTCTTCTCCCATCTCCACCAGAAGAGTCTCTTTCAGGTCCCTGTGTGTTGTTAACACTAACACTTCCTACCTTCTTTGGAAACTGAAGTTAGGGTATCGAGTAGGCTTACCTTGAAAGCATAGAAGAAGATGCAGTGAGATTTGTTTTTGAGTCAATACAGACAGACGCAACATATTAACTATTACTGATAATTTCCTTCCACATAACAGAAAAGGAACTTCTTTATGGATCTGTTATGGGCTCCACATAACAGAAAAGGAACTTCTATATCTGAAGCCTCTGGAGTTGAGCAATTACTCTTAGGTGTGGTTGCTTATATCTACTTTGTGGTCTGCAAAGTCATTTCTCAAGACCAGTTTGTTTGGGTTTTTTTTAAGATCAGTGGCAAATTTATCCCCAGCTATCCTTCTGACATTAGAGTAGTCCTTTTTCTAGTTTTTATTAAAAAGATTTCGTTCTTACAAAAAGATTGGGTACATCAAAAGAAATTCATTCAAAGAAAAAAATATATATAGTACGTGTGATAAAGAAAAACAGAAGAGAGATAGAAAAAAGATTTAAAAAGAACAGAAAATGTGTATTGCTCAGAGAGATTAAAAAAAAGACACACACTGTTCTTGTCTGTTGTATTATGTCCTTTTTTTCCTTATCGCTTGTTTTTTCTTTATCTTGTATACGCTATTTTTTTCCTTTGGAAAAAAATGTATTTCTTATCTGGATAATCTTTTTTTTAAGGTCCATAATCATCATCTTTTCTTTTCTCTTTTTCCCCCCTTTATCTCTTCCTGTCTCTTATAAAGAAATTTCTATAAAATTATTCTTTCTAACCCTCGAGTCACAAAATCATTTTACTTTTTTACCCCAAAAGTCACATGTCAATAACATGTCAATAACAACCTTTCTCTAATGAAGTCAGTTTGGCCATCGCAGCAAATTCCATCAACTTCTCCAACCGTTCCTCCATGATGGGTATAATGCTATTTTTTTCCCCATATTTGGACATTTGCAGGATTCCACATTCATTAGCAAGGGACTTCTACTTGCATAGCCTCTGGATCTGAGCAGCTGATTTTAGGTGTGGTTCTTCATATCTTTACTTCCTTCTCTGCCAAGTTTATATGGGTTGTGTCCCAAGGCCAAGGATTTTCTAAGTTGTATAGCAAATTTCTCTCCAGATTTCCCTTCTCGTGTGGGGTGTTCCTCATCCACTTATCTTTCATTGTAATTTCTCCTTCCCTAAATCTGGTTAGTTGACGGCAGTGGTGGGATTCAGCCAGTTCGCACCACTTCGGGAGAACCGGTTGTTAACTTTCTGAACAGTTTGGCAAACTGGTTGTTGGAAGAAATCATTAGGGCAGAGAACTGGTTGTTAAATTACTGTATTTTCCTGCGTATAAGACTACTTTCTAACACACAAAAATCTTCTCAAAAGTCGGGGGTCGTCTTATACGCCGGGTCTCATTCTCTTGTAACCAGGCAGACCAGCCCATAAGGCTCTGACGAGCCTTAAATGGCTCTGAGGAGGGTCGTCTTATACGCCCAGTCGTCTTATACGCCGGAAAATACGGTACTTGAATCCCACCACTGGTTGAAAGATCTTCTTTTTTTAAAGAAGCTACCTAGCTTTTATTAGTTTATAATATAAAATACTAAAGAAAACAGTGGGGAAATAAGGGAGGGAGAAGGGAAGTGTAAGGCAAAGGGAAAGAAAAGAAAGAAAAAACATTGACTTCTGACTCCCTTTGGTGCAGTAGAATAATATAACATCAAACCTCAACTTTTTACTTTTACATAGTAATATAAATTAGCCATTTCTATAACAACAAACCTATCTAATTGGTAAAACCCAAGATCAAACTTTAATTTTTTCCACCTCAAGCACCAAGTCCAGAAACGGTTTCCAAGTAGAACCAAAAGTAGAGCCTGGATAGCTCAACAGGCTAAAAGCAGACTAAAGCCTGTTATTAACATCCAGCTGCCTGCAATTACACCAGTTCGAATCTCACCAGGCTCAAGGTTGACTCAGCCTTCCATCCTTTCTAAGGTAGGTAAATTGAGGACCCAGTTTGTGGGAGCAATAAGCTGACTTTGTATAAAATATACAAAAAGTATGAAGGCTATTGCTTAACGCATTGTAAGCCCACCCTGAGTCTTCGGAGAAGGGCGGCGTATAAATCTAATTTTTTAAAAAAGAGCAATTGTGTTTTTTCTTTCTTTAATCAAAGCAATCAGTTTATCCACTTCTGCTAACTCCATCAACTTTTGCAGCCATTCATCCATGGTGGGGATCAAAATGTCCTTCCATGTTTGTGCATAAAGTAATCAACATACATAACATCAAAGGTCCAATTTTTTCCCAAGTCTTTTTCCACTGAACCCAAAATAAAATTTTATCTTCATATTCACTTTGAAAAACTGTATTAAGATGTGACTCCTAATCCAGTATTTCTTTGCTTTATCTGTGGGGCTGTGAAAATATTTACAGACCTCTTGCATCCTGGACATAAATTGTTTCAACTCCTACTCTCAAACAACACGGTAGAGCACTGCACATCAGAACAACTAAACACAAGAACAGTTTTCCCCCAAATGCCATCACTCTGCTAAACAAATAATTCCCTCAATGCTGTCAAACTATTTATTAAGTCTGCACTATTAATTTTATCGTTCCTATCACCCATCTCCTCACACTTATGACTGTATGACTGTAACTTTGTTGCTTGTATCCTTATGATTTACATTGATTGTTTCCTAGTATGATTTGATAATGATTGCTTATTTGTACCCTATGACTATCATTAAATGTTGTACCTTATGATTCTTGACAAATGTATCTTGTCTTTTTATGTACACTGAGAGCAAATGCAACAAAGACAAATTCCTTGGGTGTCCAATCACACTTGGCCAATAAAGAATGCTATTCTATTCTATTCTATTCTATTCTATTCTATTCTATTCTATTCTATTCTATTCTATTCTATTCTATTCTATTCTATTCTATTCTATTCTATTCTATTCTATTCTATTCTAATGATTCTTGATGAATGTATCTTGTCTTTTTATGTACACTGAGAGTAAATGCACCAAAGACAAATTTCTTGTGTGTCCAATCACGCTCAGCCAATAAAGAATTTTATCTACTGTATTTTCCTGCATATAAGACTACTTTCTAACACACAAAAATCTTCTCAAAAGTCGGGGGTCGTCTTATACGCCGGGTCTCATTCTCCTGTAACCAGGCAGACCAGCCCATAAGGCTCTGATGAGTCTTAAATGGCTCTGAGGAGGGTCGTCTTATACGCCCAGTCGTCTTATACGCCGGAAAATACGGTATCTATCTTCTATCTTATCACATGTCCACCATAAATGAAAAAAGATCCCTTCCTTACATTGGCATTTCCAATTTGGTGTTAAATACCAATGATGCATCTTATAAAAGTTCTATTTAAACTAAATTATAATTCAGTTGAAATTTTAAACCTTTCATCCCATTGTTCAAGCATTACATTATATCCAAAGGTTAATTGATGGAGCTTCTGTAGAGCAGCTAAAGAAAAGGAAACTGGTGTCTTGCTTTAAAGCTAGTGTTACAAAGATAGCCTAATTGATATACATCTTCAGGGATTAATTATTTCCTTCTCTGCAATGTTATCTAGTATTTTAGAAGATCTTCTGATGTTACATGTTTACATTTAGAATGGAGGATACGAATGATTCATGTATGCTCCTTAATCATAAAATGATATTTGCTGCTTTCTCTCGTTTTTCTGAATCAGCCAGCCGGTTGTAATCAATAGATAAAGAACTCTTGATTTCTGTGCTAGTTTTAGACGCATTTTAGCTCATGGGAGGCTGGGAGGGGTCGTGTTTGAAAGAGGGCCATGCATAAACTGGAGAGAATTAGCAGCAGAAACATTAATTTCAGACTCTCCTCCTCATCCCTCGAATTTCTTACTGCCTCCTAGATCAAAATGTTTTTTCCCGATTTATTTTTCTTTTTGCTCCTTGAATCCAGTAAACTGGAGCAGGATGAGAAAATCAAATCCTAGAATGATGGACTTGGAGGTTGACCCTGATGATTAGTTTCACTGCTTTAGAAAGAGAGCAATGGGCCCCTCTGATTTTTTTTCTAATAGTGAATCCTATTTTGGACCCCTCCACAAAAACTTCCTCATAAGGGCTTTGCTTGGACCTTCATCTGATCGTCTTCTTAGCTGTGGAAAACCAGAATTACAGAATAACAGGTTGCAGAATTACAGAATAACAGATGTGAAAGGGATTTTGGAAGCCTTCTAATCCAACCCACTGGCTGTCCAGTCTCTTCTTTAAAACCTCCAGTGTTGGAGCATTCAGAAGTTCTGGAGGCAAGTTGTTCCACTGATTAATTGTTCTCACTGTCAGAAAATTTCTCCTTAGTTCTGAGTTGCTTCTCTCCTTGATTTGTTTCCACCCGTTGCTTCTTGTTCTATCCTCAGGTGCTTTGGACAATGGGTTGACCCCTCTTCTTTGGGGCAGCCCCTCAAATATTGAAACACTCTACTAGAGGTTCTTCTGCAATCGGTTGAATTCAAGTAGACCATGCTTCCATTCACAGTTTATAGAAATGTAACAATTCTAACCCAGTGAAGGTTTTCCGTTGCTAATGCAGCATTTTAGCTTCCTCTTCTTCAGACCGCAAATTTTTAAAAAATGTTATTGTGACAAATGCCGTGTGTCACCTCTGTCTCACTGCACGCTGCACAAAACTCATTGGCATGTTAGGGAGCTCTTTAGTTTTGATGCAGTAGTCCTGCTCTTTCTCAGAAGCTTCTGGAAAAGAGTGAAATGTTGAAATTACCTTTTGGTCTGACTGTATTTGCCAGTAAGATGTTAACTCAGGAAATCGTTTCAATTCTCCCCACTTAAGCAGTTTATTGTCATAGCAAAATCATTCTCTCCGAGCCCCACCCCGATTTCTCTAATTAATTTAATCATTATAGACACGTGTTTCAGACTTGGTGCTTTCTTCTCATGCGTTTCTTCATTTTTGTATCATTTTATATTTCACAAGTTCCTACAAACAGAAAGTCAAGCGAAATCTTTGGGAATGTCAGATGGTCCATCTGATTCAGCCCTTTCAGACCAAACTGATGGATATTTTCCAGCTGCTTGGTGACGTTATCAAGAGAAACGGGCAGCATTTTTTATTTATTTTTAACACCCCTTTATTGTTGTTCGAAATAACTTGGCAAATATACCTAATACTTCTTCCTCCTTCTATTTTCCTCACAATAACCTATGAGGTAGGTTGGGCTGAGAGAGAAGGACAGGCCCAAAGTCACCCAGCCGGCTTTCATGCCTAAGGCGGAACTAGAACTCACAACCACCTGGTGATTGGCCCACAGTCGCCCAGCCGGCTTTCATACCCAAGGCGGAACTAGAACTCACAACCACCTGGTGATTGGCCCAAAGTCTCCCAGCCGGCTTTCAAGCCTAAGGCAGAACTAGAACTCACAACCACCTGGTGATTGGCCCACAGTCACCCAGCTGGCTTTCATACCTAAGGTGGAACTAGAACTCACAACCACCTGGTGATTGGCCCAAAGTCATCCAGCCGACTTTCATGCCTAAGGCGGAACTAGAACTCACAATCACCTGGTGATTGGCCCAAAGTCACCCAGCTGGCTTTCAAGCCTAAGGCGGAACTAGAACTCACAACCACCTGGTGATTGGCCCAAAGTCACCCAGCCGGCTTTCAAGCCTAAGGCGGAACTAGAACTCACAACCACCCGGTGATTGGCCCAAAGTCATCCAGCCGGCTTTCATGCCTAAGGCGGAACTAGAACTCACAACCACCTGGTGATTGGCCCAAAGTCACCCAGCTGGCTTTCAAGCCTAAGGCGGAACTAGAACTCACAACCACCTGGTGATTGGCCCAAAGTCACCCAGCCGGCTTTCATGCCTAAGGCGGAACTAGAACTCACAACCACCCGGTGATTGGCCCAAAGTCATCCAGCCGGCTTTCATGCCTAAGGCGGAACTAGAACTCACAACCACCTGGTGATTGGCCCAAAGTCACCCAGCTGGCTTTCATGCTTAAGGCGGAACTAGAATTCACAACCACCTGGTGATTGGCCCAAAGTCACCCAGCTGGCTTTCAAGCCTAAGGCGGAACTAGAACTCACAACCACCTGGTGATTGGCCCAAAGTCACCCAGCTGGCTTTCAAGCCTAAGGCCGAACTAGAACTCACAACCACCTGGTGATTGGCCCAAAGTCACCCAGCTGATTTTCAAGCCTAAGGTGGAACTAGAACTCACAACCACCTGGTGATTGGCCCAAAGTCACCCAGCTGGCACAGTTTCCTAGTTTCTAGCCTGGTGGCTCAACCACTATATCCAAACTTTCAGCATGCCTATAATGACCAGGGCAGGCATAAATTAGGCCTTGATTTTCAGCAGGCATTCACAACCAAGCAGGATAAGAATATTTAGGATCAGGATCAGGATTGGAACAGAATGGAACCTTGTGATCTGTCCCCCTCTACAGACACCCACAAAAACACAGCCAGTCGAGGGTTAAAGAAGCACTTGGCACACACCACAGTTCTTATCTCTAACTTGGCAGCGATATGCACACCGTCTGCCAAGTGCTTTAATAGTTCACAGAAAGAAAATCACATACGTAGCTTTGCCAAAATCCGTTCTTTTAGCTCCAATGACTACCAGATTGAGTTATTGTTCGTCACAGGGATCATTGACCACCACCCTGTCTTATATAGTCTCTGGGTGTGGTCCAGTGACTCATTGGTCCTGTGACTCAAGTCCAGTGACTCAGGTCTATTCCCTCGCATGTCTCCTCAGCTGCTGCAAGCGCTTATCTCGCCTTCGTTGACGTGCGTCCAGGAATGACGTCTCTCCCTCACTCTCATCTGAGACACCTGTTTCCCCACTACTTTGCTCTCTTTCAGCTGGCACCTGAGACGGTGCCAGAGGGGGGGGCTGGGAGATCTGGCTGGCTCCTCTTCCTCATGCTCAGAGCTTCCTTCCTCCAATGGGATAGGCTCAGAGGACGGGGCCACAACACCTTGGAGGTCTTCTATTCCAGACCCCTGCTCAAGCAGGAGACCCAATACCCATGATGGTGAAGCTATGGCACGCATGCCGCAGGTGGCACATGGAGCCCTCTCTGTGGGCACGCGAGCCGTTGCCCAGCTCAGCCCACTGTACATGTGTGCACACCTCCCGTCAGCCAGCTAATTTTCGGGTCTCTGGTGCAGGGGCAGGGCACATGTTGGAGACGCGCACGCATGCATGGGAGTCTCGTGTGCATATGCGGGGGTGGGAGGGGGTCTCGTGCGCATGCGCAGGGGTGGGGGGAGCGCGGGGTGGAGCAGTGTCCCCCGCATGCCAAAACAGACCGCAGGAGTGTGTGGCACACCCCCCGCGGCCCATTTTTGGTCCCAAGAGGCTTCAGGGAGGCCTGCCAGGCCCAAATGGGCCACAGAGGATCATTCACGAATGCGCGGGGGGGGGGGGAGCAGGGGTTTGCGTGCATGTGCGGGGGTGGGGGGAGCACAGGGGGTGATGCTCATATGCGCGGGGAGCCTCCCGCATGCCATGAGAGTGTGGCTTGTGGGAGGCATTGCATTATGGGTGTGGCACATGCAGGCATGACCTCCCCCTGCCACATTCTCCCCATTTTTGGCACGTGATGGCAAAAAGGTTAGTCATCACTGGCCTATACCATTTCAGACAAGTAACTGCCTAGAGCAGTGACGGCTAACCTTTTTGCCATCACGTGCCAAAAGCGGGGGGAGCGTGGTGGGGTCACATGCACGCGTGCCCACATCCATAATTCTATGCGCCCCACCCCCCCGTGTTCCCCCCCGCTTTTGGAATGTGACGGCCCGGTAGGCCCATTTTTTGCTCTCCCCAGGCTCCAGAGCCTTTCTAGGAGCCTGGGGAGGGCAAAAACAGCCTTCCCCACCCCCCCAGAAGGCGGGAAACAGTGTGTTTCCTGACTTCTGGTGGGCCCAGAAGGCCCAAAAATCAGCCGGCTGGTGCACGCATGCGTGTCAGAGCTGAGCTCACGTGCCCACCAATATGGCTCCCCGTGCCACCTGTAATTCCAGGTTGCTTCCCTCTTTGATTAGACAGTTACTTTTATGATGGCATTGTTTTGTGTTGACCCAAGGAAGGATTGGATGGTAAGTGTACTCATTCCCTGGGTTTACTCGCCACAAAGAGCAAGTAACCACAACTCATCTCATGGGACTTGCAGTTAGTCAATGCCGCTCTCAGGATTAATTGCTCATGAATTTCAAGAACATTCTTCTATTGGTATGTTGCCTGAATCACTGATGATTATCGGTTCTTACTCACACGTAAAAGATTAATCAAACCCAACAGACCGTTTTGCTCAAAATAAAAGTAGTCCTCAAATTACGGCCACAACGGAGCCCAAAATTATTTTGTTGCCTAAGTGAGACAGTGGTTCAGGGAGCTTTGCCCTATTGTGAGACATTTCTTGCCATATTTGTTAAGTGAATCACTGCAGTCGTTAAATTAGTCACACGGTTGTTAAGCGAGTTTGGCTTCTCCCATGGACTTTGCTGGTCAGGTGGTCGCAAAAATGGGGACAGTGCGACCCTCATAAATATGAACCAGTGGTCGAGCACGCAAATTTTGATCACATGCTGCAACAGCGGTGTGAAAAACGGTCGTAGGTCACTTTTTAAAAAACTTTGGTCACTAAATGAACTGTCGTAAGTCGAGGACTAGCTGTACAGCGTTCTGAGCAGCGTGTGCATCCATGTCACATTTCTTTCCAAACTTCCAAATCCATTCAATAGGCCTCGTGAAGTCTATTTTTGAAGTTTTCCAGTGAAGTATTCAAAGGGTGATAAATTAACCCGTTATTTTTTTTAGCAAGTCTTTTAAAATAAACAAACGGCCAGTGACTTGGTGAGTGGTATTTGATTACTGCTATATATTTTAGCACGTGTTTTCAGGCTACAGGGTGTAACCTCATTGTGGGAGGCCTTTTCCAGGCACACAGGAGTTATCTTAAGGAAATGCATGTTCCTGCGCACAAGCCAATATGAGGATGAGTTTTTCCGTTGTGAGGAAAATAAAATATGCTGGGCCCTTCAAAGAAAGGCCTAAAAGATTGCAAAAACATTTAATATTAACTCATGCCTATTTGTGGTTAGTGGGAAGTGAGTCTGAAATCAGCAGGGTTTTTCCAATTTGCACAAAACAGAGAAATGCCTAGAAAAGGGGACAAGAAATGGAACAAATGGACAAGAAATCCTGGAACAAAATCCTGCTGATGTTGGGACGAAGTGTCTCAGTTCAAACGATGCGTAGAGTTTGTCGTTGTTCAATTGCTTTCCCGTTCTTCGTGGATAAGGTTATCTACATATCAAGTGGCAGAGTGGTTAATAATTGTTAATAATTTGATGTATTTGTCAAAAACATTGGCTCAAGTGACAGAAAAATCAGGAGAGGTTCACAGAGAACAATCAATCCATGGAACAGAAGTTGTCTTCAGAAGTTGTGAGAGCTTCATCTCTAAAAGCTTTCAAGAAGGGACTGGATTGCCATTGGTCAAAAAGTGTAGGGTCTCCTGCTTCAGTGGGGGTTGGACTAGATGACCTAGAAGGCCCCTTCCAACTCTGGTATTTCTATATTCAATGGAACAGAAGTCGCCTTAAGAAGTTGTAGGAGCTTCATCACTGGAAGCTTTCAAGAAGAGACTAGACTCTTTGGTCAGAAATGGTGTAGGGTCTCCTGATGGGTGGGGGGTTCGACTAGGTGACCTACAAGGTCCCTTCCAACTCTGTTAATCTGTTAAATCTGGTGGTTTCCTGCTTTTGGTTTTTCGCTTCCGTTTTTATTAATGTTTTAATAAATGAGATACCAAGTAAAGGGAACTTTACAAAGCAAATAGCTAGAGCCGTGTTTCTTAAATCTCCGCAGCTTGAAAATGGCTGGATTTCTGGCTGTGGAATTCTGGGAATTGACGTTCACCCATCTTAAAAAAAATTCCCAAGGTTGAGAAACACTGAGGTAAAATAAAATGAAATCTGAATCACTGGCTGTTGTCGGCTTAAAGCTGGGCAGAATGATTGAAAATAAAATCATTCAGTAATCAGACGTGTTTTTGAGATCAGTGGAAACTGAATTCAGTGGGAAGGCTGCCTGATTGAAGCATGAGCATCTGTGGGGAAAATCAGTCAACAATTGAATCCGTGCAATCAAAGCCATGTTTTTACACATTTTGTGACACACACAAAAAGAGCAGGGATTACATTGCGGCGTTCCAATCCTTATTGTGACTTTGTTGTTGTTAACTGTTTTCCCCCAAACATAGATTATAGATATGCCTTTTGCTTTAAATGTACACTTCCTTATTCTCATCACAGGGGCTAAGATTAAGTATTATTATTATTATTATTATTACACAATTGTGTTATTTTAAGAGAGGTTTGTGGAACATCATGAAAACTTCATTTCTCAAACGAGGGATTTGGATAGAGACCGAGAAGTAATTTCTTCACTTCAAAATGTTTTATGTTGTTAGTTTTCTACCCATGGCTTGTGAATTGTTTGGATAGAAACATATTGACCCATTATTGTTATAGAAATGGCTGGTTTATACTGTAGAATAGAATAGAATAGAATAGAATAGAATAGAATAGAATAGAATAGAATAGAATAGAGTAGAGTAGAGTAGAGTAGAGTAGAGTAGAGTAGAGTAGAATAGAATAGAATAGAATAGAATAGAATAGAATAGAATAGAATAGAATAGAATAGAATAGAATAGAATAGAATAGAATTCTTTATTGGCCAAGTGTGATTGGACACACAAGGAATTTGTCTTTGGTGTATATGCTCTCAGTGTACATAAGGAGAATCAAATACATTCATCAAGAATAAAAAGATACAACCCTTAGTGATAGTCAAGGTTAGTAATAAGCTGTCAAATTGTACTAGGAAACAATAAAAACAATATAATTGAAAGATACAAGCAACATGGTTATAGTAATAAGTGGGAAGAGACAGATACTAGTAAGGAAGAGAAGAAGAATAGTAATAGTTTTAGTAAATAATGTGGCAGTATTGTGGGAATTAGTTGTTAAGCAGAGTGATGGCGTTCAGGAAAAAACTGTCTTTGTGTCTAGTTGTTCTGGTGTGCAGTGCTCTATAGCGTCTTTTTGAGGGTAGGAGTTGAAACAGTTTATGTCCAGGGTGTGAGGGGTCTGTAGATATTTTCACAGCCCTCTTTGTGACTTGTGCAGTATACAAGTCCTCAACGGAAGGCAGGTTGGTAGCAATTGTTTTTTCTGCGGTTCCAATTATCTGCTGAAGTTTGTGTTTGTCTTGCTTGGTTGAAAGTAAAAATTTGAGGTTTGATTTTAATGCCTTATTCTACGGCACCAAAGGGAGTTGGGAGTCAATGACTTTTTTTTTTCCTTGTTCCCCTTTTCTTCCCTTCACTTTCCCCTTCTCTATTTTCCCTACAATTTACTTTTGTATTTTCTTTGTATGCTATATTATAAATAAAAACTGTTTACAAAAGAAAGAAAGAAAGAAAGAAAGAAAGAAAGAAAGAAAGAAAGAAAGAAAGAAAGAAAGAAAGAAAGAAAGAAAGAAAGATACTGACCCTTTGTGACCCAATATGATGCGTCAACTCTAGAAAAAGTTAGGTCAGAACATATAACCAGAGGTGAGTTTCAGCAGGTTCTGACCAGTTCTGGAGAACCAGTAGCGGAAATTTTGAGTAGTTCGGAGAACCAGTAGTAAAAATTCTGACTGGCCCCATCCGCATCTACTCTCTGCCTCCCAAGTCCCAGCTGATGGGGAGGAAGTGGGGATTTTGCAGTAACCTTCTCCTGGATTGGGGAGGGAATGGAGATTTTACAGTATCCTTCCCCTGCCATGCCCACCAAGCCATGCCACGCCCACCAAGCCATGCCCACAGAACTGGTAGTAAAAATTTTTGAAACCCACCACTGCATATAACATAATCTATGATATTATGCTATGTGCTATAATGATATAATAAATTAGGCTAAAAGAAATCAATCCTGACTGTTCTTCGGACAGACAGATATCGAAGTTTAAATACTTGGGCCACCAAATGAGAAGAGAGAATTTATTTATTTATGTATTTATTTATTTATTTGTTTGTTTGTTTGTTTGTTCGATTTATATGCCGCCTTTCTCCGGAGACTCAGGGCGGCTTACAATGCATTAAGCAATAGCCTTCATACTTTTGTATATACTTGCTTAGTAGGGCTTTTGCGCCCCCCCCCCGCCCCAAGCGCTATTCTTTTTTATACATAGTCAACTTATTGCCCCCACAATCCAGGTCCTCATTTTACCTACCTCGGAAGGATGGAAGGCTGAGTCAACCTGGAGCCTTCTGAGATTTGAACTTGCAGGAATTGCAGGCAGCTGGCAACTAAGTGCTATTTAACAGCACTTTAGTCCACTGCTCCACCAAGGCTCTTTGACTGGGAAAGACTGATGGTTTGGGGAAAGATTGAAGCAAAAGGAGAAGGAGACGGCAGAGGAGGAGATGGTTAGATAGTGTCATTGACACAACAGACCGTAATAGCACAAGGGCCATCAGTAGATTCAAACTCAATGTAATTTGCTCTGATCTTGATTGTAGGAAATATGACTTCTGCAATAGAGTAGTAAATGTCTGGAACACTCTACCTGATCCTGTTGTTAGTCTCTCCAACCCCCATACCTTTTACCTTTAAACTGTCTATCGTGGACCTTCCATGTTTCTTAAGAGGTCCCTAAGGGGGCGTGCATAAGTGCACCAGCGTGCCTACCGTCCCTGTCCTACTGTCCCCATTTATATGTACTCATTCTATGTGTTCATGGCTATGTTTCGCTTATTTATTTCCTTTTATATGTGTCCATGTCTATGTCTATACTGTTACTTGTTTCCTTATACTTTTTGACAAATAAAACAAAAACAAACAAATAAAATAAAATATGCCTAGATTGTTGGACAAACCCAATCAATTGTTTCACAGATTTGAAACAATTCAATCACAGATCAATCACAGTTAATGGATTCAACAGAGTTAAATCACTAAACAATGGTTATGTAAATCATGGGTAAATAAATAAATTGTTATGTAAATAGGAAGCGCTCTATCAAATCCTGTACCTGTTAATAGTGGTGTTCCCCAAGGCAGCATTTTAGGACCTACACTCTTTATACTTTACATAAATGGCCTTTGCGATCATATTAAAAGCAAAAGAACTTTGGTGGTGCAGTGGACTAAGTGCTGTTATGTAGCACTTAGCTGCCAGCTGCCTGTAATTAGTGTGAGTTCAAATCTCACCAGGCTCAAAGTTGACTTAGCCTTCCATCCTTCCGAGGTAGGTAAATTGAGGACCCGGATTGTGGTGGCAATAAACTGACTTTGTATAAAAAAGAACACTGCTTGGGGGGCCCAAAAAGCCCTACTAAGCAGGTATATACAAAAGTATGAAGGCTATTGCTTAATGTATTGTAAGCTGCCCTGAGTCTCCGGAGAAGGGCGGAGTATAAATCAAACCAATAAATAAATAAAACAGAACTTTTAATTCAACTACATATGCTAGTTTTGTGGGCCTCAAGAAATAGTCAGGCATGGGAAGGATTTTATGGTTCCCGGTGTTTTCTTTTCTGCAGGAAAGGGGTCCAAATGGCTCTTTGAGTGTTTAAGGTTGCAGATCCCTCGTGTAGGATCTTGTGCATGTGGGGGGGGGGGGTGGATTAGATAACGTACAAGGTCCCTTCCAACTAATTTTATCCTTGGCTAAATTGAATGCCCTTCCAACAGATGTTACTGAAGGGAGATAACTAAAGATAACAAAGTGGTGGAGAAACAATGGAACAGATTGTTTTGTTCCCTCCATGCAGGTGCTCAGCAGGAATTATCTTCATTTTTCACTAAACATTCTTGCCATTCTGACTCCTTCTCTCCTAAGTTGCTACTATCTAACCACAGTACTTGGCTGTGATCAACAAAATAAAAGCACTTTATTTTGTTGACCGCAGCCAAGCCCTGCTCTATAGCTTGTAGAGTACATCAGAATAACTCCTCCAAACTTTCTTAAATATTGTAGAATTTTCATGCGCTTCTCTGACTATTGTTTGGTTTGATGATCTGCGGCCGAATAAAAATCGATTGCTTTATTGACATATTGCAGTCACTGCTAAACATTTTTTCCCCTTTGTATGTGTGACGTTCAAGATACTGTGGTACGAACAGTAACTCAAACGTTACAAATTTGGGATTTAAAAAATATATATATTACGGAACTCGATCAGATTTGATCGATTTCATTTAAAAACTGAGCGAGAGGGGGAAAAAATTGGCAATATGTTTCATACTGAAGATTCATTGAAGATGCAAATTTTGCCTCCTTAGATCTGGATTTAATTGGATTACGCTCTAATGGATAAAATACAACTCCTGGCTTGGTAGAACAAAGGAACAACGAATGATAATTTCTCTCCGAGAATGCAAAACCCAGTAGTTACTGAAATGGATACTCAATATATCTGATACCTTAATTGCCAGGCAGACAAAAAAAAAAAAAAAAAAAAGATTATGTCAAGGTAACAAATTGCCATTTCTAGCACTTGTATTTTCAGGTTGCTGGGAAGAATCCAGTTTTTCTTCTTGTTCTAGAACAGTGATGGCTAACCTTTTTGCCATCGCGTGCCAAAAGCGGGGGGAGCACGGTGGGGTCACACGCACGCGTGCCCAGATCCATAATTCTATGCGCCCCACCCCCCCGCCCCCGTGTTCCCCCCCACTTTTGGCACATGATGGCCCGGTGGGCCCGGTAGGCTCGTTTTTTGCTCTCCCCAGCCTCTGGAGCCTTTCTAGGAGCCTGGGGAGAGCAAAAACGGCCTTCCTCCCCCTCCTCCAAGAGGCCCTCCGGAGGCCGGAAACAGTATTTCCTGACTTCTAGTGGGCCCAGAAGGCCCGAAAATCAGCTGGCTGGTGCACGCATGCATGCTGGACCTGAGCTCACGTGCCCACCAATATGGCTCCGTGTGCCACCTGTGGCACCTGTGCCATAGGTTCGCCATCACGGTTCTAGAAAGTTTTGGAAGGACTTGAAAAATCTCCATATAATCAAAGTCATCCCAGTACATCCCAGTCAGTATGCTCTAATAAAAGACTATTTGTAGCTCCGGGTTGACAGGAGGGATCCTTAGTTTTTTCTAAGCTTGCTTGTCTTCTAGCAGCCCTTTCCTAACTCAAACTAGGTAACATTATCAGCACTACAGCAAATCCCACTCCTTAATTAACACTGATGGTGTTAATAGTTTGGGTTACAAAATGTTTGCAAGAAAACAAGCAAGCTCAGAGAGCACCAAGGGTCCCTCATGTCAACCCGGAGCTACAAATATTCTTTATTAGAGCATATTGACTGGTGTGTATTGGGATGACTTTGATTATATGAATAGAATAGGAATAGGAATAGGAATAGGAATAGGAATAGGAATAGGAATGGGATGGGATGGGATGGGATGGGATGGGATGGGATGGGAAGGGAAGGGAAGGGAAGGGAAGGGAAGGGAAGGGAAGGGAAGGGAAGGGAAGGGAAGGGAAGGGAAGGAAAGGAAAGGAAAGGAAAGGAAAGGAAAGGAAAGGAAAGGAAAGGAAAGGAAAGGAAAGGAAAGGAATGGAATGGAATGGAATGGAATGGAATGGAATGGAATGGAATGGAATGGAATGGAATGGAATGGAATGGAATGGAATAGAATAGAATAGAATAGAATAGAATAGAATAGAATAGAATAGAATAGAATAGAATAGAATAGAATAGAATAGAATAGAATAATTTTATTTAAATACTGTCCTTCTCCCGAAGGACTCGGGGCAGTGTACGGCCGATTTAAAAACATAAATTTACAAATATCATAGTTAAAATTAATTAAAAACATTAAATAGTTTGGCCGAATTTTAAAACCCCAAAATTTAAAACCCCAATTTTATTTGATTTATATACCGCCCAATCCTGAAGGACTCAGGACGGTGAACAGCCAACAGTAAAAATACATATATACAAAATTTAAAAACCCAGATAAAATCGAATTAAATAGTTTGGCCCAGACAAATTAAAACACCCCGATCAATTTAAAACAGATTAAAATTTAAATATTAAAAGAGGAAGAAAAATTAGGCCAGACCCACCTGGTGGAATAAATAGGTCTTAAGAGCGCGGCGGAAGGTGTGCAGATCCGGGATCCTCCGTATCTCCGGGAGGAGCTCATTCCAGATAGTAGGTGCCCCCACACAGAAAGCTCTCTCCCTGGGGGCCGCCAGTCGACATTGTTTGGCCGATGGCACCCGGAGCCCCTCTCTATGAGAGCATACCGGAGTGGGGTGGGAATGGAGATTTTGCAGTATGCTTTCCCTGGAGTGGGGTGGGAATGGAGATTTTGCAGTAACCTTCCCTGGAATGGGGCGGGAATAGAGTATCCTTCCCCTGGAATGGGGTAGGAATGGAGATTTTGCAATATCCTTCCCCAAGGAGTGGGGAGGGAATGGAGATTTTGCAGTATCCTTCGCCTGGAGGGGGGAGGGAATGGAGATTTTGCAGTATGCTTTCCCTGGAATGGGGCGGGAATGGAGATTTTGCAGTATCCTTCCCCTGGAGCGGGGAGGGAATGGAGATTTTGCATTATCCTTCCCCTGGAGAGGGGAGGGAATGGAGATTTCACAGTATGCTTCCCCTGGAGTTTATTTATTTATTTGATTTATATATCGCCCTACTCCTGAAGGACTCAGGGCGGTTAACAGCCAACAGTAAAATATACAAAATTTAAAAATCCAGATAAAATCGAATTAAATAGTTTGGCCCAGACAAATTAAAACACCCCGAACAATTTAAAACAGATTAAACAGATTGTTTGGCTAATGGCACCCGGAGGAGCCCCTCTCTATGAGAGCGTACTGGAGTGGGGTGGGAATGGAGATTTTGCAGTATGCTTCCCCTGGAGTGGGGTGGGAATGGAGATTTTGCAGTCACCTTCCCCTGGAATGGGGTGGGAATGGAGATTTTGCAGTATCCTTCCCCAAGGAGTGGGGAGGGAATGGAGATTTTGCAGTATCCTTCGCCTGGAGTGGGGTGGGAATGGAGATTTTGCAGTATGCTTTCGCTGGAGTGGGGTGGGAATGGAGATTTTGCAGTAACCTTCCCCTGGAATGGGGTGGGAATGGAGATTTTGCAATATCCTTCCCCTGGAGTGGGGAGGGAATGGAGATTTTGCAGTATCCTTCCCCTGGAGCGTGGAGGGAATGGAGATTTTGCAGTATCCTTCCCCTGGAGTGGGGAGGGAATGGAGATTTTACAGTATCCTTCCCCTGGAGTGGGGAGGGAATGGAGATTTCGCAGTATGTTTCCCTTGGAGTTTATTTATTTATTTGATTTATATACCGCCCTACTCCCAAAGGACTCAGGGCGGTGAACAGCCAACAGTAAAAATACATATATACAAAATTTAAAAACCCAGATAAAATCGAATTAAATAATTTGGCCCAGACAAATTAAAACACCTGGAACAATTTAAAACAGATTAAACAGATTGCTTGGTTAATGGCACCTGGAGGAGCCCCTCTCTATGAGAGCGTACTGGAGTGGGGTGGGAATGGAGATTTTGCAGTAACCTTTCCCTGGAATGGGGCGGAAATGGAGATTTTGCAGTATCCTTCCCCTGGAATGGGGTGGGAATGGAGATTTTGCAATATCCTTCCCCAAGGAGTGGAGAGGGAATGGAGATTTTGCAGTATCCTTCGCCTGGAGTGGGGTGGGAATGGAGATTTTGCAGTATCCTTCCCCTGGAATGGGGTGGGAACGGAGATTTTGCAATATCCTTCCCCAAGGAGTGGGGAGGGAATGGCGATTTTGCAGTATCCTTCCCCTTCCCCGCCCCCAGAACCGACAGTAAAAAAAAAAAACTGGATTTCATCACCGCCTCTACCTGAGCCAACAGGCATCCGGAGAGACGCGCAAACCAAACAAGCCACGCATTAACCTGGTTTTGTGGCCGGTTCAAAGAAGCCAGGGCCCTCCAGCAAACGCAGCGTAAAGGTGGCGTGACTTCAGCTGCAGGAAAGTCCCCGACGGAGGATGGGAGGGGGGGGGGAGAAAAAAAAAAGAAGAAAGAAAGAATTCCTCCCGAAGATGACAACAGAGAAGTTCTGCAAAGCTGGAGCGCGATGAGACAGGCCCCCGAGGGTGGGTCCTGCGTCAACTCCTCCTCGCCTCCGCCTCCGTTTAAAACGCAGCGCGGGGCGGCCGAATTTAGTCTTTCGCTCCTTCCAGGCCGCCGCGGGAGTTGTCAGCCGTCTCGCAACTTTCTCCACTCTCACTTCTCAAGCTGCCTGGCGCGGAACGGCAGCTCCGGAACGCGGGACCGTTTTACTTCGGAGTTGCTCAGCCGCCGTTTCTCCGAGACCCGGGAGCAACAGATAACCAACCTCCGGCCCGGCTGTTGCTTCCGCGGACCGAGGTGCCCTTCTCCGCATCGCCATGCGAGCCTCATTCCTTCTGACGCTTGGCATCGTTCTTTACCTGCGGGTGAGTTTGGCAACCTTCCTCCGGGCGTTTCGGACTTTTGCTTACCTGCCACGCTAGGGGGGGGGAGTATTTCCCCACCTCCCTTCCCCTCCCACCCCACCCCCACTCGCGAAAAAGTCGCTTGGCTTTTTCTTGCACTCCGCGGATCTCCAGATCCACGCGCGTCCCTTGTTTTTCCCCTTCCCGCGTCCCTTGGTCCCGCGCAAAGCGAAGTATGGCGATGCCGGGAGAGAGAAAGGAGGCGACGCGGTGGTTTTCGCGGGTGGGGGGGTTGGGGGGGGGGGGAAAGGGCCGTTTTAACAGCATTCTGGGGTCCCCGAGCCAAGCAGGGTACTGGGGGCTCCTTCCGACAACTATTCGCACGGGGATAAAAATGTAAATGGTCAATTAAACTTAAACATATAATTTATCAGGGTTGTCAGGGTTAATTGCTACTCAGTGCCTGTTAGACTTCATTTAAAAAGGCAGTAAAATGCAAGGAATAGGTTGCCGAATTGATAGGCTGCAAGGTGCGTGGAAGGGTTAACATACGCAGATTAGTATGGGGTCCCACTATGCTCGTGGGGACCCCTGGGCAAGTGCCCAAAGGGCCCAACATGCGTTAAGACAGCCCTGGCCAGGGTGGGGGGGGGGGTTGGGAGGTTGGGGGAGGGGCGGGTCTTAAAACTTGCACGGGGATGTCTCTGGCCTTGACGGGTGTGTGTGTCGGACGGAGGGAGGGAGGGAGGAAGGAAGGAATGGATGGATGGAGAAAGAGAGAGAAAGAGGGGGGGAGGAATGGATAGAGGGAGGGAGGGAGGAATGGATGGATGGAGAGAGAGAGAGGGAGGGAGGGAGGGATGGAGAAAGAGGGGGAGGGAGGAATGGATGGAGAGAGAGAGAAAGACAGAGAGAGGGAGGAATGGAGGGGGGGAGAGAGAGGGAGGAATGGATGGAGGGAGAGAGGGAGGGAGGGAGGAATGGATGGATGGAGAGCGAGAGAGAGGGAGGGAGAGAGGGGGGAGGGAAGAATGGATGGATGGAGAGAGAGAGAGAGACAGAGAGAGGGAGGAATGGAGGGGGGGAGAGAGAGGGAGGAATGGATGGATGGAGAAAGCGAGCGAGCGAGCGAGAGAGAGAGAGAGTGAAGGAGAGATGGTGGTCGGGTCGATCGCTCTGCAAGGAAAAAGACCCTCCGAACAAGTCCGGGCAAGTATCTCCTTCCATAAGCTCGGCGGCTTCACTGATGCGCCGCGTTTGGAGTTGCAACGGAGGCGCGATTGGAAATTTCCGTGTAGTGTATTGTACAGTAACGCGCGTAGTTTTCGGGATGGTGTCATTTACGGGCGTCTGACCCGCAAGTTGGGAAAGTTTTGGCGTGAGGCTTGGGAAGCAAAGCCCACCGGTGCTTTGAAATCGTCCAAGGCCGAGTTAAAACACCTCGACTGGACTTACAAAAGCAAAGGAAACCGATCGTGGCCGGATTTTTCCCCCGACCTGCACTCAGCGAGCCGTATTCTCAAGTGATTCAATAATATAAAGGCAGGAGTGACATTCCTGAGCTTTTCATACTCCTGGGGATGCCCCAAAGGGGCTTTTCTAAAAAGGCAACTGGACTGAGGTTTTGTTTTTTAAATATTATTATTATTATTATTATTATTATTTGAAAAGACTTTCAGATCTGAAGAAGCTGCTTGGACCAGAAGTGAAAAATTTTAAAAAACACACAAAATAAAAACCGAGAAAATCCACTTCCCTTTTTTGGGGTGTGTGTGTGTGTGTGTGTGTGTGTGAAAACACCTTTGGGATAACCCTGACCTATGGATAATTGAGGATCTCCATAGACCTACTCTTGGGATGTTTTGGGTGAAAAGTCGCCTGCGTGGGTTGATAAGATCCCGCCAACTAACCGAGGGTGCTTGAAGAGGTGGAGGAAAAAGGGGGGGCGGAGGTAGAGGCTCTTTGGTCCGATAGTGTTAACAGTTGTTTTAAGATTAACTCAAGCTGGCCTCAAGAGTGCAATTCAGCCCTGGGTTAAAAAAAAATCCCTGGCTGCCACTTTCCTATTGTTTGCAAACATCCACCAAGTGAAAGGAGAAAAGGCTTTGTGGTATTGTTGCTTTTTTCCTGGACACCCAAATCCAGAATAAAATTGGCTCTCCTCCCCCTTCTGACTGGAGAGACACCCCCTACCCCCCTGTGAACTGATCTGAGGTGCTGGGCTAAGTTAGAGGCCGTGTGAATGACCCTCACATTGTATTGGCAAACAATACAAACTTAAAAGCGGGGAGCCAGCAGCAGATTTGCCACCTGGGATTTTGGAAAGTCCAAGATGGAAAGCCCCTGATTCTGGATCCTCCCTTGAAGCCTCTCTTCATCCTAGACCTGGCTGCTGGGACCTCCCCTTCCTCTCCTTGATGATGCAACGGCTAGCAATTCTGCACTCCGCGAGTGCAGACCAATATTTGCTGACATGAAGCAGTATACGATTTTTGCTTGCCAGGTTTTAACTTTAAGCTGCAATCTTGTATACACTTATCCAGTGAATAGGCTTTCACTTCTGAACCACATCAAAAAATAATTACAGTTCAGTCGTGTTTGCAACGAAGTCCCATTAGAATTGGTGCTTTTGAGTGCATTGATATAAAATTGTAAACCGCCACTTATAATTACTTTTCTCCAGGGAACCTTTGCCTGCATTTTCTTTCCCTTGCCTCATCCTGACGTATTTAAATCCTAAATCATGTGTCTGATGCAGTGAGTGGCAGCTTAGAAAAGTTTGTGCCTTATATTAATGCATGTTAATTTATTTTATTTATATATTTATAAATAAATTATTTATTTATATGTTTATATATTTATTGGTTCGATTTATATGCTGCCCTTCTCTGGAGACTCAGGGCGGCTTACAATGCGTCTTAACGCATTGCGTCTTAACGCAATAGCCTTCATACTTTGTGTATACCTGCTTAGTAGGGCTTTCGGCCCCCCCCAAGCAGTGTTCTTAAAAGATGCTACAAAGTCAGATTTTTTAAATTTTGGATGCCTTCAATTTGGGCATGTTGCTTTCCAGATCATTACAATGTTTATCAATTATTTCTGGTGGTCTGGGTTGTTGGGGGAAAATTTCAGTATTGATCATCAGCTGTCCAAACTTATAAACTGATACTTTTTAGGGACAAAATCAGTGGATCACTTTTACATTGAAACTTCACTGAAAAGAAATATGGATCTGCTTAACATTAAGGCTTGTCCCGTGGTGAGGTGGGAGGCAAACAGATTTAATAAATATCTTTCTGGTTGACAGCAGATGGAAATCTTAGAAGTCAATTGCTTTGCTTCAACCACCAGCAATGCATTCAGTTGGGTTTTGCTGATTATGTAGGTTTGTTATAGAAATGGCTAATATATATTATATAAAAGTATAAAGTTGAAGTTTTACTTTATTCTATTGCCTTAAAAGGAGCTGGAAGTCAATGCTCTTCTTTATCTTTATCTTTATCTTTCCCTTTCCCTAACCCTAACCTTACACTTTTTTCTCTTCCCTTTTTGTTTTCCCCTCATTTTCATTTTTCTTTCTATTTCTGTATTTTATATTTTGATAAACCAATTAAATATTTGAATCCAGAAAGCAATGCATTCAGTAAGCTAAGCAGTGATTAAATTGGTGTGGAATCAAATTATTGGTAGTGGATTGCAGATTATTACTTTTATGTCAGCATTTTGGAGGAGTAATTTCTGAATAATTTAGAACTTGGATTTTATCCTTTATTTGGTGCTGACTCTCTAGGTTCTTGCACAATTAAATAAATCCTGTTTTCATGAAATAACTGATACAATTGGGGAAGGAAGTACGGTAGTTGCAACTCTGCTAGCAATTTATTTCATTTCGCAGGCTCAAAATAACAGGCAAGACTCCTTCCAGGTTCAAATCGGGAATGGCCCAAGGCACTCTTGAATGCTTGCCGATCAATTCCTTTTAAGGGGATGGATTAAAAGAGCCAGCCTTGAATTTCTCCAGCCAAACTTTCTGTTAAAGTTTAACAAGGTAGACCAGCGTGTGATTTTGACGTCCTTGGTTTGCACAATCAGGTGCTCTCCAGGAAGTCCGCTGAGATTCCATCACATGCACAACAGCAAAGGGCTTGGAATGGTTAGGGTCACGACCCTGCCAGATAATTAGTGGTTTAATTTATTTGATCATCTGAGTCACCTAGGATTCGGGGTGGTCAGTAAAGAGTAAAAAAATACATTCTCCCCTCACCACCACTTATCTGGCAAACATAAAGTCTCCCTTGAGTTTAAAATCAGAAAGTGTTTTCAGATTAACGGCAATTCATTGAAAGATGCAAGCTTTTGGGAACTGTGGTTTATTTCATTAGAGGCGTGGGTGGTTTTAACTGATGTAAGATCTAAATAGTGATAAAATAAGCAGGCAATAAGGGAAGATTATACACATGCAAGTTACAAGTTTACAGATACTTACTTCATCAATGAGCAATTATATCTGACTCCTAGTGACTAAAGAACCTATAACCATTTTGTTTTCTCAGAAACAACTGACAATTAATCTAATTAATCTGATGATGGATGCAAAAACAGATGACAATGAGAAGGGGCTTAATATAGAATAGAAGGGGAAAATGGAATTTGGTTAAAATTAGAGATGAAAATGAAGGGTAATATTGGTGAAAAATAGATGAAAATAAATACTTTGGCAAAAAGGAGGTATAGAAATTGTAATTTTAGTTGAAAGGACTAACTGTTTAAATTTGTTAACCGGCCAAAAACTCTGTTTAGCAAAAATACATTGTATGTTTGTGTTTGTGTGTGTGTGTGTGTGTAAAAAATAAAGGAAAAACTTTTTATTAAAAGAAACAACTGATAAGTAATTCACTCTTTCCTTCTAGATTTTTTTTTCTTTCAGTTTCCCAATTTAGTCCACAAACCACTCAACAGCACCTGGGAGTTTTTTTTTCTTTTTAAAAAAAATTTGATTTATATGCCGCCCTTCTCCAGAGACTCAGGGCAGCTTACAATGTGTTAAGCAATAGCCTTCATACTTTTGTATATTTACACAAAGTCAGCTTATTGTCCCCATGAACTGGGTCCTCAATTTATCTACCTAAGAAAGGATGGAAGGCTGAGTCCACCTTGAGCCTGGTGAGATTCGAACTTACAGTAATTGCAGGCAGCTGGAGTTAATGACAATGCTTTTAGTCTGTTGAGCCACCAGGCCCCTAATAAAGAGTTAAACTCTGCACACCTAAAAGTTGCCAAGATCATTTATAACATTGTTATACAGCTTTGTTCCAGACCATGCATTGTTCAGCATATTTGTAAATGACTTGAGTAAGGCATTACGTTAGAATGTAGGCAGACCACACAAAGATGGGATATAGCAAGCGCTTGAGGGGATATAGGGTCAAGCTAAGAGGAGAGAGAGAGTGTGTTTGAGAAGTTGAAACAATGGGCAGGAAACAGCAATGTGAATTTTTCAACATTGAAATAGGGGAAGCATACTGGGCATGTAATATGTGGCAAAGGGATGTGGGTGCCTTTGTGGAGGGTTAATTGAATATTAGCCAACAATGTGATGCAACCACAGAAATAAAGATGCATTTCTATGATGCATCAAGGAAAAAAGAGTGCCAAGATCAAGAAAAGTATTTTTTTCTAAGTTGGTTAGAATTAATCGGAATGTGTCAAAGGAGAATAAAATAGCCATAGGAATAGAAATAGAATAGAATAACCAAGTTGGGACCTTGGAGGTTTTCTATCTAGTCCAACCCCCCGTTTAGGCAGGAAACACATTTCAGACAAATGGTTGTCCAATCTCTTCTTAAAAACTTCCAGTGTTGGAGCATTTGCAACTTCTGGAGACAAGTTGTTCCACTGATTAATTGTTCTCACTCTTAGTTCATCCATTGCTTCTTGTCCTGCCCTGAAGTGCTTCGGAGAATACATTGTCCTATTGTTCCTTGCAGCTCAAATATTGGAAGACTCTCATGTCACCCCAGTCCTTCTTTTCACAAGACTAGACATACCCAATTCCTGCAACCATTCCATGGATAAAATGGCTTAGGCCCAGGGTACTTTCAGGACCAGCTCCTGCCTTCCTCCCATTGTCCCGTGCGCTCCCACAGAGCCCCCCACCAAGCAGTGTTCTTTTTTATACGAAGTCATCTTATTGCCCCCACAATCCGGGTC
The DNA here is from genome assembly GCA_038048745.1 of Coluber constrictor foxii. Lineage (NCBI taxonomy): Eukaryota > Metazoa > Chordata > Lepidosauria > Squamata > Colubridae > Coluber > Coluber constrictor. The sequence goes on from CM075967.1 coordinate 24,102,409, forward strand.
CTCATTTTACCTACCTCGAAAGGATGGGAGGCTGAGTCAACCTTGAGCCTGGTGAGATTCGAACTTGCAGTAATTGCAGGCAGCTGGCAGCTAAGTGCTATTTAACAGCGCTTTAGTCTACTGCTCCACCAGGCTCCTAACTCAAGGAGCTTTTGACGGCTCCTTGAGTTCAAGTTAAAAAGTAACAGCCTGTGCTGTATAAATGTGCTGATCCCCTGCGTAGCTTCCTAATCCTCTAGTAAAGGTTGAGAAAGGGACAGTGCTTTTACTTCTGACTCGTTTGCCATGAAACGCTTCCTGCTTTGAACCTTTTTCAAAACGCTTCAGCTTGTTTTTATTTGTCAAAGGGTCAATGCCTGTCTGCTCTTTTGTTGTGTGTCTGTGTGTGATGTACACACCTACCCAGGTTGTGAAATAACATTGCAGCAAGATTTGGGATGTCGATAGGTTTGTTTTCTCACTTTCGCTGGGGACAAGAATATTTTCCTTTTTGTGGTGTTTTTTTTTCCTGGTGTTTTTTTTTCCCTATGCTGCTACTCCGCAGCTGTGTTTGATTAATTAGACTATTTAAAGAAATGGCCACCGTGACATCCTTCAACAGCTCCCTTTAAGTGTTCTCCGTCTTTTTATTTGTCTTGAATTTCTGTTTTTTGCCAGTTTCATTAAATAACCATTTTCTTATCCTTATCTCCTTGTCCCACAACATACCCGAACTGCATTGGCATTAATTGAAGAAGATTTCCCTGCTTTAGAGTAGGTATCTGCCCCCCCCCTCCCCCAAGCTGGTGTTCTCCTTGTATTGGGATTACAATTTGTATAATTCCTAAACTTAGCTAACATCAGTATTAGTGCCTTGGTGGCGCAGCAGACTAAGTACTGTTAAGTAAAACCAGCTGCCTGCAATTACTGCAAGTTCGAATCTCACCAGGCTCAAGGTTGACTCAGCCTTCCATCCTTCCGAGGTAGGTAAAATGAGGACCCGGATTGTGGGGGCAATAAACGGACTTTGTATATATAAAAAAAGAACACTGCTTGGGGGGGGGGGCCGAAAGCCCTACTAAGCAGGTATGAAGGCTATTGCTTAACGCATTGTAAGCCGCCCTGAGTCTCCGGAGAAGAGCAGCATATAAATCGAACCAATAAATAAATGAATTGCCAAATGTCTATGGAGATTCTCAATCATCCAGCTCATGATTGTCTCAAAGGTGCTTTTTCCAAACGGCAGCTAGAATTTCTTGGATTTTTTCTCCCCGCCCCCCTTTGGAAATGTTTCACTTCTCACCCAAGAAGCTTCTCCAGTTCTGAACGGAAAAAGTTCTTCTGAACTGAAGAAGCTTCTTAGATGAGAAGCGAAATGTTTTCAAAGAGGGGGAAAAACCCCCTGAAGAAAGTCCAGTGGCCTTTTGAGAAAAGCACTTTTGGGATACCTGTGTTATGACCTAGGTTTCCTGAGTCAGTAAAACACACAAATAGTGCCAAAAACTTGTTTTATTTTAACGGCTGTGAATTCTGTTCATTCACAGATGAGTCCCAAATAGTTGTCAAATAGAGTCTTTCGGGATAAGGCTGGTAATCAACCACCTTTATCTCCCTTGACACGCTGCCAAAGACCTAATTGGCAAAGCCACCCGGAGTCCAGAATCAGTCCAGAGAGCCTGGATAGCTCAGCAGACTAATGTATTGTGATTAACTCCAGTTGTCTGCAATTACTGTAAGTTTAAATCTCAACAGGCTCAAAGTTGACTCAGCCTTCCATCCTTTCTAAGGAAGGTAAATTGAGGACCCAGTTTGTGGGGGCAATAAGCTGACTTTGTATAAAATATACAAAAGTATGAAGGGTATTGCTTAACGCATTGTAAGCCGCCCTGAGTCTCCGGAGAAGGGTGGCATATAAATCAAATTAAAAAAACAAACAAACAAACAAACAAACAAAAAAAACAGAGCTTCAGACTTTAAACTGAACAGAATTAACAAAGTTGCTTCCTGCAAAGGCTCATGTGCCTTTGCTCCTCTTTTAAGTCTTATGGGAGGTGGCAATTATCTCCAAGCCCTACTCCCAAGTCGTCCCTTTTATTTTAACTGTTCTTGCCTTCTGGCAACTCTGCGCATGCGTGCACTGGGAATAGGCTCCCCCTGTTCCTCTGCCCCGCCGAGGTCCAACTCGAGGCTCCAGAGGCAGCACATACCTCCCAGATGGCCCTTTCTCTGTCTCCGACGCAGAGCCCTCGTCCGAGCCTTCCCCAGACTCCAGGACTGGCCCATGTTCCTCCCCAGCCTCCTCACTGTCTGACGCTGCCGCCCGGTCCGCAGGCCGCCGCCAGACCACAACAATCTGTATGGCCAGATTACGTGTCCTTTAATGCTCTACTATTTAAAAAAAAATAAAATAAAATGATTTTGGAATAAATTGTAACGTCTTAAGAAATATCGTTCCATTCAGTTACATAAATTGCAATTGTTGTCATTCTCCTAGCTCAGTGATGACTAACATTTTTGCCGTTGCATGCCAAAAGCAGGGGGGAGTGTGTGTGTGTGTGGGTTATTTATTTATTTATTTATTAAATTTATATATTTAATAAATATATGTATTATTTATTTATTAAATAAATAATATATTTATTTTCACGCGCATGCATGCCCACACCCACAATTCAATGAGCCACACCCCCTCCCCCGCACATGTACGCGCGACCCTCCTGTGCTCCCCCTGTTTTTGGCATGCAATGGCTTGATGGGCCCTGTAGGCCCGTTTTTTGCCCTCCCCAGGCTCCAGAGGCTTTCTAGGAGTGAAAACGGCCTTCCCCACCCCCCTGGAGGCCCTCTGGAGGCCGGAAATGGCCCGTGTGCCAACTTTCGGTGTGCCTGGAATGCCCGAAAATCAGTTGGCCTGCGCGCTGAAGTGCGCTGCAGCTGAGCTAGGGCAGTGCTCGTGTGCCCAACGATATGGCTCCGCGTGCCACCATCACACATGAGATGTGGTTCCCCATCACAGTCTTAGCTCATGACTGTGATGGCGAATATAGAATATAGCAATGTCCTACAGTGTTATAATGATCCACTACATAGTCTGCCTTTAAAAAATATTTAACAATGTGGTTTTATACAAGCAGTAAAGTGGCCTCTGATCTAGGGATTCTAAGATTAAGGTTCTAAGGTCTTAATTAAGGAGGTGAATTACTCTTTAAGATCTAATGAGATTCTTGGAATCTAGTTCATGTGACGTCCTCAACTTACCACAGTTCATTGAATGACCATTAAAAGTTAACAATGGCACTGAAGAAAGAGACTTACGACCGTTTTTCACAGTTGCAACCTTTGTAGCGTCCCCATGGTGTTGTGGTCAAAATTCAGATGTTTGGCAAGGGGTTCATACTTACGGCCATTGCTGACTTTCTGGCAAGCCAAGTCAACGGGGAAGCCAAGATTCATTGAACAACCGGATTTACTAACTTAATCAACGGCAGTGATTCACTTAGCAACAGTAGCAAGAGAGGTTGTGACAATGCGGCAAAAGTCACTTTAACAAATGTCTCCCTTGAACAGCAGAAATTTTGGGCTCAATTGTGGCCGTAAGTCAAGGTCTGCCTGTATTTAATCTCATCAAACCAGGTTTGTTGACGAAGCCATAATTCATTGGGTTCACAACAGTGGTGGGTTCCTCCAGGTTCAGCCCGGTTCTCCCGAACTGGTAGCGGTGACGATATGACATCACCAAACCAGTTCTGCCCCCCCCCCGCGTTATTCTTACCTTTTATTTGGCCCCATGCCCAATCTATTGCTGTCTCCTGAGTCCCAGCTGACAGTTAGAGGGGAAAAAACTGTTTAAACTCTTGCCATAGAGCTTCAAAGGGCCGCCCTACAGCTGATCAGTGTTAAAAGAAAACAAATGAATAGATCAGTGCCTGCAAAAATACATGAGTAGATCAATGCCTGCAAATATACATGAGTAGATCAGTGCCTACAAAAATAAATGGATAGATCAGTGCCTCCAAAAATACATGAGTAGTTCAGTGCCTCCAAAAATACATGAGTAGTTCAGTGCCTGCAAAAATACATGAGTAGTTCAGTGCCTGCAAAAATACATGAGTAGATCAGTGCCTGCATAAATACATGAGTAGATCAGTGCCTGCAAAAAATAAATGGGTAGACTGGTATAGCTCTGCAAGCAGTTAAAAGCCTGGTAGACCAGTACCTCTGCTAAATCCTAAATAATTGTCACACGACCATCAAGCCACGCCCACAAAATAAGCCACACCCACAGAACCGGTAGTAAAAAAAATTTAGAACCCACAACAGCATGCTGGACGGTACTGTGGCTTCCCTGGCCAGTGGAATCCCCATGCAGAGTTTTGCAGGCTTATTTAGCCAGTTACGATTCGCTTTGAAGCCATCCCGAGCACACACAAGTGAAGTTTTCCTCCTGAACAGTTAGCAACAATTTTAATAGGTTTATCTGAGAGGCAAATGTTGGCCCAGCCAGCCTTTTATCTTTTTTTGCTTTTCTGCGCAAAGAAAGAGGAACTGACTTCTGCATAACATCTGAAGGGCAATGATAAAGAGAGAATGATGTCATCCTTTTTTTTTCTGGAAAGAGCCAAGGGGGAAAACGGGATTGCATCAACAAAGCTATGCGATTGAGGTAATTTGTTTTTTTCACAGTTCTTTAACATTTGCTCTAAGACAGGAGTGTCCAACCTTGGCAACTTTAAGGCTTGTCTTTTTCGGCTCCCAGAATTCCTCAACCGGGAGAATCAAGTTGCAAAGAAAAGAAAGGAAAGGAAAGGAAAGGAAAGGAAAGGAAAGGAAAGGAAAGGAAAGGAAAGGAAAGGAAAGGAAAGGAGGAAAGAAAAGAAAAGAAAAGAAAAGAAAAGAAAAGAAAAGAAAAGAAAAGAAAAGAAAAGAAAAGAAAAATAGAATAGAAGAATAGAACAGAACAGAACAGAACAGAACAGAACAGAACAGAACAGAATAACAGAGTTGGAAGGGACCTTAGAGGTCTTCTAGTCCAACCCCTGATTAGGCAGGAAATCTTACACCACTTCAGACAAATGGTTATCCAACATCTTCTTAAAAACTTCCAGTGTTTGGAGCATTCACAACTTCAGGAGGCAATTTGTTCCACTGATTAATTGTTCTCACTGTCAGGAAATTTCTCCTTAGTTCTAAATTGCTTCTCTCCTTGATTAGTTTCCACCTGTTGCTTCTTGTCCTGCCTTCGGGAGCTTTGGAGAATAGCTTGACTCCCTCTTCTTTGGGGCGGAATATCTGTGTTCGGATATCAGAATACTGCTATCATGTCATCCCTAATCCTTCTTTGCATTAAACTAGACCAGGGATCATCAACCCACAGTTCTGGAGTCACATGTGGGTCTTTCATCCCTCTGCTGTGGCTCCCTGTTGCTCAAAATAGGTGTCACGACCACCAATGTTGAACACTCGCCCAGCACATGGTTTATTGAACTTTTTGACTCCCGGTAGGCCAACTGTGGATAAATCCAAGAAAAGAAATGTTTCAGAAGAAAACAGAATGTTAATGTTCTGCCCCAGTTACAGACCCCAAAGAACGCAGCACACACAAAGTCTGTACAAACCTTAGCTTACTAAATTAAATAAGTTTTTTTTCCAAACAAAGGCTGTTAATTAACTTTCTTAACAGCCTACAAAAATCCAAAGAATAAATAATCTTAATCTTACTATGACTGGCAGAAAGCCCAGAAGCAATTTGCAAAGAACTAAGATCAAGGCACAAAGGAGAGTGAACAAGTTGTTTCCTGCAAATTGCTTCAGTCGGCGTTCCTCCTTAAATAGGCTAAGGGAGTGGCCAATTGGCCCCAAGCCTTACTCTCGGGGAGACCTCCTCCTGAGGAGCCACTCCTGTCTTTGGCAGCTCTGTGTGCCTGTGCATCGAGAAGAGGCTCCTCCTCTTTGTCCTCTTCATTTATGGGAGCTTCTGGAGGTTCTGAAGGCCCTGGCTGAATCCCTGTCTTTGGCACCACATCTTCTCCAGCCTCCTCATTGTCCAACTCGAGTGTTAGCTGCATAGGCTGCTGGTGCAGCACCACACCAGCCTCCTCGCTGTCCGAATCAGCCACCAGCCGCACAGGCCGTGTACGGGCCACAACAATTAGTTTTGAGGCTGCTCAGGAAATAGTCAGTCACGGGAAGGGTTTTGTGGCTCCCGGTGTTTCCTTTTCTGTGGGAAATGCGTCCAAATGGATCTTTGAGTGTTTAAGATTGTTGACCCCTGAACTAGATGTACCCAATTCCACCAACCGTTCTTTATATGTTTTAGCCTCCAGTCCCCTAATCATCTTTGTTGCTCTTCTCTGCGCTCTTTCTAGAGTCTCCACATCTTTTTAACGTCGTGGCAACCAAAACTGGATGCAATATTCCAAGTGTGGCCTTACCAAGGCAGTATAAAGTGGCATTAATTATAAGGTTGGACGCTCTTGCTGTGGGAAGTAGAGGGAGATAGATAGAGGGGGAAGGTGGAATGGCATCCTTATATTTTCTCTCCCGCTCCAAGAAACGTCTTTTTTGCTGAGCGCTTGGCTTGTGGCTTCTGTGGTGTCCTTAAGATTAGGTTATCTCACAGGCAATTGATTCAAGGTCTCTCCGCATTTATGTCACTGATTAAGTTTAGAACCCCACACCCCCACCCCGTCTCTCCTGCAGAGAGAAACTCTGGCAGTGTACAGATAAAATGTTAAAATAATCAACGGTAATAATTAAAATAATAAACTTTCTGGTTGCGGTGTGCATGTCTATGTTATGTTTCCCTGAAGTGGGGGCAGGACCTCCGCAAACCCTATAGTTGCTGTAATTCCTCAGCTTCGAGGACAGTGGTTCTCAATCTATGGTCCATAGACCCCTGGGAAGATGTGATGTTGTCCCAAGGGTTTCACGAACACTTGAAGAAATGTTACGCTTTAAATCTTGAGTCAAGTCTTGGGGGTCCCTGGCCACAAAAGGTATTTAAAGGGGGGTCCATGGTGAAGAAAACTGTTCTCATCCAAAGAGCTTCTTCAGCTCTGATGGGATGGTGGGGAATGGAAGGATTTATATTCCTTGCAGACAGCTGGTCATTTGCATTCTTTGAGAGCAGTGTTTCTCAACCTTGGAAGCTTGAAGATGGGTGGACTTCAACTCCCAGAATCCCCCAGCCAGCGCTGCTGGCTGGGGAATTCTGGGAGTTGAAGTCCACCCATCTTCAAGCTTCCAAGGTTGAGAAACACTGTTTTAGAGGGTCGTTGAGGCCACTTGGAGGCTGGTCTGTGTCCTCAGGGTCACCTGAGTGGCACTCCTGGTTCCTGTAGTCTGCAATTTTTCCCCTCTGGAAATCCATTCCTCCTCCCACACCATTCCAAGGGTGTTCATCCCAAATTGTATAGCTAAAGATCCGTAGAGATTCTCAGTCAGCCAGGTCATGGTTGTCCTTAAAGGAGCTTTTTCAGAAGACAACTGGACTTTCGACGTTTCTCATCTCATCCAAAAAGCGTCTTCAGTTCTGACGGGATAGTCAGGAATGGAAGGATTTATATTCAGCTGCCTGCAAGGAATATCAATCCTTCCATTCCCCACCATCCAGTCAGAGCTGAAGAAGCTTCTTGGATGAGAAGCAAAACATCTTCAAAAGTAAAAAACAAGAACCAGTTGCCTCTCGGAAAAAGAACCTCTGGGACAACCTGGGTGACTGAGAATCGCTCCAGACCTCTTGTTCTAGAACACATTTTCTTTGGGGGAAGAAATGTCTCATAATGGTAATTGTAGGCCATGAGCAATTTCACCAGAAGTAGACTTGCTAGTTTTGTCGAATTGTTTACAGTGACAGACAAAATGGCTTCTCCTCTGGGAACTCTGCCAAAAACATTCGCCGGACCCCACCTTTTATCGTTTTAGAAGTAGGTGGAATATTTCAAGACCGATTCACTAATCTGGAATGCAGGGGAGTGTCTTGGTTTAAGATACATACTATAATTACCCACTTGGCTGGAAGCAGGGGGTTGGACTAGAAGACCTCCAAGGCCCCTTCCAACTCTGTTATTCTATTTCTGTTTTCTGATCACGTGACCAAGGGGTGCTGCAACCGTCATAAATGTGAAAAAATGGTCATCTCTCTTTCTTTCTCAGTTGCATTGTAACTTCGGTCATTAAATGAATGGTTGTATGTCAAGGGCTATCTGTATTTGCAGGTATTTTGCCAGAATGGGAACATCCAAAGTATATTTGAAATAATATAATTGCTTGTTTTGTATATATTGTTATGGTGCTCTGCAACAGTAATTGCATTAACTGGTTTCTGTGGTAAGAGATCTGAAATAATCCCATTTTTGTTAATATATTAAACTGGATTAATATTGAGGCTTGTCTTGTAGGGTTATTTTGAGGAGTGCGTTTAAAAAAAGGATGTTCTTTGCCAGTGAAAATAAGCACTATCTGGACTGCCTGATAAAGGCCAGTAAAGGGCTTAAACTTTTTTTGTGTGCTCTGAATAAATAGATTTGATTGCATCAGCTTTGGCACCATCATTCCTGCCAAACACAAAAATCAAGTTGTTGAATTTAAGGCAATTTCTAATGTATTTGACAATCCGGTTTGAATATCTGCAATATCTGTTGTGGGGAAAATATATATATATAAATCTAGGGCTGAGAGTAGATATTCCATAGCCCGTGCTATTTCTAGCCACCTGTTTTATTATTATTATTATTATTGGTTAATCTGTAGTGAGATTCACAGCCTTTGAGGCCGGTTAATAGCTCAGCAGCTCGAGTCCTAACCAAGGACCTAGGAACTGTTAAGGTATCGTCGGAGGATGTAAGCTGTTCCGAGTAAGGTGGTTTTTTGTAGAGTCAAAATGTTCAAGTCCGGTAAATTTAGAATTTCTAAATAGCGGGGTAACTCTTTGGGTATTGCTCCAAGGGCTCCAATTATTATTATTATTGTTGTTGTTGTTGTTGTTGTTATTTTAAAAAAAGGTCTTGCTTTGATGCAGTCTGAGTTTTCCAGTTCGAAAATCTACTTATTTCTCAAAATAGAAGGTTTTACCTTGGAACGTAAAATTGTCACATGTTCTTGAAGAGGAAGGTACGATTCCTTGTGTTTGGCAACCATCTAAAGGCTACTGAAACCAGAGTGTTAAGAATCCTTGGCTGAGAATTTTATGCTGTGGCACTCTGATTTTTCTTTTCTTCCATTTAACTGCTGGAACGATGCTATGCTTCTTCTTGATTTAGTGCAGAGGTCTTCAAACTTGGCAGCTTTAAGACTTGTGGACTTCAACTCCCAGAATTCTCCAGCCAGCTGGAGCTGGCTGGAGAATTCTGGGAGTTGAAATCCACAAGTCTTAAAGCTGCCAAGTTTGAAGACCTCTGCTTTAGTGCGAGAGAGCTCTTCCAAACTCAAGAGTGAGAAAACTGTATGAACTCAAGTCACCATTTCACCTTGAACGCACAGAATTTTCAGGAAGTGTCCAACGCTTGCGAGTCTCAAAACTTCCTGCCTTTTCTTGTACGTAGAGACGCACATCTACTGGTATGATGGCAAGGCAAGGGGCATGTTTGAGAAGCCAAAGTTTAACTTCAATAATCTTGATTACTGGCAGCTTTTCATGACTCATGCAGGAAATATCTCCCAGGAGAACAAAGGAGTGGAGGGGAAGAGCGGCACAGAAGGGCTGAACCCGAGTAGCACCATCTCGTGAGTTGCGAATAGGAGAGAAAAATTAGAAGAACGGGTGTCAGCGGGACACTTGGGGGGTTAAACGAAGAAGGGTTCCCCCTTGGGACAGCTTTTTTTATAAAAAGTTCTTTATTTCTTAAAGCAAACATTACATCATTTATCATTCAGTGTGTCATCTGGGTACAAATTTATATATTCTTTATATATATATATAATATAATTAATATAATATAATATATAATATAAAATAATATAATATAATATAATATAATATAATATAATATAATATAATATAATATAATATAATATAATATAATATAATATAATAATATAATATAATATAATATAATATAATATAATATAATATAATATAATATAATATAATATAATATAATATAATAATATAATATATATTTGTTTTTACATTTCAGTTTAATATATCTCATGTCAGAACATTTTTCTGCCGGATTTATTTAATTATGCACCGCTTTTTGTCCATATTCATTATCCAATAATAAAATTGCCTCCATATGTTGTAATATTCTGATTCTTCCTTCTCTTTAATTGCTAATGTTAATCTATTCATTTCTGCACATTCTAATATTTTCTTAATGCCTTGGGACGACTGTTGTGCAGGTGGGGATGGGTGGGGGGGCTTTTAGTCCCAAGAGGCAAGAGACACCTACTTTTTCTCACCTACAGGAAGACTAATAAGTCTTCAGGGCATTCCTAAGAACTCAAACCCAGCATGTAGCTCAGTCTTTGTTTGGGATTATTGCTGTTCAAATGTAGATTCTATGTGAGACAACCATTATTTCTTAGCCCCAGCTAACTTTTCCGGGGTAGTGAAGAGATTCCTCCCGGAAGAGAAGGTGATTAGGAAAATATTAGAACGTGCAGAAATGAATAGATTAACACTAGCAATTAAAGAGAAAGAACAAACTGAATATTATACGATATGGGAAGCATTTTACCAGTGGTTAGAGAATAAAAAAGTAAATTGGAAATAAAGGAAGAAGAATAGAAAATACATTAAGACAGAGATAGGAATAAAGTGGCAATTGATAACATGAATATGATAACAACCATGTTTAATGTTGTTATTGTATTTTTATTAGAAGATAACATTATGAAGGAAATGAAGATTACATAAGGTATAATTGTTCAATGTATATAATTTGTGGAAGGATGTCGCACAGAAATATTTGTACCCAGATGACACATTGCTTAAGGAAAGATGAAATGTTTACACACACACACACACACACACATAATGGAAAATAAATAAAAAACTTCTTTTAAGTTATCAGCAGGGTGAGAATCTCTCCCCTCCCCCACGCCCTGTAAGCTGTCCCAGAAAAAAGGCATGAAATGCAATTTAAGCAATCCATAATGCCGAAAGTTGAGACGCAATTGGGCCCGTATGCAAGCATTAGGACTTCAGCTTCCGGACACCATATGAACACTCATAAGAGAGAGAGAAAGAGAGAGAGAGAGAGAGAGAGAGAGAGAGAGCAAAAGCAATAGCACTCAGACTTATATACCGCTTCACAATGCTTCACAGCCCTCTCTAAGTGGTTTATTGAGTCACCCTATTGTCCCCAACAATCTGGGTCCTCATTTTACCCACCTTGGAAGGATGGAAGGCTGAATCAACCTTGAGCCTGGTGAGATTCGAACTGCCAAACTGCAGGCAACCGGCAGTCAGCAGAAGTAGCCTGCAGTACAGCACTCTAATCACTGTGTCACCGAGGCCCATAATCCATGGTTATTGATTATGTTCGCTTATAATAAGCATGCAGCCAGCATGAACCACTACTCAGAGTCTACAACTTGTGAGTTGAATAGTATTAAAGCAAGCTTAAAAATACAGAACCACCTACCACTTAAAGGGTACAGAATATATTTCACCTTGCAGCAAGTGATATGTGCCCATTGGTAAAGGTAAAGGTTCCCCTCGCACATATGTGCTAGTTGTTCCCAACTCTAGGGGGCGGTGCTCATCTCCGTTTCAAAGCCGAAGAGCCAGCGCTGTCCGAAGACATCTCCATGGTCATGTGGCCGGCATGACTCAATGCCAAAGGCACATGGAACGCTGTTGCCTATTTTTCTACTTGCATTTTTTATGTGCTTTCGAACTGCTAGGTTGGCAGAAGCTGGGACAAGTAACAGGAGCTCACCCCGTTACGCAGCACTAGGGATTCGAACTGCTGAAATGCCAACCTTTCGATCGACAAGCTGAGTGTCTTCGCCACTAAGCCACTGCGTCCCTGTTCATTGGTAGGAAGCAGCTATTTTTCTTGGGAAATCCCCAAGTATGTCTTATGGCCTGCATCTTTTTCTGATGCAGAACTGGTCCTTTTGGAACAGGTTGCTTAAAAAAAAAAGAAAAGAAAATGCCATGACATTTTTCCTTAATAACATCTCAATAATATATCAATAGATTGTAGGTTTCTTAAGCAAAGTTAACATTAGTTTTGTAGTGCTTCCTATTGAGAACTTCTGGAGAAAACCTAAATATACCTTTTCATGCTGGGACGATGAAGGCATTATTGCCGATTAGAGTGGGGAAAGAAGGAGGTGCTTGGTTTAACTGATAATTTAACACACTCAGGAATTTCCTTTGCATATTTTGCCTGTTCGGTCCTGTTGTTAAAGCATCTGTTTCCCTGCGTGAATTGGAGGGAGGGAGAATCCTCTGGATATCATCAACCTTCGCTTCCCTCTTCCTAACAGTAATGAAGCAAAAATGAGAGTGCAGAAGAACAAGGAAAAATAGGAGCTTGCTTAAGGAATTTCTAACTTGCAGAGGTATCATATATGAGGTTGGCTAAAGCAGGGGTCTCCAACCTTGGTAACATTAAGCCTGGAGGACTTCAACTCCCAGAATTCCCCAGCCAGCAAAGCTTAGGCTAAAGTATCTCTCCCCCCACTTTAATCTCCAAAAACAATGGAACTAGCACTGAGAGGAGAATCACTATTGGGAAAAAATAGTTTGGCAGCTGAGCATCAATGTGGGATGAAGAATTCTGTCTGATTTCTATAGCCTACCCCCCATCTCAACAAGTGACTCATCCTCAATTATAGGGATGCCAAAGAAGGCATTGGCCATTGGAGTACCCTGCCTTTGACATGCTCTTCTCTCAGAAGCCAGGCAAATTAGCACCCTGCTGATTTTGGGGTCCCAGGGGAGAATTACCATAATACTTTACACAGGCATTCGAGACTGTACAGTCAATGCCCACATCCTCCATGTTGTATGTTGTGGACTTCTGTCTCTCTAGGACAGGGGGTCTGCAACCTTAAACACTCAAAAGAGCCATTTGGACCCATTTCCCACAGAAAAGAAAACACAGGGAGCCACAAAACCCTTCCGGTGCCTGACTATTTCTTAAGCGGCTACAAAACTAGCATATGTAGTTGAATTAAATGTTGTTTTCTTCTGAAACTTTTCTTTTCTTGAGATTTATCCTTGGTTGGCCACTGGGGGTTGAAAAGCTCAATAAATCACGTGCTGGTGGGTGTCGCACATTGGCAGTTGTGACACATATTTTGAGTGACAGGGAGCCGCAGCAGAGGGGTGAAAGAGCCACATGCGGCTCCAGAGCTGCAGGTTGCTGACCCCTGCTCTAGGACTAGGGGTGATATGATTAAAGAGATACCTGTGTCTCTCTAAGACTAGGGATGAAGGACTAGAATGATATAATAGCAGCTTTCCAATATCTAAGCGGCTGCCACAAACCTATTCTCCAAAGCATTTGATGGCAGGAGAAGAAGGAATGGATGGAAACTAATCAAGGAGAGAAGCAATCTAGAGCTAAAGAGAAATTTCCTGACCAGGAGAACAATTAATCAATGGAACAACTTGCCTCCGGAAGTTGTGAATGCTCCCAACACTGGAGGTGTTTAAGAAGGGATTGGACGGCCATTTTTCATTTCAGACAAGCAGGTATTAGGGGGTGGGGTTTGGATTAGAAGACCTCCAAGGTTCTTTCTAACTTCGTTATTCTAATATTCACTTAGGATCATTACTGTTTTAAACTCTAGAAGCAGTCTCTCTTTTATTTCATTTCATTCTTTTGTGTGTATACCCTGGAATAAAAGGGCAAGTTATAAAGTAGTAGTGATAAACATTATTCAATTCAAAAGGGAAAAAAAACCCCCCATATCTGAACAAGTAAAAAAACCATAGCAATAATTATAAAACTGGTGCGATTAATGCATGGCCTACTTTACAAACAGCAAATCAACATTGACTACATTTAGAGAAATAAAATTACATTGATGTACCGTATTTTCCGGTGTATAAGACGACTGGGCGTATAAGACGACCCTCCTCAGAGACATTTAAGGCTCATCAGAGCCTTATGGGCTGGTCTGCCTGGTTACAGGAGAATGAGACCCGGTGTATAAGACGACCCCCGACTTTTGAGAAGATTTTTGTGTGTTAGAAAGTAGTCTTATACGCAGGAAAATACAGTAATTGAAATTGATTCATTGTTAGTTGGAAAAATATTAGCTGTAATCCCCCTGCTTCGGTGGTGGGATTCAAGTAATTTAACAACCGGTTCTCTGCCCTGATTATTTCTTCCAACAACCAGTTTGCCAAACTGCTCAGAAAGTTAACAACCAGTTCTCCCAAAGTGATGCGAATTGGCTGAAATCCCACCACTGCCCTGCTTTATCCTAAGGTCACTATACTACAAGATAGGTTAATTTTCAGGAAATCTTTCATTACCGGGACAAAAATCTTTGTTTCATACGGGATACTCCCTAATTTCCTCTCAAACAGATGTCGGGATGGATTTAAATCTCAGCAGGATTAGTGTTGTCCTGAGTTTGAGAACTTAGTGTGGCTTAGATATCTGATTGGCTTGAAAAAAGTCATATGCCAAACAGCATATCTTTGGATATGGCTGCCAGAAATTGTAAATAATTAACTAAGAACTACAGTAGTACTCATCATTAATTGCTTCCAGGTGGTGTGATAACTACTAAACCAATTTTCCCCCTAAAAGGAATAGCGCAGTGAGTCACAAGGCAGCTGACATCTACGAGTTCCAACTTGTGCATTACGTACCAAGCAAATGATGAGTATCGGGACAAAATGTTCATGTCGAAATAAGTTGAGTACCAAATTCAACGAGTTTCAAAGCAGTTGAGTACCAAGGTACCACGGCAAAATAATTTTTAATGCTTGCTTTTATTTTAGTTCTTTCGTTATTGAGTCATTTTGTTGTTATAGCATTTAATTGAGTCCCGTAGATGAGTTGGGCGGATTGATTGATTGATTGATGATTGAGAATGAATGAATGAATGAATGAATGAATGAATGAATGAATGAATGAATGAATGAGCTGGCTTTATCTTTCTTTGGGTGATGATGCAAATAGTTCAGAGACCTTCTGTTGGCAAGGAGTATTCATGCTGAGCTCCCATGGGCTTCGTCTTTGTGGAGATCCGTGCAGGTTGTAAATAGATTTGTCGGGAGTAGAAGTGAGTGTGGACAATGGTTTTCTCCCTCCCTGATTTCTTTCCTCCCACCTTTTCCTTCTCTCTTTCTTCCGCTGTCCCACTGGTGCAGGAGCCAGGCAGGGCGGGGGTGGATTCTGGGCTTTTCAGAAGTTAATGGCTGGCATTCCATTGCCCCTTCCCCTGTTTTTCTAAGCTCCCCCATTGTGGTAATAGCATTTGCAAACAAAAGCCATGTTGACCTACAGCTCATCAGTGTTAGGCCAATATAGAAGAGCTGAAGGGGTGGCAGAGACTTCTACTGACCACATGAACTCAATCGTGCAGTTTTTTGGCAGTGCTTTAGTAAGTGCGTGGCAGTATTCCAGCATTTCGGAGGCTGCCACAACGAAGGGGTGTGTGGGTCAATTTATTTTCCAAAGCACCAGAGGGCAGGACAGGAAACAAAGTATGGAGTTTGAGTTTTTGAGTTTGAGTTTATTCAGATTTATATACCGCCCTACTCTCCGAAGGGACTCAGGGCGGTGAACAGCCAATTAAAAATACAATATAATACAAAAGTTAAAAATTTAAAATAAATTATACAATTAGGCTGAAATAATTAAAATCCAATTTTAAAAACATTTAAAACCCAATATAAAACCCATTTATAAAGGGAGGTTTAAGCCAGGCCAGCCTGATAAAATAGGAACGTTTTCAGAGCCCGGCGGAAAGTATGTAGATCCTGTATCCTCCTTATCTCAGAGGGGAGCTCGTTCCAGATGGCCGGTGCCCCCACAGAGAAGGCTCTCCCCCTGGGGGGCCGCCAGTCGACACTGTTTGACTGACGGCACCCTGAGGAGCCCCTCTCTGTGGGAACGGACTGGTCGGTGAGAGGCTATTGGTGGCAGAAGGCGGTCCCGAAGATACCCGGATCCAAAGCCATGGAGTGCCTTTAAGATAGTAACCAGAACCTTGAAGCGTACCCGGAAGACCACTGGGAGCCAGTGCAGCTCGCGCAGGAGTGGAGTCACATGGGAGCGCCACGTCGCTCCCATCACCACCCGCGCGGCCGCATTCTGGACCAGTTGGAGCCTCCGGGTGTTCCTCAAGGGGAACCCCATGGAGAGAGCATTACAGTAGTCCAGGCGTGAGGTGACGAGGGCATGAGTGACCGTGCATAACGAATCCCGATC
Organism: Coluber constrictor foxii; assembly: GCA_038048745.1. Classification (NCBI taxonomy): domain Eukaryota; kingdom Metazoa; phylum Chordata; class Lepidosauria; order Squamata; family Colubridae; genus Coluber; species Coluber constrictor. The sequence goes on from CM075967.1 coordinate 24,118,737, forward strand.
CAGAAAGGGACCAGGAGGTGGGGGGGAGGGGGTTGTGCGCATGCGTGCCCACACCCATAATTCTATGCACCCCGCACATGCGCACACGACTCCCCACAACTCCCCACTCCTGGCACGTGATGGCATGGTGGGCCTAGTAGGCCCGTTTTTCTCTCTCCCCAGGCTCCAGAATGTATCTAGGAGCTTGGGGAGGGTGAAAACGCTCCAGAGCTTTTTAAGGAGTTTGGGGAGGCTCTCCGGGGCCCGGAAACAGCCCGTTTGCCAATTTCCGGTGGGACCAGAAGGCCCATTTTTTGCTCTTCCCCAGCCTCCAGAGCCTTTCTAGGAGCCTGGGGAGGGCAAAAACAGCCTTTCCCAACCCCCCTGGAGGCCCTCCAGAAATAGCCTGTTTCCCTGCTTCCAGTGGGCCCAGAAGGCCTGAAAATCAGTTGACCGGTGCTCCATAGGCTCCATAGGTTCGCCATAGGTCCCTTCCAGTTTTATTCTGATCCTGACTAGTCATTACAACTTACAACCGTAACTGAGCCCAAAATTTGGGTTGCCAAGCGAGACATTTAAGTGACTTTTGCCCGATTTTACGGCCTTTTTCTCCACATTTGTTAAGTGAATCACTACAGTTCCTAAATTAGTCACACGGTTGCTAAGCGAATCTGGCTTCCCCATTGACTTTGCTCGTCAGAAGGTCGCAAAAAGGGATCACAACGGTCATAAGTACGAACCAGTTGCCAAGCATCTGAATTTTGATCACGTGACCATGGGGGTGCCCCAAAGGTCGTAAGGGTGAAAAATGGCCATAAATCAATTTTTTTTCAGCGCCATTATAACTTTGAACGGCTGCTAAATGAATCTTTCCAAGTTCAGAATTACCTGTGTTTTCTTTCAGAATATTTTTTTTAATCTTCACAATCTGATTGACAGTCCTGGGAGTTCCTGGGAGTTTTCCTTCCAGGCACTAATCAGGCTCACGCGTGTTTTAACCTTCAAAACTGCCAAGGTGGGCAGATCCGTGGTGGCGCAGTGGTTAGAGTGCAGTACTGCGGGCTACTTCTGCTGACTGCCAATTTGGCAGTTCGATTCTCACCAGGCTCAAGGTTGACTCAGCCTTCCATCCTTCCGAGGTGGGTAAAATGAGAACCCAGATTGTGGAGGGCAATAGGCTGACTCTATAAACCGCTTAGAGAGGGCTGTAGAACAGTGGTGAAATCAAAATTTTTTTACTACAGGTTCTGTGGGCGTGGCTTGGTAGATGGGGTAGGGTTTGGTGGGCATGGCAGGGGAAGGATATTGTGAAATCTCCATTCCCACCCTGCTCCAGGGGAAGGCAACTGCAAAATCCCCATTCCCTTCCCACTCCTGGGGGAAGGATATTGCAAAATCCCCATTCCCTCCCCACTCCTGGGGGAAGGATATTGCATAATCCCCATTCCCTCCCCACTCCTGCGAAAAGGATATTGCAAAATCAAATCCCCATTCCCTCCCCACTCCTGGGAGAAGGATATTGCAAAATCTCCATTCCCTCCCTACTCCTGGAGGAAGGATATTGCAAAATCCCCATTCCCTCCCCATTCCTGGGGGAAGGATATTGCAAAATCTCCATTTCCATCCCACTCCAGGGGAAGGCTACTGCAAAATCCCCATTCCCTTCCCACTCCTGGGGGGAAGGATATTGCAAAATCCCCATTCCCTCCCCACTCCTGGGGGAAGGATATTGCATAATCCCCATTCCCTCCCCACTCCTGCGAAAAAGATATTGCAAAATCAAATCCCCATTCCCTCCCCACTCCTGGGGGAAGGATATTGCAAAATCCCCATTCCCTCCCCACTCCTGGGGGAAGGATATTGCAAAATCCCCATTCCCTCCCCACTCCTGGGGAAAGGATATTGCAAAATCTCCATTCCCACCCTACTCTGGGGCCAGCCATAGGTGGTATTTGCCGGTTCTCCAAACTACTCAAAATTTCCACTATCGGTTCTCCAGAACCTGCTGGATTTCACCCCTGCGGTAAAATCACTGTGAAGCGGTATATAAATCTAAATGCTATTGCTATTTGTTGGCCTCAGTGACCTATGCCGAGACTCAGCTATATTAGTTTAAGTCAACTGGAGAATCGCAGTTATTGGAGAAGACAGGCGAATCTGTGAATTACTGCTAAAATTAGTCCTTTTTCTTCTCAGTAGCATGGGAGAAAATTGATTTCACTTCATTAAATTGTTTCTACACAGCTCCACACAGCTCCATGTGCTCACAATTCTAAAATAAGACAACAATGACAGGGGAACGCCAGATCACATGGTTTTTCATCCAGAAGGAAATCACACGTGGTAAACAAAATGTCCCATGGTGGCTCGACAATTACCGTACTCCCAGACCTGGGAAAATAGCCAAGTATTTATACGGCTTTTCAAATATCAGGGTCAAACAAATCTATTCCAGAGGGCAGAAATTGCATCAGAGAAAGCAGACTATTCCTATGTCCGAATAGGTGATGTTGCTTAATTATTATTTAATCTTAAAATCGTTGCCTTCCTTCAAAAGCAAAGCAAGCTGGGTAGTTTGATCATTTCAAAGTCTGCTGACGGGCAATATCTAAAACAATATCCCTCTCCCTAGGATCGAACTCACAGCCTCCCGATTCTGAGGCAAGAGCTCCAAGTCTAGGCCGCAGCAATATAATATATGCACTGTATTGTGAAGCTATTGTCGTATGGGAATGGCTTAGAATTCTTTGTATACTGGTTTAGAGTTCTTCTGTAGTAAATACTTGCACGGAATCCATTTTGGAAGGTTTTAGGGACCATTTTGTGCCTGCATGTTCTGGAACCCAGACACTTTAAGCTCTGTGGACTACAGCTCCCAGAATTCCCTAGCTGGCTAGGGAATTCTGGGAGTTGGCGTCTGCCCAGCTAAAAGTGACTGAGGTTGGGAAACACGTCTAACTCATTCTTTCCAAATCTTTTCATTGGTCTAAGATAGATGAGTTATGCCGATGCCGGTTAGTTGTAAGAAAGATCACAAACACAGGTAGTCCTCGATTTCCAACGGTTCGTTTAATGACCAAAGCTACAATGGCACGGAAAAAAAATGCAGAAGTCAGGGTACCGAAACAATGCATGCAAAAAAGGCAGTCATATTATTTCAGATCGCTAATATGTTTTACAAAATACCTGCACATACAGGTGGCCCTTGACTTACAACCATCCATTTAGTGACAGAAGTCACAATGCAACTGGAAAAAGTGAGTGATGACCGTGTTTCACACTTACAACCACTGCGGCATCCCTAAGAACTGCCGTGATTCGTTTAACAACGGTGGCAGGAAAAGTTGTTAAAAGGGGGCAAAATTCACCGAACAAACGTTTCGCTTAGCAAGAGGAATTTGGGGCTCAGTTGTGGTTGTAACTCAACCTGTACCTCATTAATTAAAAATTGTAATATGTGAAACTGGTATCCTTGTTTGAACTGCTCTGACAGTGGTTTCTAATTGATTCTGGTGGCGAGTCAAAACCACTTGAGATTCTCCTTATGAGTAGTCGGTGTTAAAATGCCGGGAGGAATCTTTGCTCTTTGCATATTTATCAGCACATGAGCACTCCTTATCAGCTAACCATAATTTCCTTTGAAAAAGATAAGCCTGGTCATCCGACCTTGCCTGGTCAGATGAGACCGCAAGAGACCGCAGATCTGTAAGCTAATTGGGAAGTTGAAAGAAACGTTTTGGAAGAAGATAATGGAAATGTACTTCCATATCATGCCAAGAAAAACTGCATGGATATTTCCCGCAGTCAGCAGGAGTTGAGCTTAATCTCAGGGAAACTTGACAGCTTTTTTATGAGGGCCACACAGAAGAACTGAGGAATGAGAAGGAAGGAAGGAAGGAAGGATGGGAGGAAGGAGGGAAGGGAAGAAGGAAGGTAGAAGGAAGGAAGGAAAGAGGAAGGAAGGGGAGGGAGGGAGGGAAGGAAGAAAAGAAAGAAGGAAGGAGGGGAGGGAGGGAGGGAGGGAGGAAAGAAAGAGAAGGCAGGCAGGCAGAAAGGAAGGATTGAGTGAGCAAGAAAGCATTGTTTCCTAATTGTTTCCTAAGAGACTAAAATAGAGTTCACTCATGAACGACCTCATATTTCTAGAAGATTATCAGAGCCACGCATGAGAATAAGAAGTTAGAATCTGCAAACTGGAACTGTTCAAAATTCATCGTATTCAAGTAGGGCTGGGTTAGAAGGTATCCATTTGTGAGGTTTTGTTTTGTTTTTCTAAAATGTGATAAGCCTCTTGTAGTCTTTGGACCCCAGCATAGAGTTGTTTGTTTTTTAACTTTTTGTTTCCCACAATCAAATGATGGTCCTGGGTTTTTTTTTTTTTTTTTTTTTAGTAATTGTGGTTATGTTGTGGCTCGTCAGCGGCCTGTGCGGATTGTAGCTGATTCTGACAGCGAGGAGGCCGGTGTGGTGCTGCGCCAGCAGCTGTGCAGCTGGCACCCGAGTCAGACAATGAGGAGGCTGGAGAAGATGTGGTGCCAGAGGCAGGGATTCAGCCAGGGCCTTCAGGACCTCCAGAAGCTCCTTTAAGTGATGAAGACAAAGAGGAAGAGCCTCTTCTCGATGCACGGGCGCGCAAAAGGCAGGAGTGGCTCCTCAGAAGGAGGTCTCCTCGAGAGTAAGGCTTGGGGCTAATTGACCACTCCCTTAGCCTATTTAAGGAGGAAAGCCAACTGAAGCAATTTGTAGGGAACAATTTGTTCACTCTCCTTTGTGCCTTGATCTTCGTTCTTTGCAAATTGCTTCATATAGTCACCGCTACCGGCTTGGCAGAACCGGGAGGAACCCACCACTGTTACACATGAGCGATGGAGCTAAACTGCGTGCCACTTTTGTCATCATGGGTCTAATCCAACCCCCTCTTGAATTTTATTGACCCTTATCTAGCACCAATTTAGTACTAGCCATTAGTTGACTAGATTCTTGTGGCTAGGTACAAGCACTGGATCATCTTAACTGGAACAGTTTCTGATACCTTGTGTCTCACAATAGGTGAGAAACCATGCATTTTTACAGAGGCATAAAGAACAAGGAAATTAGTAAGTGTAAATGAGGTCTCAGTGTTAATATCCATCCAGTTCAGTTCCAAATCGGCAGAAAGACACTGGAAATATGGAGGCTGGTTGGAAAGATGGTTTAATGATGAAGCAGAACCACAGGATGGTTCTGGGCAGCTGACCACATGAGTTGAGAATGGGGATGTGTGTTATACCTTCTCTTGGGCTTTGCACTTGAGCTTCCTGTTCCTGTGCAAGAACATGTACTCTATTGGCTGTTGTAGGGGTTATGTAAGGGTCATATTTGGCTCTATAGGCAAAGTACAAATCCTAGGTATTTGTCTGAGTTAAAGTTTGGTTGAAGTTTCTGAGGGTGGTGCAATGAAGGGGCTTGTGTTCTGAAAAGGCTGTTGAGTAATTCTTATTGTGGCTTAATGGGTTTTTCCTGGGTTGGATCTTGGGTGAGGGTATTTGCTTATGAATAGAGCTATCTATCTCTTTATCTCTTAAGTGCTGGCAAAAGGTGGGGGCTGCTTTCTCCCTCTAAAAAGACACGTTTCTCCGTTTCTCATCCAGGGGAATACAACATTCTGAGTTTTTAACATTTCTCAAAATATTTCATTCTTCTAGGAGAGCGGTGGGGGCTAACTTTCTGCAGAGGAATAATACAACATTAATTGATTTATACCAGGTGACCCCTTTAGCTGATCTCACTAGATCTTCAATGACCTGCAGCAAATTTTCTAAAACATTGGGGAAAAGATTTCATCACCTGCTAGCTAGGATTTCAACTTTCAACAGTTCACTTAGTGGCCATTGAAAGTTAGAACAACACTGAAAAAAAGAGACTTATGATCATTTGTTCACACTTACAACCATTGTAGCATCCCCATGGTCCCCTGATCAAAACTCAGAGGCTGGGGAACTGGCTCTTATTTATTATGATTCCCTTTTTTTAAAAAAATATTTTCTTTCAATGCAAACATTTCACCTTTCATTAAACAGCGTGTCATCTGAGTATGTATTTTGTATCATAACAATTAAAATTTACCACCATATTCATATTTTGTATCTATTCTTATATTACTACTAATACTTAACATATCTAGTATTATAACATTTCTTTTCTTAACTCATTGGCCTTTATAATACATTATTTTTATATTTATTCTCTAACCACTGTTAGAATAACTCCCATATATTACCGTGTTTCCCCGAAAATAAGACCCTGTCTTATATATTTTTGAGCGCTTGGCCTTATTTTCAGGGAGGTCTTATTATTTTGGGGCGCATGCAGCAAGATGGGACTCTTCTTGCAGTCTTACCTGATTTCCAGCTCTGCGTTTAAATATTTTCAATGAGGGCTTAATTTTTTTGGGGGGGGGTGGAGGCTTTTTTTAGTGCATGCACTCAAAAGCCCAGTTGGGCTTATTATCAATGGAGATCTTATTTTTGAGGAAACAGGGTATAATAATCAGATTCTTCCTTTTCTTTAATTGCAAATGTTAATCTATTCATTTCTGCACATTCTAGTATTTTCTTAATCACGTTTTCATCCATAGGGATCTCTTTCGTTTTTCCAAGTTTGTGCAAATACAGTTCTGGCTGCAGTTATTGCATGAATAATCAAATATACGTTTTTTTTACTCTATGTTTCTGGTAAAATCCCCAACAGGAATAGTTCAGGTTTTAAATCAGTTTGTTTCTGCACCATCTTCTCCAACCACGTGATTCCCTTGTGTGACCTTCTGACGTTCAAAGTCAATGGGAAAGCCAGATTCACTTAACAACCATGTTGCTAACTGAACAATTGCAGTGATTCACTTAAGAACTTAAAGAGCCTGGATAGCTCAGCAGACTAATGCATTGTAATTAACTCCAGCTGTCTGCAATTACTGTAAGTTCGAATCTCACCAGGCTCAAGGTTGACTCAGCATTCCATCCTTTCTAAGGTAGGTCAACTGAGGACCTAGTTTGTGGGGGCAATAAGCTGACTTTGTATAAAAAAATATACAAAAGTATGAAGGCTGTTGCTTAACGCATTGTAAGCCGCTCTGAGTCTTCGGAGAAGAGTGGCATATAAATCAAATTTAAAAAAAAAATCTCTGGCCAGAAAGGTCACAAAATGAGGCAAAATGCTCACTTAGCAATGGAAATTTTGGGCTTAATTGTGGTTGTATCTCAAGGACTACCTGTACCCTATATTTACATCTAGAAGGCATCTGTTAGCCATTAGTTGAGAATATTCCTGTGCATAGGCACAGGAATAGGACAATAAGAACAATAATGATTAGGAAATATCAGCCTTTGTTTATGTTTTCTTCCCAGAGAGGGTAAAATTATCCCTATTTTTCTTGTGTCTTTATTTCCAGCATGAAGCCACCATGGCAAGACTTCCTCAAATGGAGGACCCCATGATACCAGATGATGACACCGACCAGTATTACACTGCTTACGGGAACCACGAATGCAGGAAGTGTCCACCAGGTATTCCATTATCAGCTTAACCTGAGCCTTTGGAGTAAGGCCTGGACATGTATATGGCCTGCTCCTTTTTTTTTAGAAAGATAAGTTAGATCGGGGGTCACCAACCTTTTGGACCTCAGGAACCACTAAATTCATAATTTTAAATCCCGCGGACCTAATGACCGGCAGGGTGGGCGTGGCAAGGTCATGTGATTGGATGGGCGTGGCCAACTTCACGTCTGTCACATCGAGGTGTGCCTCACTGGCCTCTACTCACCCCTCCCCTCCCCGCCACTCCTCGCCTGCCCACCTGGGCTCCTTAGAGCCCCAACAAGAAGCAGTTGCTGGAGCTAAGCAGCCACCATGAGAAAGAGTTGGCAAAACAGCTCAGTTCAAATTGGATCTGGCCAAGAAGGAGGCTCAGCAGAAGCACCTAACTGAGGACTGCAAGCGTAGACTTTCCAAGCAGAGGGAAGATCTGTAGGAGTGCAAGGCCAGGTACCGGTGCCTGGAGGCTCAGCGGGCTGAGATGGTCAGCCAGTTCCTGACCATGATGCAGTCCCACTGGAACAAGGCCCTCCGGCTCTTTGCCACCAGCAGTGCTTCCCTCCAGCCTTCACCCAAAGCCCCACACCAGGAGACTGAAGCAGACCCCCAGTCAGAATTTCTCCCCCCCTCCGACCTGCACAAAAAGGCCCCGAAGGGGGAGACTCTTTGCAGCAACACAAGCGTTCATTGCTCGTATCCGGCCCAGGGGCCGTAGTTTGAGGGCCCCTGATTTAGTGCAATATAAAAAATGCAAATAATTTTTCTGCAGACCACCAAAATATTCTCGCGGACCACCAGTTGGTGACTGCTGAGTTAGACAGTTCTTTCTTTTCTTTTCTTTTTTAAATTTATTATTCACTTTTAAAATCACAATTACACTTTTACAGCTTTCCGTTATCAGAATTTTTTCAACTTATCCTTTGGCTTATTGTGTACATGTACATTCTTATTTCTTAAGTACTTATTTATATAATATATACAATATATACATATCTCTTACACACTAAGTATATATTTTTTCGTTATATTATCTTCTCTTAACATTCACTATACATTAATTTTAGACTTCTTTTCCAGCCAATTATACCACCTATTCCATGTCTCATAGTATACTGTTTCCTCTCTGTCCCTTAATTCGATCGTTAATTTGTCCATCTCTGCACATTATAGCACCTTTTTTATAATCATTGTGTTTGATGGAATGTGTGGTTGTTTCCAATTTTTGGGCAAATAATATTCTGACTGCAGTGATTATATGAAGCATGAGGTATTGAATTTCTTTACTCATCTTTCCTTTTATAATACCCAAAAGAAATAACTCTGGTTTCATATCGATTTTTAGTTCAATAATTTCCTCCAACCACTTTTTAATCTCTGGCTTTGGGACATGTCCACCACATGTGGTAGTATGTTCCTTGTTGGTGGTTACATTTCCAGCAATTTGGTGGGCTATTAGGAAACATCTTGGCCAATCTCGCCGGAGGTAAATGCCATCTATAAAACATTTTATAAATGTTCTCCAACTGTTCTTTCTTGATGATCCCGTGGGACGATCATTTCATAAAACTACGCCAAATAAGTATTTCCGCATCATTGTCCTTAGTTCTAAGAAACTACACAGGAAATGACCCACTCATAAAACTGTGCTAAAAGCCATTGGAAGTCGTAGATAACAGCAGAAGCCAACTTTATTTTGTTTTTTTATTTTTTTGTAAAATTTCACCGCATTAGTCATTTCCCCAGAAATTATGCAGAATTCTCATCACAGTAAGAAATTGAACAAGGAGAGCCAGATTGGGGGAGGGGGGAAATGTAGCCCTTGAAAAATTAAATGAGTATTCTGGGACATCCAGTTAGCATGACCATAAAGAAGAAAATTGGAATATTTAATTTACCTTCTGGATAGTCACCACTTTTCTTCTAGGAAACTGGACAAAATATTGTCGTGGCAATCATTTTATTTTAGCTAAGAAGATTCAGAGGGATTAGAAACTCGTTCTGCTGTTAAAAAAAAATAATTGTGTGGGTTTTTTCTCCCCGTCCCTTCCAATGAATAGGCTTATCCTTCTTCGGATGGACTTTCCATTGATTATTCCCCTTAATATCACATCTTTCTCAAGACATCTGCAAAAAGTATGCATATACTTAGAAAGGCAGATTCCCAAGCTGTTGACACACATGTGCTTCTGACGTAATAGGGAGACACTTCCACAATGTGCAAGACACAGTATTTGTTTATTTTACTCAAATCATATCACTGCCAGTTAAAACACGCCTGTGCTCCTGCTATCGCTTGATATCAATCTGCCATGAACCCTGGGGGAAGGGTGTTAGGGAGGAGGGGAATGCTTGGGGAAAAGCAAAAGTAATAGAGGTAAGTGAGCCTCTCCAAAATTGTGTTTCAAGGTTGCTCCACTGTGAGAAGAATGCAGCTGCAAGCCAGCCTACACCCAGAGTGCCCTTTCCGAAACGTCATCCTTGAAATTGATTGGATGATGGGAGGGACCAGCAATGGGAAGTGCTTAAGAGGGGAAAAGATTTCACTTGGGGTTTTGGCACGCGGATTTCAGTTCTGGCTTTGCTTTCTTGTATTCCATTTGACCTTTAGTAAACGATACCTTTCTCAACGAATGGAGTCAAGGATCATTCTTGCTTAAAAGTTCAAGTAGAGACAGAACTGATACCACCCATCTCATCTACGTGTCTCAAGGTGGCTTACAAGTTAAAGCAACAAGTACTGAATTCCTAAAGGGACTTCTAAAGGCCAACAGGATTACGCCAATCTAACTTCATGGCGGATGATGTGCTAAAGCCTGGGTGCCATAGCAGGATAGCCTCTGTTTTCTGACCTACGCTTCCTGATGTGTTCTGACCTACGCTTCCTGTTCGTTCTCAATCTGTTCCTTCACAGATGAGTTCCAAATAGTTTGTAAAGAGTCTGACAGAAGTCTGTCACAGTTCTTCTGATAAGGCTGATAAACACCCACCTTTATCTCCCTTGACACAAGACCTAATTGGCAATTAATTTTGCAAGACCACACGGAACACGGAGTCAAAACGAAGCTGCAGTCTTGAAACCAGCCACACAAACAACGGTTGCTTCCTGCAAAGGCCCACGTCCCTTTGCTCCTCCTTTATGTCTTATGGGAGGGGCTAATCATCTCCAAGTCCTACTCCCAAGTCGTCCCTTTTGTTTTAACTGTTCTTGCCCCCTGACACCTCTGCATATGTTCACACATAGGCTCCCCCTGTTCCTCTGCTTTGCTGAGGTCCGACTCTGGAGGCAGCCCATAACTACCGGATGGCCCCAGCCCCATCTCTGCCTCCAATGCAGAGCCCTCATCTGAGCCTTCCCCAGACTCCAGGACTAGCCCATGTTCCTCTCCAGCCTCCTCACTGTCCGACTCTGCTGTCAGCTCCACAGGCCGCCCACAACGCTCTGTTCCTGTGTCCCATCAGTTAAAACCCCCTTGAATATGGGACTTGCGAAATATTTCTTCTGCCAGATTTGATGGGATGGGTAGATACAACTGGGGGGAAAGAGCAGTGCTAATTGCTTACTATAGCTGTATATTAATTTATTTTCTGCCTTTAAGTGGTGCAACGTGGACATCCATTACATTCCTAGATCCGCAGTTCCTAGAGAATTCCTGTCTTTTAATACAGGGGTTCCCAACCCCGGGTCCATGGAGCGGGACTGGTCTGCAGCCCGTTGAGAAACGGGCCACGCAAGCAGTGGGCAGGCAGACAAAGCTCCATTTGTGCATACGCAGGATTAGGTTGTGCACAGAAAACCAATCCCCACCACTGCTGCCACTGCCAGTCTACCAAGCTGGAAAAGTTGTGGTGACCACTGTTTTAATATATTTAACACATTGGCAATCAAAATCAGAACACCAAATACAAGCTAGGCAGAAACGATCTCATAGATGACCCTCACTCTGTCAAGGACCTAGGAGTACTCATCTCAAATGATCTAAGGCCCAGAACTCACTGTAACAGCATTGCCAAAAAGGCACGAAGAATTGTTAACCTAATTTTGCAAAGCTTCTTCTCCGGTAACATTGATGTTGTGACCTAGGCTTCCTGAGTCATTAAAACACACGAGTAGACCCAAAAACCTCTTTTATTGCAACAGCTGTGAATTACTTTCATTCACAGCTGAGTCCCAATTAGTTGCAAAAAGTATTTCGGGAGAAGTCTTTGGGATAATCACCAACCTTTATCTCCCTTGACACTCTGCCAAAGACCTACTTGGCAAAGCCACACGGAGTCCAGAATCAAACAGAGATGCCGATTGGGAACAGAATTAACAACATTGCTTTCCTGCAAAGAGCCCACATGCCTTTGCTCCTCTTTTAAGCCTTATGGGAGGGGCCAATCATCTCCAGGCCTTACTCCCGAGTTGTCCCTTTTGTTTTAACTGTTCATGCCTTCTGGCAGCTCTGTGCATTCACGCACTAGGAACAGGCTCCTCCTGTTCCTCTGCCTCTCTGCTGTCCGACTCTGGAGGTTCCGGAGTTTGTGCATAACTCCCAGATGGCCCTGGCCCCATCTCTGCCTCCGACGCAGAGCCCTCATCCAGGCCTTCCCCATGTTCCTCCCCAGCCTCCTCACTGTCCGACTCCACTGCCAGCTCCACAAGCTGCTGGCAGACCACAACAGTTGAATCGTTAACTAGGGCATACAAAACCTATGCCAGACCAATTCTTGAATACAGCCCGTCTGCCTGGAACCCACACTGTATATTGGACATTAACATAATTGAGTGGGTTCAGAGGTATTTCTTGAGAAGAGTACTTCACTCCTCTACTCACAATAGAATTCCCTATGCCTCCAGGCTTGAAATTTTGGGCTTGGGCAATCTGGAACTGTGCTGCCTGTGGTTCAATCTAAGCATAGTTCACAAAATTGTCTGCTATTACATCCTGCCTGTCAACGCCTTGTTCAGCTTCAACCGCAATAATACACGGGCAAACAATCGATGCAAACTCAAGATAAACCGCTCCAAACTCGATTGTAGAAAATACGACTTCAGCAACAGAGTGGTCAATGCCTGGAATGCCCTACCTGACTCCATTGTTACATCCTCAAACCCCCACAGCTTCAACCTTAATACTGTCTACCGTGGACCTCACCCCATTCCTAAAAGGTCCATAAAGGGGGCATGCATAAGCGCACCAGTGTGACTATCATCCCTGTCCTACTGTCCCCATTTATCAGTATTTACTTCCTTTGCTCATGTTTATGTTCATACTTATACTTGTTACCTTATTGGTGTTTGACAAACAAATAAATAAATAAATATACTTTTCATATGTACTTACTTTTTATATCTTCTGCTTTCTTTCAGGGACTTTTGTGTTTAGTCCATGTCGTGTCCCTAGAACTGAAGGGACTTGTCGACCCTGTGAAAACAACACTTATTCAAAACTGTCGAATTCCTTTATCTCCTGCTTTAGTTGCAGAGCCTGCAGGATTTTAGGTATTAAGGATGAGACAATTTTATTTACTTAGTTTGTTAGATTTTTATCCCGCTTTATTACCATATAGGTAACTCAAGGCAGCAGACTTGCAAAAAACTCTTTCCTCTCCTTTTTTCTTTTTCATTTCCCTCATAGCAACAATCTTCTGAGGTGGGATGGGCTGAGAGTGAGAGTGACTAGCCCAAAGTCTAAATTGGAACTAGAACTCACCATCTCCCAGTGATTGGCCAAAGTCATCTAGCCAGCTTTCACGTCTAAGTTGGGACTAGAACTCACCGTCTCCCAGTGATTGGCCAGAGTCACCTAGCCAGTTTTCACGTCTAAGTTGGGACTAGAATTCACCGTCTCCCAGTGATTGGCCAGAGTCACCTAGCCAGCTTTCACACCTAAGGTGGGACTAGAACTCACTGTCTCCCAGTGATTGGTCAAAGTCATATAGCCAGCTTTCATGTCTAAGGAGGGACTAGAACTCACTGTCTCCCAGTGATTGGCCAAAGTCACCCAGCCAGCTTTCACACCTAAGGTGGGACTAGAACTCACCGTCTCCCAGTGATCGGTCAAAGTCATCTAGCCAGCTTTCATGTCTAAGGCGGGACTAGAACTCACCAACTCCCAGTTTCTAGCCTCATGACATAACTACTAGACCAAACTGGTTTGCATTTTGTACTTGAAGTAATATATTTGGTATATTACTATATTTATAATATATTTATAAATGCAATGAATTGAAGAAATGAAATGAAACTTGAGACCCACCAATGCCTTTTATGGAAAGATTTCACCCGTTCACCTGTCACACTAAGCTGAAATGAAATATCATTTGGTAATTCAACCACCTGTGCTTTTCTCAAGAAATCATGGTTAAGGATATCTTGGGCAAACCATGCCACGAAGCCTTAGTCCGAGTCTTCTTTGCTGCTCAGAACTTCTGCTATTAATACTAAATTTGTGATATGTTCTTTTTCCAGATGAGGTCGAAATAAAAAAGTGTACTGCAACCACAAATACCAAGTGTGCTTGCAAGAATGGTACCTTCTGCTCACCTGGCCAGCCGTGTGAAACTTGCACCAAATGTATGACAAGGTCAGCATTATTTGACACTGCTTAAAATGCTTTACAACTAATTTGCATTCTCTATTCTGACACACAAAAGAAATTCGGGAGAGGTTTGGAGAAGGTGGGCTGGATGAAGATCCCGGACCTTTAGGGAGGGAAGTGCAGGCTAGAGAGGAAAATAAGCAGCCAGTTCTGCTACCAAATTTCCAAGTCTAAGCAATCCTTGATGAGGCGTTCATAAAGGAACTCAGAATACAGAACAACCAAGTTGGAAGAGACCTCGGAGGTCTTCTTGCCCAGCCCATGTTCATGCAGGAGCCTGTCTATCATTCTAGACCAGAGGTGTCAAATTCAAGGCCCATGGGCCAAATCTGGCCCGCGGGATGCTTAGGTCTGGCCCACAGGACCTCCCTGCAAACAGCGAAGGACTGGCTCGCGGTGCCCCTGCCAATGAAAACGGATCTATGGTGGGCCGTGGATAGCCCTCCCGAGCTCCGTTTTCCCTGGCAGAGGGTTGAAGGAGGCCATCACGCCAAAAACTGAGCTTGGGAGCCTGTTTTCATTGGCAGAGTGCTCGGGCCATCACAGGAGCACGAGTGACGAGTGACGTCAAGCTGGCCACACCCACTCTGGCCATGCCCACCCCTGCCCCCAAGGTCAAACCCAACCCTGATGCGCCCCTCAGTGAAATTGAGGTTGACACCCCTGTTCTAGACGAATGGCTTTCCATCCTCTCCTTGAACACCTTCAATGATGGAATATCCAGAATGACTGGAGGCAAACTGTTCCACTGATTAATTCTTCTCACTGTTAGGAAATTTCTCCTTAGCTCTTGGTCGGATCTCTCCTTGACAAGCTTCCATCCATTGCTACTTGTCCTGCCCTCAGGCGCTTTGTAGAATAAGTTACCCCCTCTTATTTATGACAGCCATTTTATCATGTAATGATTGTATTTTACCCTACTCTCATTTTAAATGGTTTGTTTAGAATTGTTTTGGTAATATGTATGTGAGCTTGTAGGTTGATATGGCCTCTAGGCTAATCTGTGTGTATGTGTATGTCTTTGTACAAAGCTGCAAGTTGAAGCATAAAAGCACCACATCCATGCATACTTGGCTCAACAGTTTTGAAGCCATCTTGCAGCCATCAGTTGAGAATAAGCTTAGTTTTGATGACCATCTCATCATATGTAGATTTGCCCTACCGGTAGATTTTAGTTTAGTTTTTAGTTTTAGTTTTATTGGATTTATATACCACCCTACTCCCGAAGGACTCAGGGTGGTGTACAGCCAACAATAAAAATACATAAGTACAAAATTTAAAACCAACTAAAAACAGATTAAATAAATTTGGCCCAGACAGAATTAAAACACCCCAAATAATTTAAAAAAGATTAAAATTTAACACTAAAAACGGAGAGTGGTTAGGCCAGGCCCACCTGGCGAAATAGAAAAGTCTTAAGAGCGCGGCGGAAGGTGGGCAGATCTGGGATCCTCCGTATCTCCGGGGGGACCTCGTTCCAGATAGTAGGAACGAGCTCAGTATGGAGATTCCTCAGGCAGCTACAGTAAGCTTTTAAGATTTTGAGTGAAACTTTGTGAAGCAGTGGTTGTGCACAGATTTACGTTTGGAGGTATTACAGGGGAGGAAAAGAGAGAAGAGAGAAGGAGGAGGAGGAGAAGAGGAGGAGGAGGAGGAGGAGGAGGAGGAGGAGGAGGAGGAGGAGGAGGAGGAGGAGAAGGAGAAGAAGAAGAAGAAGAAGAAGAAGAAGAAGAAGAAGAAGAAGAAGAAGAAGAAGAAGAAGAAGAAGAAGAAGAAGATGCTCAGAAATAATACCTCAACTGAGAATTCTCTGCTTCAAGAAATTGATCTCAAGAAACACATTAGCCTTGTTGACAGCTTCTTGAATACATAACTTCTACAGCGTGGTGAAATTGGCCTGTCCATCACCAGGTGGCAGCTTCATGTTGGCAATCTATCACGGTAGCATAATGGAAGGTATATCTAAAAATAACAATTCCTGTGACTGCCAACCCAACCCTTGTGACACCACCGCAACTCTCATCTACTTATTTAAGTGCTTATTTTGTTGATATATGTGATATATGTTGATATATATGATCTATGGTATATCTTGGAAATGTTCTAGATTGCCAAATAACCTAAAATCTTAGGATAGGTTATCCCAAAGGTGCTTTTTCAAGAGGCAGCTGGACTTTCTGGTTTTTCTTCGAAGACATTTCGCTTCTCATCCAAGAAGCTTCTCCTTCAGCTCTTCTTCAGAAATCTCTTGGATGAGAAGCGAAACGTTTTCGAAGAAAACCAGAAAGTCTAGTTGCCTCTTGAAAAAAAGCACCTGTGGGACAACCATGATCTGGATGACTCAGAATCTCCATAGACATTTAGGATAGATTACCATCAGTTAGCTACTGCTTCTAGGGGTTCAATGTTCAGTAATTCAAATTAATTCTTGTTCAGTCTGAAAGGTGACCAAGTCCTCTCAATGTCCGTTTTCTTTTTGTGTCCATAGCTGTGGTCCTGGAGAAAAGAAGGTGCAGGATTGCACGCCTACAAGTGACATCCAGTGTCTTCCTGATACTACCTCATCACCTCCAACAAGTAAGTTCCTTGCATACTCGTAGAACAGTATTAGTAGGTGTGAGATTATGGTGCTAGTCCTAAAATGAATGTTCATACAGAACAAGAAGGAAGTGTAACAAAATATGGCAATGGTTCTACAGAGGAATTATTATTTTTTTTATTGAAAAGTTTTAAGAAATTTTACAAACATTTCCCCTTCCCCCTCCCTCCTCCCCTTCCAACCCTCCCCTTCCCATCCCCCCTCCCCCCCCCCCCCGCTTCCCAGGGCAAAATACAGGGTATAACATCTAACAATCATAAGCTAACATAAGCTAATTATCTATAGTGTCCTCCCTCCCTCTTGTACTTTAACTCCCCTTTAATTAAACTAAATTTAGATAGATTATAACATTTCTTTGTTCATTCATAAGCTAATTGAAATTTCTTAGTCCGATATTTGCCTTGAATATAATCAATCCATCTTCTCCATTCTAACATATATTTGAATAGTCCTTTAGATATGCTGAAATTTTCGCCATTTCTGCTAAATTTATCACTTTTATTGTCCATTCTTCAATAGTAGGTAAATTTTCCTTCTTCCATCACTGCGCCACCAAAAGTCTTGCTGTAGTTATTAAGTTCAAAATCAAGTTAGTCTCTATAGCAGAGGAATTATTGAGTCTGTCATCTGCATCTCTACAACTGTCTGGTTTGGTTCTGCAACCCAACAAGACAGACGCAGACTTCAGAGGATAATTAGAACTGCAGAAAAAACAATTGCTACCAACCTGTCTTCCATTGAGGACCTGTATACTGCACGAGTCAAAAAGAGGGCTGGGAAAATATTTACAGTCCCCTCGCATCCTGGACATAAACTGTTTCAACTCCTACCCTCAAAATGATGCTATAGAGCACTGCACACCAGAACAACTAGACACAAGAACAGTTTTTTCCCAAACGCCATCACTCTGCTAAATAAATAATTCCCTCAACACTGTCAAACTATTCACTAAGTCTGCATTACTATTACTCTTCTCATCGTTCCTATCACCCATCTCCTCCCACTTATAACTGCATGACTGTAACTTTGTTGCTTGTATCCTTACGATTTATATTGATTGTTTCCTAGTATGATTAGATTTCTTATTTATACCTATGACTATCATTAAGTGTTGTACCTTATGATTCTTGATGAGTGTATCTTTTCTTTTATGTACACTGAGAGTGTATGCACCAAGACAAATTCCTTGTGTGTCCAGTCACACTTGGCCAATAAAGAATTCTGTTCTGTTCTAATGATTCTTGATGAATATATATCTTGTCTTTTTATGTACACTGAGAGCAACTGCACCAAAGACAAATTCCTTGTGTGTCCAACCACACTTAGCCAATAAAGAATTCTGTTCTGTTCTGTTCTGTTCTAATGATTCTTGATGAATGTATCTTGTCTTTTTATGTACACTGAGAGCAACTGCACCAAAGACAAATTCCTTGTGTGTCCAATCACGCTGGCCAATAAATCACATGTCCACCATAAATGATCAAAGGTCCCTTCTATCTATCTATCTATCTATCTATCTATCTATCTATCTATCTATCTATCTATCTATCTATCTATCTATCTATCTATCTATCTATCTATCTATCTATCTATCTATCATGAGAGCTCTAGGTTAGAATACTTCCTGACCAAACAGATTACTTGATTCCTGTTGTCCTCTGGCTTTTGAATGAGCAATGGTCCTTTCTCTGGAAGAGAACCAGCATTCTGTATCTGCTAAACAGGCAAAGTTCTCTGGAAGTTGCTCTCATATTAGATGGGGCTGATTCCAGAAAAGGGTTTGTAGATTAAAGTCATTACATCAAATTTTACTGCAAGCCTTTTAGGAGCCAGGATAGGACCGAGTTTGAAGAAGCATACCATCCCAATGATCAGTCTATACTTGCCTTTTTTTTTCTCCTTTCATGTTAAGAGTCCCCTGGACAAGATGATCGCCTGTTCTGGCTTTTTGTCCTTATTCCGGTACTGCTTGCTGTGGTTCTGATATTCTGGTGTTGGAGAGAAAAAAAAAACTTTAGAAACGGTAAGAATAATCTTTTTGTTTTCCCCGAGACTCAAAATGGTTAAGACATTTAGCATAGCCCTTGCTATGATAGTGTGATATGCAAAGAACTTTTTATCATGAAAAAAAAAAACTAAACAAAAAAACAAAGAAGGGAGCCTCAACAGTATTTAGAAGTTCTAGAATTCTGCCACCCTGCTCTGCATGATACCGTGTTCCTCAACCTTGGGAATTTGAAGAAGGGTGGACTTCAAGTATCAGAATTGTGGAGAACAGATGGACAGAATTGATTTCTTATTTATACCTATGACTTATGAGTCTTGATGAGTCTGTGAGCGTAGGGGGCCTGTGATGAGCCTGTGTAGCGTAGGGGGCTAATGCCTCCTACTAAAGGCAGCAATTAACACCAGCTGCCTGTAATTTCTCTGAGTTCAATCCTAGCCAGGCTCAAGGTCGACTCAGCCTTCCATCCTTTCTAAGGTGGGTCAATTGAGGACCCAGTTTGTGGGGGCAATAAGCTGACTTTGTACAAATATACAAAAAGTATGAAGGCCATTGCTTAATGCATTGGAAGCCGCCCTGAGTCTCCGGAGAAGGGCGGCATAGAAATCAAATTAAAAAATAAAAAATAAAAAAAAATAAAAAATGCACAGCTCTTAATCATGCCCAATGTTTCCCCTCTCTCCTTTCGTTCCCCATAATCACTGCTACTCATGTTCCAATGTATTTTTTCCCTTGTTTTTAATATTTTTTATCCGCAACATCCAGGGTCACTGGGAATTGAGTGGCAGAATAATAATACATATCCAACTAGCATCCTCACTCAAAATCTTCCCTTCCCCTGTCCCCTTCCTCCCATCCCCTTCCCTTCCCCCTGTTACCTCCCCTCCCATTCCCCCCCCTCCCATCAGGTTCGCCTGATTCGCCAGTTGCGTCCCTTTCTAGATCGGGACTCTTTACACACAGTCACTCACGCCCTCGTCACCTCCCATCTGGACTATTGTAATGCTCTCTACATGGGGCTCCCCTTGAGGAGCACTCGGAGGCTCCTACTGGCACAGAGTGCGGCCACGCGGGTGGTTATGGGAGCGACGTGGCACTCCCATGTAACACCCCTCCTGCGCGAGCTTCACTGGCTCCCGGTGGTCTTCCGAGTGCGCTTCAAGGTTTTGGTTACCACCTTTAAAGCGCTCCATGGCTTAGGACCTGGTTATTTACGGGACCACCTGCTACCACCAATAGCCTCCCACCGGCCTGTACGCTCCCATAGAGAGGGGCTCCTCCAGGTGCCGTCGGCCAAACTGCCGGCTGGCGGCCTCCAGGGGGAGAGCCTTCTCTGTGGGAGCACCTACCATCTGGAACGAGCTCCCCCCGGTTATACGGAGGATCCCGGACCTTCCGTCGCGCGCTCAAGACCTATTTATTCCAACAAGCCGGCCTGACCTAAGTTATTTTCTCCTTTTAATTATGAGTTTTAATTTGTTTTAAATTATTGGGGTTTTAATGGTCAGCCAAATTATTTAATTCGTTTTATTCTGTTTTAAACTTTTCTATTTAAATGTTTTATTTATGGCTGTACACCGCCCTGAGTCCCCCAGGAGTAGGGCGGTTTATAAATCTAATAAAATCAAAATCAAATCAATCCCCTTCCTTTCCCTTCCCAATAGCCTTTCGGCCTGGGCTTTTTCGCCAGCTACCTACTTGCAAATCCTTCTTCATCTGGAACAAAGCAATCCTAGTTTTTTCTGTATTTTATAACAAATGTGCATATTCCATTTTGGACTCAAACTATTCCAAAACAGCTGTTTCATGCATGAAACAGTTCAGTGCACGAATCGTTTAGCAGGTCCCCCACTTAAATGTCCTTATAATGTGTCCATATGCGATCACTGCTCTGTTGGCTCATTTTCTCTAAACCACCCTGTTTTCTCTTACAGCTTGCATGGGTCTTTGGAGCAGTAAGGTAAGAACTGTTTCCTCCTCTGGAGATGGGAAAGGGGATTTTTTTCCCCCAGACTCACAACTTTGTATGAGAAGCTATCTTATAACTTGGCAACTCTGTCCATGTTGCTCATTTTTGCCTATCTCTTTTCAGTCTGTTAAGTGTAATTCTTTTTCAGTTTTCCCTCCCTAGTCATAGAATATAGGATATTTTGCATACATAAAATATTGTACTTTTTGGAGTATAAGACACACTTTCTCCCCCACTAAAAGAGGGTGGAAATGTTGGTGATTCTTATACACTGAATACAGCCATTTTTGGCTTCCCGAAACCCCGCCTCACCCATGGGCTGTTTTTCGCAAAAAATGGACCTGCACAGGGTTTGGGAGGCCTGCAGAGTGCTCCTGGGGGCTGGGGAGGGCAAAAACCTGATGCATGAGGGGTTTGGGAGGCCCAAAACAGGCCTGTTTTTCTCAAAAATGGGGGCGTGTTTGCCCTCCCCAGCCCCCAGGAGCACTCTACCGGCCTCTCAAACCCTCTGCACATCCTGTTTTTGTGAAATGATAAATATTGGAGGAGTAAGAAGAAGACACAAAAGATGTACTCAGATGATACACTGAATGATTGATTATGCATTGTATGTTTGTTTGTCTATAAAATAAAGCACCTCAGATAGAAAGTCCATAAAGAGAGTGCTGTGGACAGCGGAGATTATAGGAAGCTCACTTCCTGTATTCAGGACACTGCTTATAAGCGCTGTGTGCTTAGAGCTCAAAGCATTGCTAGAGACCCCACACACCCACTTTGTAGTCTGTTGCTCCCCTCTGGGAGGAGGTTTTGAAGTATTTCTAGTGGGACTACCATATTCTGTAACAGCTTTGTTCACTTATGCCATCCATCTAGTAAAACTTACAGGATTTGTTTTTCTTGCCATTTACATGTATACATCCGTTACAAATCTGTTTATCTTTCTTTACTCATAACAGTCTTATCTGAATAGTTTGGTTAAATATCTCTTAATATGCTGTATTTACTAGCATTACTAAATTTAGCATTAATTAATCAAGCAAGCAGTTTAACAATTAAACTGCTAACAATTAAGCAATTAAAATTAATTTTTCTAGCATTGGTTAAATTAATTCAATATTAATTTAACAGGAAATTAATCTTAACAGTAACATTATTTTGCTGAAGTAATCACAATGGTTAATGAGCCTCCACTCAACTTGGGTTGCCGTATTTCTCAGAATTCACTCTTAATTTTGGTGAATATTGCTACCCACCATATCCTCCTTTTAAAATAAACAATAGCTAAAGTGGCATCTTCTGTTAAATGGGGAAGAATGAATATTTGGAATGTCATTTAATTCAGTAAGACTTGCTTTTTAAACCTAAAGGGATTTGCACACTCTTAAAATCCAGAGACAAAGTCATATTTTATTTTTTAGAGCTAGTAAATCTACGGTATCTTTGTTTTTTGCAAGCGTACCCAATTCCTCCAATATCTGCAGAAGAAGTCCAGTCCAGAAGTATGTGAAGAACATGACAACATGTTGAACATGCAAAGGACGGAGGAATCCAACATTCCTTTGCCCAGTCGTAGCACTGCCAATGGACAAGCACCGGAAATAATGGTTCCATTAAGCGCTTCCCCACCAGAGGAGGTAACCAAAATGTAAAAATGTTGTGATTGTTAATTGCACCTGTATTCACAACTACTGTATTTTACAGAGTATAAGACACTCCAGATTATAAAACGCTCCTACCTTTTTTGGGGAGGAAAACAAGACAAATAATCTTCCTCTGCCTTCCTCTTTGCAGCAAACAGCAAACTGCCTCTTTCAGTTTCATTTTCAGCACATCGTGATTAGCACAAGAAAAAAAAAATCTGTCTTTGCCTCCCAGCAATTTGCTTCCTTGCAGGAAATGAGGCACGGCAATAGGCAATTCCTGCAGCCTGAAACAGCTGATGGTTGGGAGGCTGATCCAACCGACAATCAGCTGCTTGTGCTAATCAGGCTGTGCTGAAGTGGTCTGTTTGCTGCAAGGAGGCAAATTGCTGGGAGGCAGAGGCCAAAGGGTGGGGCCAGTGGGAGGGCGGGCCTATATTCAGTATATAAGACACATCCAAACTTTCACCCTCTTTTAGGGGGGGGGGGAGAGTGTCTTACACTCCGAAAAATACGGCATTTATTTATTGATCGTTCAAAATTACGATGGTCCTGAAAAAAGTCCTCTCCTCATAAATTACAACCATTTGTATAACCAAATGCAATTCACCCACTTGCTAATTGGCTTGCATCTACAACCATTTGCAATGTGCTATGATAGCAATAGCGATAGCATTTAAGCTTATATACCACTCCACAATGCTTTATAGCACACTCTGGGTGATTTATAATGTAAGCATATTGCCCCCTCAACTATTTGGGTCCTTGTTTTATTGACCTTAGAAGGATGAAAGATTGAGTCCATCTTGAACCGGTCAGGATCGAACGCCATGCTGTGAGCAGAGTTTTCCTGCAATATTGCATTCTAACCACTCCACATGTGGTATACCATGTGATTATAGCTTTTGGCATTATTTTTTTTTGCCAGCTTCTGGCAAAAGCACCCATTCAGAACAATAGGTTTGCACTTAAACCATGGTGATTTGCTTAACAATCATCATAAAAATGATGATCAGAAGATTGGATCCAACTTGACCTATAACTGCAATGACTTACCGTATTTTCCGGCGTATAAGACGACTGGGCGTATAAGATGACCCTCCTCAGAGCCATTTAAGGCTCGTCAGAGCCTTATGGGCTGGTCTGCCTGGTTACAGGAGAATGAGACCCGGCGTATAAGATGACCCCCGACTTTTGAGAAGATTTTTGTGTGTTAGAAAGTAGTCTTATACGCAGGAAAATACAGTACTTCCAAATAATAGCACTTAGACTGATATACTGCTTTACAGTGCTTTACAGCCCTCTCTAAGTGGTTTTACAGAGTCAGCCTCTTGCCCCCAACCATCTGGGTCCTCATTTTACTAACCTCGGATGGAAAGATGGAAGGCTGAGTCAACCTTGAGCCTAGTGAGAGTCGAACTGCCAAATTGCAGGCAGCCGGCGGTCAGCAGAAGTAGCCTACATTACTGCACTCTAACCACTGCGCCACCACGGCTCTTACGATGGAAATTCCAATCCCAATTATGGTTGTAAGTTGAAGACAACCTTCTTAATTTCATGAATGCAATTGAGGTCTATTTTGTTCAGTGGGCGTGGTGGCTCAGCTGTCAAAAGACTTTGAGTTTGTCAGCTGGAATGCTGACAGCCCGGGTTCAAGACCCGACTGCCGCATGATGGGGTGAGCTCCCGTTACTTGCCCCAGCTCCTGCCTACTTAGCGGTTTGAAAGCATGCAAATGCAAGTAGATAAATAGATACCACTTCAGTGTGAAAGTAACAGCGTTCCATGCGCATTAGTGTAGAGTCATGCTGGCCACATGACAATGGAAATGTCTTCAGAGAACACAGGCTCTGCTGCTAACACAAGCTCTGCTGCCTGGATAGCTCAGCAGACTAAAGCATTGTAATTAAACCCCAGCTATCTGCAATTACTGCAAGTTCAAATCTCCCCAGGCTCAAGGTTGACTCAGCCTTCCATCCTTTCAAAGGTAGGTAAATTGAGGACCCAGTTTGTGGGGGCAATAAGCTGACTTTGTATAAATATACAAAAGTATGAAGGCTATTGCTTAACGCATTGTAAGCCGCCCTGAGTCTCCGGAGAAGGGCGGCATATAAATCAAATTAAAAAAAGAAAGAAAGAAAGAAAGAAAGAAAGAGGAAGGAAGGAAGGAAGGAAAGAAGGAAGGAAGGAAGGAAAGAAGAAAGAAAGAAAGAAAGAAAGAAAGAAAGAAAGAAAGAAAGAAAGAAAGAAAGAAAGAAAGAAAGAAAGAAAGAAAGAAAGAAAGAAAGAAAGAAAGAAAGAAAACGAACATCTAGCTGTCTGCAATTACTGTAAGTTCAAATCTCACCCGGCTCAAGGTTGACTCAGCCTTCCATCCTTTCTAAGGTAGGTCAAATGAGGACCCAGTTTGTGGGGGCAATAAGCTGACTTTGTATAAAATACACAAAAGTATGAAGGCTATTGCTTAACGCATTGTAAGCCGCCCTGAGTGTCTGGAGAAGGGCGGCATATAAATCAAATTAAAAAAAAAAAAGAAACAGAGATGTGCACCACCCCCTAGAATCAGACATGACTACACAGGAGAAACCTTTATCTTTTCTATTCTTTCTCATTATAGGAAGGTCGAGAACATGCAGTGATGAGGAAATTAGTTCCTAGGAATTGCAACGACAAAACCAAAAGTAAGTGGTCTGAAATTCTTGCAGATTAATCGGGATTCTTTTTGCCAGAACACTCCTCAAAATATATTAGGTATATAGGAACTAGAACATGGGACAACAGGGCTGGAAAAGATCTTGGAGGTCTTCTAGTCTAACCCCCTGAGACTCTATATCATTGTGGACAAATGGTTGACCAATCTTTTCTTGAAAACTTCCAATGATGGAGCACCCACAACTTCTGGAGATAAGTTGTTCTACTGTTGATTGTTCATACCAACAGGTAATTTCTCCTTAGTTTTCCCTCTCTTAGTTGGATCTCTCTTTGATAAGCTTCCACCCATTTACTTCTTGTCCTTCTGGATTCACAACCCAACACTGTACTCTAGCCTTTCCTGTTAAGAGATGCTTCAGAGCAGTTTGGTCTTCTCTTTCATTCTTGTTTCCAGGTGACACGTCAAGAGGGGTCAAGGTTGCTCATGTTTGAAAACATTTAACAGATTAACAGAGTTGGAAGGGACCTTGTACTGGAGGTCATCTAGTCCACCACCACCACCCCGCCTAAGCAGGAGATCCTGCACCATTTCTGACAAATGGCAGTCCAGTCTCTTCTAGAAAACCTCCAGTGATGAAGCTCCCACAACTTCCAAAGGCAACTTAAGTTCCCTTGGTTGATTGCTCTCCCTGTCAGAAAATTTCCAGGTTGAATCTCTCCTGGATCAGTTTCCATCCATAGTTCCCCACCTGGCCTTCAGGAAAATAGCTTGACCCCTTCCTCTCTGTGGCAGCCCCTCAAATATTGGAAGACTGCTATCCTGTCTCCCCTGGTCCTTCTCTTCACTAGACTAGCCATGCCCAGTTCCTGCAACCGTTCTTCATATGTTTTAGTCTCCAGTCCCCTCATCATCCTGGTTGCTCTTCTCTGCACTTTTTCTAGAGTCTCAACATTTTTTTTTGTAGTGTGGTCAGCAAAACTGGATGCAGTATTCTAGGTGTGGTCCTACTAAAGCTTTATAGATCAGTATTAGTACCTCACTTGATCTTGATTGTATCCCTCTGTTAATGCAATTTAGGATTGCATTGGCTTTTTTGACTGCCACCGCACACTGCTAGCTCATATTTAACTGGTTGTCCATTAAGACTCCAAGATCCCTCTCACAGTTACTACTACAAGATCCCTCTTAACAGTTACTACTGGTAAGCCTGGTTTCATCCGGTCTATATGTGTTACACGTATTTACAAACATGTAGTCCCCTGTAATTTGTATGGGATATCCAGTTCTGATAAACTTGTGCTTTCTAAAGTTGGGGTCACTTGTAAAGCGAGCCTGAATAAGCTCTGTTATCAAGGCTAGTATTGTGCAAGTTTCTGTAACTCGTGGATGTTGGAGTAGAGATATGTATTGGGAGCTTCAGGTCTTTCAGGGGCATCCAAGGAAGCCCATAGAACAGTGTCTTCAACCTTGGCAACTTCAAGATAGGTGGGCTTCAACTCCCAGAATTCTCCAGCCAACACGCTCCAGCCAGTCACGTCTCGCTTGGACTACTGCAATGCTCTCTACATGGGGCTCCCCTTGGGGTGCACCCGGAGGCTCCAACTGGTACAGAATGCGGCCGTGCGGAGGATTATGGGAGCGACGGGGCACTCCCACGTGACACCTCTCCTGCCTGAGCTGCATTGGTTGCCGGTGGACTTCCGGGTGCGTTTCAAGGTGTTGGTAATCGCCTTTAAAGCGCTCCATGGCTTAGGACCAGGGTACTTACGGGACTGCCTTCTGCCACCAATTGCCTCCCACCGGCCGGTTCGCTCCCACAGAGAGGGCCTCCTCAGGGTGCCGTCAGCCAGACAATGCCGGCTGGCGACCCCCAGGGGGAGAGCCTTCTCTATGGTAGCCCCCACCCTCTGGAACGATCTTCCTCCAGAACTGAGAACGATCGCCGACCTCCGGACTTTTCGTCCGGCTTTGAAAACTCATCTTTTCCAACTTGCCGGTCTAGCCTGATCCCTTCTAATTTAAAATGTTTTAGAGTTTTTAGATTTGATCTATTTTAATACCGATTGTTTTAAATTTCTCAGCCAAATTTATACTTGTTTTTAGAATCATTTTAACTTTTATGTATTGGTTTTTATTCGGCTGTTCACTGCCCTGAGTCCGTAAGGAGAAGGGCGGTATATAAGTCTAATAAATAAATAAATAAATAAATAAACAAATAAACAAACAAACAAACATGGGTGATTGGGGAATTCTGGGAGTTGAAGTCCGCCTATGTTGAAGTTACCAATGTGGAGAAACATTGACCATAGAGAAAACCACAAACTAAAAATATAGTCCTCTCTTTCATTCCTCCTCCCACAGGGATATGGGAGGGGGATGTGGGTCCCTCTTAAATTCCACAGATTTAAATATGAGTAAATTGTTTAAGACGTTCTAGTTACATTTCGTTGACACTACTGGTGTTTGTGTTTTTTTAAAGGCAGAATATGGGAAGGCAAGAGCTGACAATGTTTGCTTTTTCAACTAGGCCCTTTTCCCGTTATCCACAGCACCACATTCTAGAAGCGATCAAAGCTGCCTTGTTAAATTTACAGGTTTTTCTGGTTCCTGTGAAACCACAAGGATATCACTCTCAGAATCTGTTCTGACTTGAAGACATTAGCACGAGCTTTACGTTGGTTGCAGACATGGCTAGTTTAGCTTGGCTTGGTCTCAGTCCCCAGGATCAACTTTACGGTTTTGCTTTTATTTTCATGAAGAATTTTATTTTCACCTCATTTGTTTATCTGTTTGTTTGTTTGTTTGTTTTATTCTGTTGAGTTTTTGGGGGGCGGGGTTGAATTTCAAGAGAGAGAGAGAGAGAGAGAGAGAGTAGCAAGCAGCTGTAAAATCTCTGTGTCCCACCAAAGGCTCTCTTACTTCATCCCCATTGCTGACATCCGCCAACAATTATTTATGCAATTTTGAAAAATGTAGCTTCACTTTTATACGGACAAGCAACCGAGTTATGCAACACTTGATTCTGAAAAAGTCCTTCGAAGTGCCCCAGAACTTCCCCATAGCAACCCATGAAACTGGGAAATCAGAAGCAGCTGTTTATTTATTTATTTATTTATTGGTTCGATTTATATGCCGCCCTTCTCCAGAGACTCAGGGCGGCTTACAATGCGTTCAGCAATAGCCTTCATACTTTTGTATCTACCTGCTTAGTAGGGCTTTCGGCCCCCCCTAAGCGGTGGTTTTTTTTTTACAAAGTCAGCTTATTGCCCCCACAATCCGGGTCCTCATTTTACCTACCTCGGAAGGATGGAAGGCTGAGTCACCCTTGAGCCTGGTGAGATTGGAACTCACAGTAATTGCAGGCAGCTGGTGTCACTTAACACCTCTTTAATCTGCTGCGCCACCAAAGCTCTTTAATAATCCTCCTCCTCCTCACAAACACAACTCCCTCCGAGCACTGATGGTGTTATTTAGTTGGGTAATGAAACATCTGCAATGAAGCAACCAAGGTCAGAGAGCACCAAGGACCCCATAGTCATCTCCTCCTCCTTGTGGTCATCCTTCTCTTTCTCCTCCTCCTCGTTGTCCTCATTCTCCTCCTTGTGGTCATCCTTCTCTTTCTCCTCCTCCTCGTTGTCCTCGTTCTCCTCCTTGTTCTTGTCCTCCTTCTCTTTCTTCTCCTTTCATCTAATTCAAATTGATCCTATTCCTTTCCAGCTCTGAGTCAAGCTTTTGACGTCTTCATCGACAAGGTGCCCGAGAAGTACTGGAAGAGATTCATGAGAGCCCTCAAGTTGACCGACAATGAAATTGACTTCGCAGTAAATTATTCACTTTATAAGAACGAGCAGCATTACCATATGCTACGGACCTGGCTGGACAAGAATGGCCAGGCTGCCACCTTGAATGTTCTTCTGGAGGTGCTCAGGGGCATGGACTTAAGAGGTGTTGCAGAAGAAGTTACAAACTCTCTCATTGCTCAGTGTCTGTATGTCTACGAAGATGAAGTTCTTAGCCAGGTGGTCTTTTCTTGAATCTCGTCTTTGACCACCTGGCAAAGTGGTAAGGAGAAGACGTTACGCTACTAGCTTCTTCTGACCAAAAATTGTTTACATTTTAAAATAATAAAAAAACAGCACAAGGCCTTCTATATGTATTGCCTTTTCAAGAGGGCTTTTTTTTAAAAAAAAATGTTGGTGTGCTGGACATGAGATCCAAAGGCAAAATCTGCTCTCAAAGCTGGATGTGGATTATGCCAGTTGTTGCCCTGTCCTTACAGGAATGGTGTCCTTTCTCAGACTTTGCCAGGTCACCATTTAATCTCGGGGAAATACACCCTGGAGTTGAGGAAGTGCCAACAGCGTGCCATGTCTGGCTTGGACTCTGTGTTTAGGTCCCTCTTGACACTTCCTTTCTTTAGTCCACCTGGGTTTTCTAAGGATGGCACAACTGCTCTTTAAGCCACACCCTCCCCCCAAAGATCCATTTTTTTAAAGAGATACCATGCAAATTTGGCTTTTCAGAAACTATCATGGTAAGAAGTATTACTATATCGATGTTGTTTTCAATACAAATGATGTTTCCTCCCCCGACCCCCCCCCCCAATATTTTTTTTTTTTTAAATAATTTGGACAGACTTGAGTATTCTTTTGACTGTGAACAAAAGTTTAACCATCTTTGTACATGGTGTACAAAGTGTTTGGTTTTAAATCTGGCTGCTGTTCAGAATAAAAAGGAACCTCCACAAATAAGGACAATCCTTTTACTTGACGGGCTAGCATTTGCCATTCTGTTGACACTGTGAAGCTTCTCATGAGTTTTCTGCTGAATTTAATTCTCCTGGATAGTGGGTACTAAATGTTCAAAACTGATTTCTTGTATCTACATTTCTGGGATATTAGATGTAGAGGGGAGAAAAAGTCCCTCCCTTAATTCCATACAGCAAGAGTCCCCAACCACTATTGGGCCATGAACCACTATTGGACATGGCCTATTCACAAGCCACGAACCACTATTGGGACGTGGCCTATTTGCAACCAGGCCACATATGAGTGGCATGCTGGTGCACCTAGAAAAGTTGCACCTGGAAAGGTTGGGATACGCGGCAACGTACTTTATTCAACACAGTATATTCAGAAGAGAATTTCTTCTGCCAGGACTAGAAACATTTTCTCTTCTTTCTCATTCAGTGAAAATGAAGTATCTCACGAAAATGGAATGCTATGCCCGAAATTATTTTCCATCTCAGTTTTTAGACATGCCATTATGCATGTCACCTAAAGAAAGGATTGTTCTTAAATGCACTTTGGAGGGTCTCCAGGAATCTCTCTTCATTGATTTGAGAAGAGAGGTCAGAAGGATTTTCCAACTACTTGTTTACAGTTTAGTATTAATTGATATTCTACAAGGCAAGATCCAGATCCTTAGCAAGAGAATTCGTATAGTACGTTGATGAAGTCGGCCCGAGTTGATTGATCTTTTTAAAATATCCTGTTAATTTGAGTTCCTGAAGTTCTTTAATTTGCAAGATTCTATTTCTGATTTGCAGTAAACGTGACAAGGGTTTTTATTTATGGCAATTTTAAAAACAAGCTTATGAATATTTTATGTTGCAAGTTATTAATCTGGGCCACGAGAAAGGAGTGATTTGGCCTATCACACTCCGTGTCTTTGCAAGCAATTGTTTGAGGTTGTAAATTGCGGAGCTCCGTTCTTGTGACGGTAAGGGTGTTGTAGTCTCTGTTCCCTCGGTCTCACCCATCACGCTGAAGGACAGCTTCCACCGATCCTTCTTCCGGAGGCTAATTAAAAATGCAAGAAAATCACCCTAGGAGAGACATGTCCCCTCCCCCTCGCTCCCATTTTCTTCTCCCTGATGAAATTCTCTGGAAAAAAATTCTCTCTGGGCACAATGAGAATTTATCTGCTGAATAAATTTCCGCATTGGCGACAGGAAGGGCATCTGGCCAGTAAATACTCTGCTCCATTCAGTTGCCCAGATTCCACCCCACTAAGGATTATAGAGTCGTTAAAAGGAGATTATAGCAATATTTTGGAAATCACGGCAGGGTAAGGTTGCCATCTTTGGCTCTTGGCCTTTGCAGAGGCAACTTGCTGGCAATCATCCCAACAGCTGGGCTATGTAAGCATTGGATCTGACCCAGCTGTCAGTTGGGCAGGTTCCTGGCGGTTTGTCCCCATTTTGTCCCCATTACAACACTTCCAAATAAGAGGAAGAGAAGCAGGGTTAGATTGATCTCCAAACCCCCAATCCCTTACATTTATGTGAACACTTGTTAAAAAATTTTTTTTAAAAAATGATCCTCTTTGGTTCCATTAAAAAATATTATTTTTTAAAATAAAAATAGATTTACCCTCCTAGATTTACAGATATGAGTATTCCTCCCCCACCCTTTTCGGGTTTGAACTGGGCTTGCAAAATAAAAATAAAAAACAGGACCAAAGCAACTTTCAAGAGTGAGACTTTGGCAACAGGTGGAGCAGTTTAAAAAAAAAAATTGGATTTGCTTCCACTGAGCCTGCTAATTGTTCCACCAGGATTTAAACTTTTGGATTAAATTGGAATTACAAGAAAAGTTCAGTTGACCTTGACTTCACTGAGATCTTTCAACATTTTGATTTTTTTCCACTCCTTTTATCTGTGATATCAAGCTTTCCTTTGCAGCTGTAGCAGGTCAGTGCATTCAGATCCTTCTTGTAGGGTCCAAGGTGGCCCTGAAGTTGTATAGAATAGGGGTCTCCAACCTTGGGAACTTTAAGACTTGTGGACTTCAACTCCCAGAGTTCCTCAGGCAGCAAAGACCCCTGGTGTTAGAACAGTGGCCTTTGTGCGCTGCCCTCCTTTCAGTGTTGAATTCACTGCTTTTGACAATCCACATTTGATTCTGGATAAAGACTATTCATGTTTGGTAGTAAGTGGATTCTGTCTCCTCTGAGATCCATGTCATGGCATTGCTGTTTTGGCTAGCTTACCATGCTTGCAATGTGTCCTTGATTCCGGACACTATTTGAACCACAGCATCAGCACAAGAGGAATTAGGTGGGGCGGTTTCTGCCCATAACTTTCAGCAGTCAACAATTTAATTCAAGAGGGGTGGGTGGATGGAAGGAAAGCAGAGAAGTTGGTGTTGTTTTCAAGGTTGGATGGCAGAGCCATCTTCCCATTGCCCGAGGAACTGTCCAACAGCTTCTTGGGTGGACAAGTGTTCTGGATGAGCCTCAATATCCAGAACACTCAGCTGTGACTTTACACTGTGGCTCACTGTTTTGAGTGAAAATAACATATTTTTTTAAAAAAATCCGGATGAATTTGAATTTGCCTTACTCTGTGGCATTTCCAGAGGCCAATAAAAAGAGGGCCACGAGAATTTTTATTTGGTATGAATTGCAGGAAATCACTGCAGCATTAAAGAGAAGAGGGTGCATAATGATTGACCCCGAGCCAGTTTTTAAAATCTTAAATCTCCTGCATGCATTTTGCATGCGATATGTGACGGAAGTCTTGAAGACCAAGTCCATCTGATTAAGTTTTTGTGGATTTGGAAGGGTCACTGGGTCGCCTGTAAATCTCTGCATTTCAACATATTTCTATCCGATGTATTGCCTGACACCGTAGGATGATAACAAGTCCAAATCTGCTTTCTTAGGAGCTGGGTTCTGGATCTTGCCAAAGGTAGAATGTCATATTTGGAAACATCTACTAGAATGAAGAAAGAAAAATAATTGTAAATAGTTACTCTTCAAGTTGAAGTTTGTTTCGAAATTGTATCTGTTTCCAGATATTTAATATATGCTTTTTGTTTCTGTTTTCTCTTTCAACATTAAATCCTTGTAGAAATGTTAATTTAAAGAAAGATTTTAGATGGTTTAAAAAAAAAACTTTTAAAAAAATTTGTTCAAGTTTGTGTAAAATTCTTGGTTAATTTATAGTCTTGCTTTTTTTTTGCTCTTTGCCTTGTTAAGGTACTTGTTAATGAAGCTATGTAAAGTTCTGTTTTGCAATAAATAAAACCAACATTAAAAATTGCTCACTGTTGTATGGTCTATTAAAGACATATTTATTGTGTTCAGCAAACAGAGCTTTTCTTGTTTTTGGGATTAACTTTTTCTCCCTGGCTTTTTGTGTTCTCATCGTTAAAAACCCTCAAGCTCTCACCCCCCACCCCAATGAGAGGGAAAAAGAGGATGGGAATCAAATTCTTCATTGGATTCAAATTTACCATACTAGAATAGAATAACAGAGTTGGAAGGGATCTTGGAGGTCTTCTAGTCCAACCCCCTGCTTAGGCAGGAAACCCCTACACCACTTCAGACAAATGGTTATCCAACATCTTCTTGAAAATTTCCAGTGTTGGAGCATTCACAACTTCTGGAGGCAAGTTGTTCCACTGATTCATTGTTCTAACAGTCAGGAAATTTCTCCTTAGTTCTAAATTGCTTCTCTCCTTGATTGGTTTCTATCCCTTGCTTCTTGTCCTGCCCTCAGATTCTTTGGAGAATAGCTTGACTCCCACTTCTTTCTGGCAGCCCCTGAGATATTAGAACACTGCTATCATGTCTCCTGTAATCCTTCTTTTCATTAAACTAGACATGCCCAGTTCCTGCAACCGTTCTTCATATGTTTTAGCCTCCAGTCCCCTCATCATCTTTGTTGCTCTTCTCTGTATTCTTTCTAGAGCCTCAACATTTTTTACTTCGTGGCGACCAAAACTGAATACTACTTCTGGATTGCTTGTATTTTGTTCATTTTTTAAAAAGTGGGCATTAGTTTTACTCTCTATATATTCTCTTTGAAGTATATCTTGTATCTATGTGACTCGATCAAAAATTTCAGGATAGGAATGTATGAGCAAGTGAGCTTTGGGCCTCAATCCTGAAGTCAACTCCAGATTTGGGACATAGGGACTAGGCAGGGCACCTATGAACATAAACCCAGCAGGAAGTATGAGACCAACTATTCACCCTTTATAGCAATAGCATTTAGACTTATATACCACTTTACAGTGCTTTTACAGCCCTCTCTAAGTGGTTTACAGATTCATCACTTGCCCCCAACAATCTGGGTTCTCATTTTATGCACCTCTGAAGGAGGGAAGGCTGAGTCAACCTTGAACCTGGTGAGATTCGAACTGCCAAATTGCAGGCAGCTGCCAGTCAGCAGAAGTAGCCTGCAGTACTGCACTCTGACCACTGCATCACCGTGTAGGAGTTGGGCTACAATTTTCAGAATTTCCAATTGACATTATTTCTTGAGTAACTTTGTTGAGTTAATTAATTTACCTTTGCAATTCACTTCAAGATGTGATGTTGGCCACCAGTTTGGCTGGCTTCCCCCCCCCCCCCCCCAAAAAAAATGTTGAATCAGTTCATAGAAAAAGGCTATTAGCAATCAGAATGTCTGCTGGAAAATTAGAGGGATTCCTTTGGCAGTTGGTCAGCCACAGTGAGAAGATTGTTGGGTTGATCCAACAGGGTGCTGCTGATGTTCCAGATGTTTAAATCAGGGGCCCCCAAACTTGGCAGCTTTAAGATTTGTGGACTTCAACTCCCAGAATTCTCCAGCCAGCTGGCTGGAGAATTCTGGGAGTTAGAAGTCCACAAGTCTTAAAGCAGCCAAGTTTGAAGACCTCTGGTTTAAATCAATACATAGACTTCGGAAGCGTGAAACCCTTTATTCATTTCCTTCCTCCCTTTCCAACATATTGTCTTGAAAGAAGTTTGCCAACGAAGGGCAATCTCCTAATAAATAGCAAGCGATATGCAATCTATGGAAGGGGGCACAGTGGCCTGGTGGTTAAGATGCTGGGCTTGTCAACCACAAGGTGGGCAGTTTGAAACCCAAGTGCCGCATGATAGGGTGAGCTCCCGTTACTTTCCCCAGCTCCTACCTACTTAGTCATGCAATCATAGCCACCTCCCGTCTTGACTACTGCAATGCTCCCTACCTAGGGCTGCCTTTGAAAACCACTCAACGACTTCAGCTGGTGCAGAATGCGGCCGTGCAGGCTGTGATGGAAGCGTCCCAACACTCCCATGTTACACCCCTCCTGCGCGACCTGCATTGGTTACTGGTTGCTCTTCAGGTGAGGTTCAAGGTGCTGGTTATTACCTATAAAGCCCTTCATGGCCTAGGACCGGGATATTTGTCGGACCCCCTGCAGTCAGCGACAATCCTCAATCGCCCGGTGCATTCCCACAGACGGCCTCCTCAGGGTGCCATCGGCCAGACAGTTGCCTGGCGACCCCCAGGGGGAGAGCTTCCTCTGTGGGCGCACCAACCCTCTGGAACCAACTTCCTTTGGAACTCCGGATGGCTCCTGACCTTCGCTCATTCCGCCATGATTTGAAGACCTGATTGTTCCACAATTTGGACTGACGGGGGTTACTAATCAATTTTAAATTGTTTTAAATTGGAATTTTAATTTTTACTGTTTTAATGAGGAATTATGCATTTTTACCGTTGTGAGCCGCCCTGAGTCCTTGGAGATAGGGCAGCACATAAATTGCATTATAAATAAATAAATAAGTACAAGTAAATACAGGCCTGGTGGCTCAGCAGACCAAAGCATTGTGATTAACAGCAGCTGTCTGCAATTACTGTAAGTTCGAATCTCCCCAGGCTCAAGGTTGACTCAGCCTTCCATCCTTTCTAAGGTAGGTGAAATGAGGACCCAGTTTGTGGGGGCAATAAGCTGACTTTGTATAAAATATACA
Source organism: Coluber constrictor foxii (assembly GCA_038048745.1). Taxonomy (NCBI): domain Eukaryota; kingdom Metazoa; phylum Chordata; class Lepidosauria; order Squamata; family Colubridae; genus Coluber; species Coluber constrictor. Next base: position 24,154,468 of record CM075967.1, read on the forward strand.
AAAGTATGAAGGCTATAATGTTGTAGGAAAAAATGCTTTTAAAAGTAAAAAAAAAAAAGTTGGCCATTCCCATCCAGTCACATTATCCCCCCAAGCCACGCCCACAAAATAAGCCACGCCCACAGAACCGGTAGTAAAAAAATTTAGATCCCACTCCTGATGCGCATAATAGGAACAGGCTCCCCCTGTTCCTCTGCCTCTCTGATGTCTGACTCTGGAGGCTCTGGAGTCCATGCATCACTCCCAGATGGCCTTCACTCCATCTCTGCCTCCGATGCAGAGCCCTCGTCTGAGCCTTCCCCGGAATCCAGGACTGGCCCATGTTCCTCCCCAGCCTCCTCACTGTCCGACTCTGCAGGCTGCTGGTGGACCACAAGAAATTGTACCGGTTGGAGAAAGAACCTACAACATTCGGTATCCTATTCCAGGATATCCGAACCTCTAGTACGGCTGCACATTTTCAAACTTGCTTTTGTAAGTGCAAGTTGGCTAAATAAATTTATTAGTACAGGGGATTCTTTATGCCAATATCAGAGTTTATTCTTGAGTCTCAAGAGGGGCCCCAAAGAAATTCAAGTTCTAATGCAGGTGACTCATACATCCTCTTTGCAGCTATTGTTAACTTTCAATAACTGCAAGGCGTAGAACAGTTTTGTAAGTGCCAAAACGGGTACAGGCGCACGTGGGGGAGCACCAAAAACCAGAAGAGCTTAGCTCCCTGGCATGCATATGCCAGAAAGCTAAGCTTCCAGTTTCCGGTGTGTGCATGCGCATCCAAAGACCAGCTGGCTGGCGTGCATAAGCTTGCCGGAAATTGGAAGCTCAGCTTCCCGGCATGTGCATGCGGGCCAGGGAGCTGCTCTTCCAGTTTTCAGCGCATCCACGTGTGAAGACCAGCTGGCCAGCGCACATGTGCATGCCAGGACCCAGAAGAGCAAAGGGCAGTGGCTGGTGTGCCCAGAGAGATGGCTCTGCATGCCACTTCCAGCACATGTGCCATAGGTTCGCCATCCCGGGTCTAGAATTTGCAGCTAGGCTGGTGGAGCCTAAAGCCCTGGTGGCACAGTGGTTAAAATGTGGTACTGCAGGCAAACTCTGCCCAGAGTCTAGAGTTCAATCCTAATGGGATCAAACATATTGCGTTGTCATCTTCTTTTTGCTTCTGAGGCAATACTTGAGGGTACTAGAACATGTCTCCTGACTTCTACTTTAGCAAAGCTATTGTAGGTAAAAGCTCTCAACACTAAAGCTTTAGTTATTCGAAGACAGTTAGAAGCCCTGGTGGCGCAGTGATTCGAATGCAGTATTGCAGGCTAACTCTGCTCACTGCCAGGAGTTCAATCCTGACTGGCTCAAGGTTGACTCGGCCTTCCATCCTTTCAAGGTCGGTAAAATGAGGACCCAAATTGTTGGGGGGCAACATGCTAATGTTGTAAACCAAAACGTGCTGTAAAGCAGTTTTGTGGTTAGTTGCAAAGTCATGTCCGACCCATCACGACCCCGTGGACAATGTTTCTCCAGGCCTTCCTGTCCTCCACCATCCTCTGGAGTTTAAACTCACGCCGACTGCTTCAGTGACTTCATCCAGCCACCTCGTTCTCTGTCGTCCCCTTCTTCTTTTGCCCTCAACCTTTCCCCAGCATTAGGCTCTTCTCCAGTGAGTGCTAATCACTATGGATGATATAGATAAGATCTATATCTATATAAGAGTCTTGGTGGTGCAGCAGATTAAAGTGGTGTTAAATGACACCAGCTGCCTGCCTGCAATTACTGCAAGTTCAAATCTCACCAGGCTCAAGGTTGACTCAGCCTTCCATCCTTTTGAGGTAGCTCAAATGAGGACCCGGATTGTGGGGGCAAGAAGCTGACTTTGTATAAAAAAGAACACCGCTTAGGGGGGCCCAAAAGCCCTACTAAGCAGGTATATACAAAAGTATGAAGGCTATTTCTTAACGCGTTGTAAGCCGCCCTGAGTGTCCGGAGAAGGGTGGCATATAAATTGAACCAATAAATAAATAAATATAATCCTAAATGCTATTGCTACTATTCAGAACTGCAACCCACCCACTGGTCCGGATTATCCCCCTCTCTTCTTTCTTTCCCCTTCCAAGTCACAGACAAGTTCACAACCGTCTCTTTAAAATACCATTTATTACAACAGAACCTTCCACACTAAAATCCAGGATGTGTATTGGTTGGTGTTTTCATTTTCATTAAAACAGCACATTAACTGCTGGGGTGGGTGGGTTTATACTCTTTCATACAAGTGCATCTTCAAGCATTATGGCCAAAATCTGGCAGGGAATTGTTCTCTTCCTCCCATTTTTCGCCTAATCTGCCATGTTTGGTCAGCCTTGTAGATTGTGTTGCAAACTACTGACAAAATTATGTGGGGGGGGGGGGGGGAGTGGGGGAGAGCAGCAGCTTTCCAGCCTTTTCTCTATTCTAGGGTCATTTCAGCCCCCCACCTCTCGCCCTTGAACCCCAGTGGAGGATCTGTGCTTCTCTTGGCCAGCGTCTCCTTCATAGGGGTGTCCGCCATTTTAGGAGCAGAGAGACCCTGGCTGTTTGCTGGCAGGACAGCATGCCTTGCTTAAAGCAAAACGTCTAAGAGATAAGTGCATGGGTAGGAGTTAAGTGCAACCAAAAATAAAGTGGCCCTTTTGCCAGGAACCCAGAAAGGTAAAACGAAAGTTCTGGGACACACAGCATCTGCAGCAGCTTGAAATGTTAAGGTGCAGAGAATGGTTGATGTGAGGTACGTAATACTTGTTTTTTTTTTTAAGAAAACTTCTTCTTTTTTTTTTTTTGCAAAGGGGAAAAGAAAAAAAAATACAGAATGGCTCCATCCTTCTTGGAGTAATTGTTTCCCCCCACTTTAAACAAAAACAAACAAAAAATTTTTTTTCCCCTCCTCCAGCATTTTTTTTTTTTTTTTTTTTTGCAAAAGTGAGTCAGTCCCACTGGATGAGTTGAGCCTCTCAGAAAGAAATCAGGACCGTGTTCCGTTCCACCGGTGATGGCCTCCATCTTCTGTGCTTCTAGACTTAGCCGAGGCAGGGATGGAGACCACCCAGAGCTCTGGATGAGATGTTGGACTTTCTGGCTCCTGAGTTGCTCTCCTTCGGGTTTTTCCCTCATCGGCCTCTCGGGGATATTCATGCGGATTTTCCCCGCTGAGGGCCGCAGCCTGTGGCATCTCTCGCCACGCGCCTTTGGAATGCCAGGCATCAGTAGGCTCCTTCCTCCATCTTCTAAGAGCCATCGAAGCATAGGCAGTGCAATCCTCAAACCACAGCAGAGGAAGAGGAGGAGGAGGAAGAGGAAGAGGAAGCTGTGGCTGCCGACGAGGACGGGGAAGAGGCATTCCAGAAGAGCCACCTTCTCTTTGGCTGCCGCTTCTGATGGAGGTAGTCTTCCTTCTCGCGCTCTTTCCTGGCTCTCTGGAAGTGATCTTCTTCCTTCAGGTACCAAACAGGGGGCCACCGATGCTTCTCAAAGTAATCCTGATTTTCTGCAGAGAAAAAAATTAAGAGACGTTGAGAACCTCAGCCTGATGTTAAGAGTTCTTCCGTTTCCTGTTTCTGAAATAGGTAAAGGTTCCCCTTGCACATATGTGCTAATTGTTCCCGACTCTAGGGGGTGGTGCTCATCTCTATTTCAAAGCCAAAGAGCCAGCGCTGTCCAAAGATCTCTCCGTGGTCATGTGGCCGGCATGACTCAGTGCCAAAGGCGCACAGAACACTGTTATCTTCCCACCAAAGGTGGCCCCTATTTTTTCTACTTGCCTTTTTTACGTGCTTTCGAACTGCTAGGTTGGCAGAAGCTGAGACAAGTAACGGGAGCTCACCCTGTTACGCAGCACTAGGGATTCGAACCACTGAACTGCCAACCTTTCGATCGACAAGCTCAGCCTCTTAGCCACCGCGTCCCTCTAGTATTTCTGAAATACTCATACAAATGTAACTTTTTTTTTTAAAACAGCCGGTTGCAATATAAAAACGACTGTACCATGGCAGTTTGCAACGTAAAAATAAAACCAACAATATGGTGGTGTACTCTGTGCATGTTTGCATGCTCAGCTAGGTATTTTGTTGGCTACCAAGCAAGCTTTGCCTATTTGCAAAATGCAAGCAGGGCAAGAAAACTTAAATCGGGCTAGCCGGTTTAGTTCCAAGAACTGCACTGGGCTTGCGGAGACATAAATAAATTGATGGTAGAGCAAAGACTGGGAGCAGCTCGGAGCATCAAGAATGGATGAATCCAGTTCTTTAACTGACAGGTGGTGGAGAAGTAACCGTAAGTAACTTCTTGGGTTGTTCATTTTCAGATTATTATTTTCCCCCCTCTTGAGATTGCAAAAGGGATAAAGGCAGCAAGCAGAGATGACAAGAATGGCTCTTCTCTGCCACAAAAAGCTTGCAAAAACGGTTAGAGTCATCTTTATGATCTACGCCAAGGGTCTCCAACCTTGGCAACTTTAAGACTGGTGGACGTCAACCCCCAGAGTTCCTCAGCTGAGGAACTCTGGGGGTTGACGTCCACCAGTCTTAAAGTTGCCAAGGTTGGAGACCCCTGATCTAACGCGACTCCCTTTCCTAACGGGAAATCAGCTCCACCGTTCTACAAACTCACACCTACCTGCTGACATTGCTTTCATTTCCCGAGGGAACTTGCGACAGATATTGTTGTAGTTGGTGCAGATATAGTGGAGGCACCAGTCGGCAAGCTGGTAAGCACCATGGAACTGGGGGAAGAGAAAAAGAGAGGCTGGTGTGAGTCACCAATTTGTTTGCCAGGAAAGCTATACCTTGACTTAACAAACATTCATTTAATGACTCAACGTTACAAAAAGTGATTTACGATAGGTTTTTTTACACTTATGACACCTCGTCCTCATGGTCATATGAGCAAAATTTGGACCCTTAGCAACTGGCACATATTTAGACTTGTTCTGTAGACCTTTTGAGTCAACTCTTCCTTTGAAAAGGAAGAGAGAATCACTACAATCTAGTGCAGGGATGGGCAGCTATGGCAACTTTATGGCCTGTGAACCTTGCTGGTTCAGGAATTTTGGGAGATGAAGTCCACAGATAATAAACTTGCCATAGTTGACATCTCCACCGGGCTACAAAGCATGAAACTCTGAATTCTAGTCCTGTTCCCGTCACGAAAAATTAGCTGGTTGACTTTGGGGCCAAGTCCTTCTCTCTCATCCCAATTCACCTCACGGGATTGTTTTTGCGGGAATAGGAGGAGGAAGGAGTGTTGGGATATGCTCGCCGCCTTCTGTCATTTTAAAAAATAATAAAGGCGGGGATATGAATACCTGAATAAAAATAAATAAATAAAAAGAAGGCTCTCATCCGAGTCAATGCAGAAGTGCTGAGCTTCACAGAACGTATCATCAGATGAGTATCAGATTATGGCCAGCAAGATTCCAAAAAAAGGACAATAAAATAATGCCAAAACAATATAATGCCAAAACAACTAGACACAGAGAGAGTTTTTCCCCCATGCCATCACTCTGCTGAACACCTAATTTCCACAGCATCGTCTAAAGCCTCAAGATTTATGTAGTTGGGCTGTATTCATACTATCCTTCTCATCTTTCCTACTGCCGTCTCCTATTGGTAATCTTATGATTTCTCACTTGTTGTTTGTAGCCTATGATTTATTATTGTTATGATATATGATCTCATGACTTGTTACATAGTTATAACTCATATATCATATGTTATGATATATGAACTCATGACTTGTTTGTATGCACTGAGAACATATGCACCAGGGACAAATTCCTTTTGTGTCCAATCACACTTGGCCAATAAAGAATATTCCCATTCCTTTGGCCAATAAAGAATATTCCTATTCATTTACGGAGATTCTCAATCATCTCCGGGTCATGGCTATCCCAAAGTTGCTTTTTCAAGAAGCAACTGGATTTTTTGGGTTTTCTTTGAAGATGTTTCACTTCTCATCCAAGAAGCTTCTTCAGTTCTGACTGGATGGTGGGGAATGGAACAGATGGGTTTCAGCAGGTTCTGACCAGTTCTGGAGAACCGGTAGCGGAAATTTTGAGTAGTTTGGAGAACCGGTAGTAAAAATTCTGACTGGCCCCACCCACATCTATTCTCTGCCTCCCAAGTCCCAGCTCATGGGGAAGAAATGGGGATTTTATAGTAACCTTCCCCTGCCATGCCCACCATGCCACGCCCACCAAGCATCGCCGCGCCCACCAAGCCACACCCACAGAACCGGTAGTAAAAAATTTTGACACCCACCACTGGGTTATATAGGAATAGGAATATATTCCATTCCTATATAACACTATTCCAAAACGAGGAGAATTTTGTATTGACTCTAAGTAAATTGTTCATACCTGAGCCAGCTCCAGGAACAAAAGAACATCGCCATCTATATCCACTAACATCTGCGTTGCTTCCATCAAACCAGACACAGTGAACTGTTCTGCAAAAGAATAAAAATATAAAACACAGTCAGTTGGTTCATTACGTGGCCTGCAAAGAAGATTTAAATTTCTGTCTTGTCAATAACAAGCCAACTGAGTTATTGGTGGTCTAGAAATAATAATCTGAGAAATGGTATCCTGTATTGCATTTTTTTTTAAATAGACCTTGTCAGGCCTGGAAAGCCATCTTTTGCGTTGGGCCTTCAGGCCTGCCACATTTACTACTGTGGGAAACTGGGAGGGGGGAATGGTATGGAGCCAGGGTGATATGTAGTCATAATAACATTCCTTTCTCAGAGAGTCAAGGACATCTTGCCCTGCATCTGGACAGCTGGAACTGGGAGGCATCTCCAGTTGGGACGGTGCTTGGATTGGATCATGTGATGGACTTGTGGGTGTTGGGCAGGGACCTGGACTTTCCTTTGGGTGGGGAAAACCTGGAAGCTCTCAGATTGGGGTTTTCCCAGATGTGCCAATATGACGTCTCTAATAAAATGGAACTTTGAGGAAACTCAAGCCTTGGAGTTTTCTTTCATTGGGGATGTTACTTGGAACCCTAACAGTCCTATTCACTGAAAGCTGAGATGAATAAAAAGGCAAATATAAACTTGACACACATAAGAGTGCGTCCAAAATGGACATAATCAAAAATAAGTACGATGTTTATTTTCTACATTTGGCGTTTATTTCCTATGTTTGGCATTTGGAATGACTCATCGTTTCATAGATGGGAAGAGAGAAAGTGCAACGCGGTCCTTAGAATTACCTGTGAGCGCAACCAGATGTGGCAGACACAAGCGGTTGGCCAAGATGATGAGCTTCATGTAATCAAGGTCTGAAGAAGAATAAAACTGGCCAGTATACAGGTACTCAAGCACTGCTCGCATGCAACTCTTACTGGTGTATGGTAGAACTACCTGAAATGATGAAGATACCAAGGGGTTAAATCTGTACCATTTGCAGGTGCAAAATTAAAATAAAAGAAATAAGAAAAGAAAAGAAAAGACTCCCTCACATCCTGGACATAAACTGTTTCAACTCCTACCCTCAAAACGATGCTATAGAGCACTGCACACCAGAACAACGAGACACAAGGACAGTTCTTTCCCGAACGCCATCACTCTGCTAAACAACTAATTCCCACAACACTGCCACATTATTTACTAAGACTGTATTACTATTACCGTATTTTCCAGTGTATAAGATGACTGGGCGTATAAGACGACCCTTCTCAGAGCCATTTAAGGCTCGTCAGAGCCTTATGGGCTGGTCTGCCTGGTTACAGGAGAATGAGACCCGGCGTATAAGACGACCCCTGACTTTTGAGAAGATTTTTTTGTGTTAGAAAGTAGTCTTATACGCAGGAAAATACAGTATTCTTCTCATCCTTACTAGTACCTATCTCTTCCCACTTATTACTATATCCATGTTGCTTGTATCTTTCAATTATATTGTTTTTATTTGTTTCCTAGTACGATTTGATAGCTTATCAAACTATCACAAACTTGACTGTCACTAAGTGTTGTATCTTTTTATTCTTGATGAATGTATTTTATTCCCCTTATGTACACTGAGACCATATACACCTAAGGCAAATTCCTTGTTTGTCCAATCACACTTGGCCAATAAAGATTTCTATTCTATTCTATTCTATTCTATTCTATTCTATTCTATTCTATTCTATTCTATTCTATTCTATTCTATTCTATTCTATTCTATTCTATTCTATTCTATTCTATTCTATTCTAATAAAATAAAAACAGAACAAAAGAAAAAACAATACAATACAATACAATACAATACAATACAATACAATACAATACAATACAATACAATACAATACAATACAGTACAATCTCCACATTTTCTTCAACCATATGGAGCCCATTTTATATCCTTCTCCAGCTGCTGTGCTCTTTCAAAGCAGCATTCAAACATGTGGTGCATTTTGCAGAGAGAACACCAGAGCTGTGAGGTGGGAAGGATTGTGTTGTATGTAGGCTGTTGTGAAGAACTAATGTTGGTTGAAACAGGTGAATAGGGCCGTGTACAAGAAGCTGCTGTTCACTTAGGGACATGACTGTAACTACATGAAGTTACATGAAAAAAAGACAGAGTCAGTTTGGTTAAGGCAGCAGGTGGCTAGAAATCAGGTGACTGGGAGTTCTAGTCTCGCATGAAAGCCGAGTGACTTTGGGCCAGCTAGCCAAGAGATTGTGAGTTCTAGTCCTGCCTTAGGCATGCATGAAAGCCAGCTGGGCGACTTTGAGCCAATCACCAGGAGATGGTGAGTTCTACTCCTGCTTTGGCCGTGAAAGCTGGCTAGATGACTTCGGGCCAGTGGTTCCAGCCCAACTCACCTCACAGGGTTATTGTTGTGGGGGAAAAGAGTAGAAAGAGGAGGAGGAGGAGTATTATGTACTGTATGTTTGCCACCTTGAATTATGTATAAAGTAATAAAGGTGTGTAAATAAATAAATGAGCCTCGGTAGTGCAGTGGTTAGAGTGCAGTACTGCAGGCTAATTCTGCTGGCTGCCTGCAATTTGGCAGTTCGAATCTCACCAGGCTCAAAGATGACTCAGCCTTCCATCCTTCCAAGGTGAGTAAAATGAGGACCCAAATTATTGGGGGCAAGAGGCTGACTCTGTAAACCGCTTAGAGAGGGCTGTAAAGCCCTGTAAAGCGGTATAGAAGTCCATTGCTCTTGCTAAATAATACAAATAAATAAATTTCCCAGTCCATGCTCAAGGTTGCCTCACCTCCTGAGTTGAGCTCTCAACGAAAGGACCCCCAAACATGGCAGCCATCCAGTCACAACTGGAGATCAGCAAGGGCTTGTGGGCACTGATAGCACCATCATCCAATATAAAAGTGACATCTGCAAAGAAGGAAAACATGCTATAGTTAGTTACGCATCCCTGTCACGCTGGAAATGGATGTCTAGATTATGCCTATTTCGAAAAAACTTGCCAAGCCTGGCTTAAGAATGGCAAAGAAGATTTTGTCCGTTGTATCTTTTTTTATTCTTGATGAATGTATTTTATTCTCCTTATGTGCACTGAGAGCATATACACCAAAGACAAAATTCCTTGTGTGTCCAATCACACTTGGCCAATAAAGAATTCTATTCTATTCTATTCTATTCTATTCTATTCTATTCTATTCTATTCTATTCTATTCTATTCTATTCTATTCTATTCTATTCTATTCTATTCTATTCTATATTTTCCATTCCATTCCATTCCCATATATTCTATTCTATTCTATTCTATTCTATTCTATTCTATTCTATTCTATTCTATTCTATTCTATTCTATTCTATTCTATTCTATTCTATTCTATTCTATACTGTTCTGTTCTATTATTCTATTCTATTCTATTCTATTCTATTCTATTCTATTCTATTCTATTCTATTCTATTCTCCATATTTTCCATTCCATTCCATATTTTCTATTCTATTCTATTCTATTCTATTCTATTCTATTCTATTCTATTCTATTCTATTCTATTCTATTCTATTCTATTCTATTCTATTCTATTCTATTCTATTCTATTCCATATTTTCCATTCCATATTTTCTATTCTATTCTATTCTATTCTATTCTATTCTATTCTATTCTATTCTATTCTATTCTATTCTATTCTATTCTATTCTATTCCATTCCATTCCATTCCATTCCATATTTCATATTCTACTCTGCTCTACTCTACTCCACTCCACTCCACTCCACTCCACTCCATATTTTCTATTCTATTCTATTCTATTCTATTCTATTCTATTCTATTCTATTCTATTCTATTCTATTCTATTCTATTCTATTCCACTCCACTCCACTCCACTCCACTCCACTCCACTCCACTCCATATTTTCTATTCTATTCTATTCTATTCTATTCTATTCTATTCTATTCTATTCTATTCTATTCTATTCTATTCTATTCTATTCTATTCTATTCCATTCCATTCCACTCCACTCCACTCCACTCCACTCCACTCCACTCCACTCCACTCCACTCCACTCCATATTTTCTATTCTATTCTATTCTATTCTATTCTATTCTATTCTATTCTATTCTATTCTATTCTATTCTATTCTATTCTATTCTATTCTATTCTATTCTATCCTATCCTATCCTATCCTATCCTATCCTATCCTATCCTATCCTATCCTATCCTATCCTATCCTATTCTATTCTATTCTATTCTATTCTATTCCATTCCATTCCATTCCACTCCGAGATGCCTGGAGTAGTGAAAGAGCTGGTCATTTCATTTGACAGCAGGCTTCTGTCTTCCTTCTGAGGAGGTAGAAAGGCCATGGGATACATAGGTACCAAATGAGGTGATAAACCTTATCCAAACTCTCCCGCTTGGAGATTGGATAAGATTTCAACCTCACATTGGAACCAGTGCTTCTCTGCCTATGTAAACCCAGTTGGAAGAGAATGGAATGGCAGAACTGGGGGTGGAATGAAAAGGGGGAATCAGCCAAGAATCTCTATGTAGCCACAAGAGAATGAATTCCAACTCTTTTTGAATGCTATTGACCCTTATCTAACTCTAAACCAGAGGTCTTCAAACTTGGCAACTTTAAGACTTGTGGACTTCAACTCCCAGAATTCTCCAGCCGCTGGAGAATTCTGGGAGTTGAAGTCCACAAGTCTTAAAGTTGCCAAGTTTGAAGACCTCTGCTCTAAGCAGATGCCAACCCTTAATTGAGAAGATTCCTGTGCATGGGCTTTTAGCAATAAATCAGTTTAATTGAACTTTCATGTATGGATCCGGTCTTTTGTGCCTGACACCAGAATAGCAAAGCAGAAGACTTTACAGTAATCGTTTCCCTACTAGCGAGTAGGATGTTTTCAATGCAGGATACATTTTCAATTCCTTGGCTGAAAACGTATCCTGCGTTTAAAACATCTTACTCAAGGAACACGCAGAATGTTGGCACACAGAAAAGGCAGATTTGGCAGTCGTGGGTTCCCCCACAAGCAGCCAAGTTCATTTTTGTGGGGAGAGCAAAGCACCAATCACCAATGCACGCATGCACAGGAAACAACAGACGCTAAAATTCTATTTGCTTATTTGACCTCCCTTGGACTGCAACTCAATAGACGGTTGTAAGACACAATGTTCACTCCCAGAATAAGGCAGGCTTCCCCTGATATCGATGCTCAGGAGATTGTAGGATCCAATCTGAGTTGGTCACCCGGGATCAAAGGTTTATTCTTCCAAGTTTTGGGGCTCAAGCTACAACCCATCCTCAGGAAACTTAGAAGGCTAGGGCTTGAGGCAGCAAAAGGAAACAACTAATGACTTAATAGCCGGCCATCAACTTCCTAATTAACAACTAAAAGCCAGGCATAACCAGGCAACATATAAATACAATGCTTAGAACAGCCCAGTGCACACATTCTGGAGAAAGGGAGAGAGAGGGAGGGAGGGAGAGAGAGACAAAGAGAGAGAAAGGGAGGGAGAGGGAGAGAGAGATGGAGGGAGGGGGAAGGGAGAGAGAGGGAGAGAAAAAGAGAGAGGGAGGGAGAGGGAGGGAGGGAGAGGGAGAGGAGAGGGAGAGAGAGAAGGAGAAGGGGAGGGAGAGGGAGAGAGAGGAAGAGAGGGAGGGGAGAGAGAAAGAGAGAGGGGAGAGGGGAGAGAGGAAGAAAAGGAAAGAGAAGGGGTAGAGAGATAGAGGGAGGGAGGGGGAAAGGGGTGAGAGAGAGGGAGAGAAAGAGAGAGGGAGGAGAGAGGGAGAGAGAGGGAGCGAGAGGAAGAGAGGGGGAGGGGAGAGAGGGTGGGAGAGAGAAGGGGAGAGAGGGAGAGAGGGAGAGAGGGAGACAGAGGGGGGAGTGAGGGAGAGAGAATGGGAGAGAGGGAGAGAGAGGGGGGGAGTGAAGGAGAGAGAGTGAGAGAGAGAGATGGAGGGAGGGAGAGGGGGAAAGGAGAGAGTAAGAGGGAGGGAGAGGGAGGTTTCCCGAGGATGGGTTCCAGCCTGAGTCCAAAAGTTCAGAAGACTAAACCTCTGGTCCTGGTGACCGACTCGGATTGGATCCTGCAACATTAATCCTGGGACATGTATATTTGCCTTCATTCGTCAAGTCGATTGTCCCGTTGGGAGCTCAAAAGGATGTCTCAGTTGAATTAAAGACCCCTGGCTTTAGAGCATTTCCCAAATCTCGCTTCCCAACCTACCAGAGAAAGTCCCCTTGGCCAGACATTCTTTCACCCGATTGGTTCTCCTGACGTGGAAGGCTTTGGTGATCTCCTGGTTCATGAATGCCTCATTGTTGAGGATGTTGGCCACCATCATCCTGAGGTCGAAGACTTCGAGCAGTTCAGCAATGTGGGCAATATGCATGAGATCTCTCTCGTTCTCATCCAGCTCCCCGGTGTATAGATATTTGAGCACGGCCCTGAATGGTCCAAGCTGGATGGAGGGATCCATCTTCACGACCACCATCAGCCGGGGTTTGTAGGTCATGGGGTCATCGGCCATCTCCTCCTGGATGCTGACAAAGGCACGGCTCCAAGAGGAGAGGATTCTCCCCCGCTTTAGCCCTCGTTCCCCGTAGTTCTTGCCCCGCAAAATCCCATCACTGGTGGAGGCTCTAAGGCACGGTTTTTGCTGGCCGGAGCCAGCTTCTTCAGTACTCTCACAGATGTCAAAACTAGCAGCCCTCAAGAGGAAGTCCCGCCCGTGGTGATGATGCCGTTCCTGAGGAACTGTTCGCTCTGCAGCGCCCATCCTGATGCTGCTTCCCGTCATCTCCTCTTGGCCCTCCTCGTTCAGGTCCATCAGGAACAAGTCATAGAACTTGGAGGAGGCGGTGGAGAGGTAGATCTTGTGCGCGTAGATTTTGATTCTCTCTTGCAGCACCAGGATAACATCTGCACACAAAGGGTCTTCCAGCAGATGTGCCGGGCGCTCTTCATTGTTGGAAGGAGGGTCGGGGACAATGATGATGGGGGGAGGAGGCTTGGGGGGCAAGAAAGGGGCTTGGAGCAACGGTCTTTGGACATTACGGAGGTGGGATTTCCAGAACTGGAGATGCCGCCGGGAGATGAGGGCTGCTCGGATGGCATTGTCGAAGACGTCCTTGATGCCAAATTGGGCTACTACACTGGTCTCGTAGTAAGGGATGCCCAGTTCTTTGGCTACCTCTCGACCCTTCTCCGGAGGCAGAATTTCATTTGATTTGATTGGCCTGGAAGAAAAAGAAAACAGCCACAGGTCTGATGTTAGCCGAGCAACCAAAACTCAAAATTATAGGCAGGGGGAAGCGGGGAGAAAAGGATGATTATCTAACTGGAAAAACAGCAATTCATCCCAAAAATTATACAGCTATCGGAGTGATCAGGCTAAGAATACAATTCATACTACCGTTACGTAGTCAATCTCTACAAGCCGAAGAGGTTGTAGAAAAAATGGTTTTAAAAGTAAAAAAATAAAAGTTGGCCACACCCACCCAGTCATATTACACCCCACCCTCCCACCAAGCCACACCCACAGAACTGGTAGTAACAAATTTTACATTTCACCACTGAACTAAACCCAATATCCTACCTGGCTAAAGGTCTCCTGGCTCGGTTCACTGCTTCTAGGTCAGCATAGCGAAGGTCGAGCTGGCAGCCTACCAAGATGACAGGTGCCCTAGGACAGAAATGCTTAATCTCAGGGTACCACATGGTCTTCACATGGTGGAGGGAGTTTGGATTAGCAATGGAGAAACATAATACTACGACATCAGATCTGTGGGAAGAAAGGAAGCAGGAATCAGTGACTGCATAAGAGTTTGCCCTGAATGATGGCCTTTGGCACTCCCCCCCCCCCTCATAATGTATGTACGATACTGTGTTTCCCCGAAAATAAGAACCTGTCTTATATTTTTTTGAACCCCGAAATAAGCTCTTGGCCTTATTGCCATGCGCTCAAAGGCCCAATTGGGCTTATTATCAGGGGATGTCTTATTTTGGGGGAAACAGGATAGTAAGGGTACACATTTGACCTGTGTCCTGGAACAAACTCAGATTCCTTTTCGTAGATGGTCTCCTTATTTTCTTTTTCTTTTTATTTGGTAAACACACACATAAAATCTAAACTTAGCATATAATTTCCTGACATCAATAACCGAAATTCTTCAGTATATATTTTTTCATCTCGTCTTATATAACGATATTGTTTTGATCTTTAGTTAGACGTTGTTGTGTCTTATTTGGTACAAAATTTTATTTTACTCTTTTAGGATCCTCTTTTGGTTTGTTTTCCCCTTCTAACCATTGATACCACCTTTGCCAAACCAGATAGTACTCCGATTCTTCTTTTCCTTGAATTTCCTTGGTAAATCTGTCCATCTCAGCACATTCCATGACTTTAGATATTATTCTGTCTTGTGTTGGGACTTCTTCCAGTTTCCAATTCTGTGTGTAAGTGATCCTTGCGGCAGTCAAAATGTGGGTCATCAAGTATATTGTTTCTCTATCATATTTACTTGTAAATATGCCTAATAAATATGTTTCTGGTCTTAGTGATACTTTTTGGGTTGTTATTTGTTCCAATTGAATTTTGATGTTATTCCAGAATTGTTTGGCTTTGGGACACGACCACCACATATGGTAGTATGTCCCTTTCTGCACTTTACACTTCCAACATAATGAAGAGGTGTTGAGGAACGTTTTGGAAATTTGTGCTGGTGGGAGATAGTCTCCTTATTTTCCTTGCCTTAACAATACTCCTGGAATTAGTATCATAACCCGCAAAATGCTGTTTGAAATCTCGGGAGATGTGCTTAGAGCAGAGGTGATATTCAGCTGGTTCGCACCGGTTTGCGCGAACCTGTAGTAATAACCTGCTGCCCCGGCGCTATGCCATCCAATTTAGACACATTTTGAAGCAGTGTGCATGCATGTGTTGTGGTCTGCCAACACTGGCAGCGGAGTCAGAAAGTGTTCCTAGAAAGGGGGAGCCTGTTCCTAGTGCACGCATGAGAAGAGCTGCCAGAAGGCAAGAGCAGCTAAAGCAAAAAGGACAACTCAGGAGTAAGGCCAAGAGATATTGGCCCCTCCCATAAGGCTTAAAAGACCAACAATGGCTCTCGGGCTCTTTATCGGAAAATAAAGTTGATAGATTGGTTTCTTGTCTTGCTGCATTTATTTCTTGTTGGCGTCTTCTGCTTCTGAACTTTTGCCAAGAAAAGCCTTTGGCAGGTTGCCTAATTAGACTAAGGTTGGTGATAAGGCCGAAGAATTGTGTTATGAAGCAAAGGTGGCTGGGAAATTCTGGGAGTTGAAGTCCTCCAGGCTTAAAGTTGCCAAGGTTGGAGACCCCTGGCTTAGAGGGAGCATCAGTGAGTAGAGTAGGACTGTTTTCTCCACCTGTATATCTTCTGGACGTTAAGACTTCCAACTTCCAGAAGGCCATCCCTATTTCTTGCAACTCTGAATTTCGCAGCGAACCTCTCCGCTATGTTTTTGGGTTCTACGGAAGTTCTGTATCCGCTTTCAGGATAGCTTCTTTTTCTTCCTTAGCTTTCTTCACTTCTCTATTCCCTTCCCCCTCCCCCCCACTGCTTTTCTAAGTGCTTAGTATTTTGTATTTTATAATACTTTTTTGTTGTTGTTACCCCATGGACAACATTCCTCCAGGCCTTCCTGTCCTCTACCATCCTCTGGAGTCCATTTAAGTTCACGCCGACTGCTTCAGTGACTCCATCCAGCCACCTCGTTCTCTGTCATCCCCTTCTTCTTTTGCCCTCAATCTTTCCCAGCTCTTCTCCAGTGAGTCCTTCATTCTCATTAGGTGGCCAAAGTATTTGAATGTCCTCTTCAGGATCTGGCCTTCTAAAGAGCAGTCAGGGTTGATCTCCTTTAGGACTGACCGGTTGGATCACCTTGCAGTCCAAGGGACTCGCAGGAGTCTTCTCCAGCACCAGAGTTCAAAGGCCTCCATTCTTTGGCCCTCAGCCTTTCTTATGGTCCAACTTTCACAGCCAGACATTGCAATTGGGAAAACCATCGCCTTGACTCTACGCACTTTAGTTGGCAAGGTGATGTCTCTGCTTTTTAGCATGCTGTCTAGATTTGCCATAGCTTTCTTCCCCAGGAGCAAGAGTCTTTTAATTTCTTGGCTGCAGTCCCCATTTGCGGTGATCTTGGAGCCCAGGAAAATAAAATCTGTCACCACCTCCATTTCTTACTTTATAACTCAGTAAAAATGTTAATGGAAGTTCTGTGTCCGCTTCCAGGACCTACCTTCCATAAGCAAACCGCCTGTCTTTATGATGGTCCCCAAAGGTATCCCAAAGCCTTAAGGAAACGCTAACATCATCTACGACATCTCGGGAACGTTCCAGTACCTGGGAGAAATTAAAAAAAAAAAGATTATCTTCAGACCAAAAGGGACAATTAGAGGTCCAGTGTAGTGCGGGGCTGAAGGTGGTAGACCAGGGAGGCTGGAGACCCAAATTCTAATCCCCTTTCAGTCACGGAAACTGTCTTTCAACCCAAGAGCTAACCTGGTGCAGTGATAAAGGTGATGACTGAGAATAGGTAGGGTAAGGTCCATGTCTCTCTAGAGCAGGGGTTGGGGAGGGGTGTCAAACTCAATTTCATTGAGGGCCGCATCAGGGTTGTGTTTGACCTGGGGGGGCGGGCAGGGGGGGTTTTCAACAGAAACCAAATCAGAACCAAAGCTCCCTATACCACATCATAAATTTTATTATTAGAAGACAATGTGTGGTTGCAGTTTAGGCCGAGAACAGACCTCTTTAAAGCTGGAGATGATGGGGAATAAAGGAGACTTTTTATAAAAGTGTTTTTGGATGCTGTTTTGATGTGGAACATCCAAAAACTGAAGTAGGGAGAATAAATTAGAAATAGAAAATGGTCCAGAATAGTGCAGAAAAGGTTCTCTTTTTTCCCCCCAAGTATGCAACTTATTTTCCAAAAATCTGCACATCGTTCTTTTATTGTTCTACACACACACGCACACAAAATAGTGCCTTCATTTTTTTTAAAGAGTTTGTCATGACAATGTTGTTTACTGTAGAGATCCAGGGAGTTGTGTAAGCCAAACGCAACTGTGTGTTTGGTGCTTATAAATGCAGCAGTTTTAAGTGTCTGCAAAAGAAGTTATTTTTTTACACTATCAGTTCCCCCTTGATATACCCGATCGATGAAAATGCCACTCACCTCAGAAGAAGAGAAAAGAAGAATGGGAAAAGGAGAGGAAGAAGGAAGGGGAAAGAAGAGCAGGAGAGAGGGGAAGAAGGGGAGGAAGAAGAGAGGAGGGGGGAAAGAGGAAAGGAAGTAGGAAAGGAGAGGAGGAATGAGGAAAGAAGAAAGAAAGGAGGAGAAAAAGGGAAGGGAAAAAGGAAAGGTTGTAGTAAAACAAAAGAAAGAATTGGTAAAAGAGCAGACCCGAACAAATACCGTATTTTCCGGCGTATAAGACGACTGGGCGTATAAGACGACCCTCCTCAGAGCCATTTAAAGCTCATCAGAGCCTTATGGGCTGGTCTGCCTGGTTACAGGAGAATGAGACCCGGCGTATAAGACGACCCCCGACTTTTGAGAAGATTTTTGTGTGTTAGAAAGTAGTCTTATACGCAGGAAAATACAGTAATTAATTAATTACCTAATGGAAGTTAAAGAAGAAGATGAACGAACAATGTATAAGGATGGATAAAAGACTGTACATTTAAACATGTGGATGAAAAATTAAAAATAAAAGACTTTTTTCAAAAAAAAGAAAGAAAGAGAGAGAGAAAATGCCACTCACCTCCTGGCAAACCCGGTACTGATCAATGGCCCAGACCGTGGGCACGTGGGTAGCAAGGAGCTGGTACTGTGTCAATGTGGCGTTACATGCACGGGCACAAATGAGCCGAGTCTTGCCCACAGCATTGTCCCCAACCACAACACATTTGATCGTTTCTACGTTTGGCCTTTCATAATCCATGTCAGAATCCATTAATTGGGACCTGCATCGAGAGAGAGAGAGAGGAAAGAAAAGATAAAGGTGCATCAGGGAGGGGTTTCTTTTTAGCTGGAGCTCCAGAATGTCTTCTACAAGCCACACCACAATGGAAGAAATCAATATTAGAATAGAATAGAATGAATGAGCTTGAAGGGACTTTGGAGGTCTTCGAGTCCAGTCCTCTGTTCAAGCAGGAGAACTTATACTACTTCAGATAAGTGATTGTCTAGATGCTTCTTAAAAACCTCCAGTGTTGGAGTGCCCACAATTTCTGGTGGCAAGCTGTTCCACTGGTTAATTGTCCTCACTGTTAGGAAGTTTCTCCTCAGTTCCAGGTTTTTTTTTTAAATTAGATTTATATGCCGCCCTTCTCCGGAGACTCAGGATGGCTTACAATGCGTTAAGCAATAGCCTTTATGCTTTTGTATATTTATACAAAGTCAGCTTATTGCCCCCACAAACTGGGTCCTCAATTTACCTACCTTAGAAAGGATGGAAGGCTGAGTCAACCTTGAGCCTCGAACTCGCATAATTGCAGACAGCTGGGTGTTAATAACAGGCTATCTAGCCCATTGAGTTATCTGAGGCTCCTATCTGAGGTTGCTTCTCTCTTTGATCAGTTTCCATCCATTGTTTCTTGTCCTGCCCTCAGGTGCTTTGGAGACTAATTTGACACCCCCTCTTCTTTGCGGCAGCTCCTCAAATACTGGAATACTGCTATCATGTCACCCCTAATTCTTCTTTTCTTTAGATTAGCCCAGGGATCAGCAATCTGCAGCTCTGGAGCCGCATGTGGCTCTTTCACCCCTCTGCTGCGGCTCCCTGTCACTCAAAATATGCATCACAACCGCCAATACGCGACACCCACCGGCACGTGACTTATTGAGCTTTTCAACTCACCAGTAGGCCAACCATGGATAAATCCCAGAAAAGAAAAGTTTCAGAAGAAAACAGAACATTCAATTTAACTACATATGCTAATTTTGTGGCCGCTCAAGAAATAGTCAGGCACGGGAAGGGTTTTATGGCTCCCGGAGTTTTCTTTTCTGTGGGAAACGGGTCTAAATAGTTTTTTGAGTGTTTAAAGTTGCAGACCCCTGGATTAGCCAATAATCCTACTTCACAATGGGGTCTGCTGGAGGGGGGTTTGCAATGTTCTTTGCAAATAGCCCCCCCCCCCACTCTCTCTCTCTCTCACACACATCTATACCACCATTAACTGGCCACCCAAATTTCAGCAGTCTTGGGTAGTTGTTCTTTTCCAGTCTGAGATAATCCTCACCAGATCTCAAGAAAAGAATTTAAGAAGAGCCTTGAAGGGGTTTGGGAATTTGGCCACCTACCCAACATGCATTTCAGGCAATGCCCCTTTAAAAATTAATAAGTGTTTTTCAGAATATGTCTCAGTGCAGCTTCTGATAAGATACATACCCTGGAAATTTGGTTCCAATCCCTTCCCTTCTCCTTGTTTTCTACCCTGGTCATGTGAGAATTCTCCTAATCTTACTTCTACCAAACCTGTCTCCCATTGAAGAGAACCAGCACGGAGTCTGACCCATTTCTCTGCCCCACAACATCCCACCCCATCCCACCCTCTCAGCCCCATCTTCCTTTCTTCCTCTCTTCTCATATAAACACATCCGAAGGCACCACACCAGCAGCCGCTGGGACTGAATAATTAAAGAAGAAGCTGTAATGCAGGCTCGGGCTGTTTCTTTAGCAAAAAGGAACCACCGATACTTGGGATAATGGAATTTACAGCTGACTCGGAATAAAACAAAGGGTTGGTTTAAAAACACACACATACAAACTTGTTTCCCTCGGTAGGAAAGTTTGTACTAAGAGCGTCACAACCGGCAACTGGATGGGAAGAACCGTGCAGTTAGAAAGACCGCTGCTGCGGGAAGGAAGGGGGCATTCGATGCGGTTGAACCTTTGCCCTCAAATGAAATTGAAGGAAGTGTGGGTGTGGGTTCTCTTTATCTTCTGTGCTGGGATTTGGATCAGATCGTACAAGCTATCCAGCAGCCTGTAGCTGATCTAATTTAACCGTAGGAGTTTGGGAAGGAAGTTAACTCAACTCAAAGTCTTAAGGCAAAGATTGCTTCCGTGTTCCCCATTTCTCTGTACTTCTATGTTCTGTGATGTGAGCTTTACATCATTCAAGGTGACAAATAGTATAGAACAGGGGTCTCCAACCTTGGCGACTTTAAGCCTGGAGGACTTCAACTCCTAGAATTCCCCAGCCAGCAAAGCTGGCTGGGGAATTCTGGGAGTTGAAGTCCTCCAGGCTTAAAGTCGCCAAGGTTGGAGACCCCTGGAATAGAATATAGAATTACGAAGTTGGATGGGATGTTGGAGATCTTCTAATCTCAAGCAGGACCAATTCATTTCTGGACAAATGGCTATCCAATCCCTTCTTAAAAACCTCCAGTAATGGAGTGCGCGCGACTCCTGAAGATAAACTGTTCCACTGATTAATTGTCCTCACTGTCAGGAAATTTGTCCTTAATTCTAGCTTGGATCTCTCTTTGATAAGCTTCCATATGTTACGTCTTGTGTCCTGCCCTCGGATGCTTTGGAGAGTAACACCCACTACTCTGTGAGAGCTCCTCAAATATTGGAAGACTCTTTATCGTGTCACCCCAGCCCTTCTCTTCATTAAACTAGACCAGGGATCTGCAACCTTAAATACTCAAAGAGCCATTTGGACCCGTTTCCCACAGAAAAGAAAACACTGGGAGCCACAAAACCTGGGTGGGTGTGGCCAACTCAATGTCACTCACTTCTACCAGTCACATGATTCCTCTAGCCACGCCTACCCAGTCGGTCATTAGGGCAGAGAACCAGTTGTTAAAAAACACCGGGAACCAGAAAATCCTTATGACATATCTCTCTCCCTTCCCTCCTTCCTCTCTCTGTATCTCTCTATGTCTCTCTCTCTCCCCCACTCTCTCTGTATCTCTGCCCTGGCCGCTTCTCCATCCCCCACCATCGCCCTTACCTTCTCAGACCAAGCGAGGAATGTCTGGGAGGGGAGGGCGAGGGGCAGGGCCAGCCAATGGTGGGATCACCTGACAGGGAGCCACAGCAGAGGGCCCAAAGAGCCGCATGCAGCTCCGGAGCTGCAGGTTGCTGACCCCTGAACTAGACATACCTCATTCCCAACAACCAAGGATAGTATGCTTTGGCCTCCAGACCCCTGTTCATCTCTGGGGCTCTTCTCTGCACTCTTTCTATAATCACAACCATTTCAGCAAGGGTTAGAGACCTCACGGCTGCCTGCACATAACATACTACGCTTACTTCCTTTTACATTTAGCAATGGGCTCGTTGGTAGAACTCAACAAGTTTATGAATTCAACAGATTTACAATTCAAAATTTGGGTTTTTAAAATCATAAACGATAAAAGGGTCAATTCAATAACCCAGTTAAGCATGTTATGCAAATCCACCCAGGTCACACGCAGCTTATCAGCACGGAGATTAAACTATGCTCACTCAGTGCTACTCGTGGAAGTTGGTGATTGTATAACATAGAATGTTGGCGCAAACGAAGTAATATAGACTTGAGTCCCGAGTGTTTTTTCATAGCAAAAGGACAGATTTGGGGAAAGGCATTTAAATAAATGTGCAATGAGAAATGCAGGTGGCACAGCAGCCCATTACGGTGGTGGTCTAAAATAATAACCTCCATATTGTTGGAAAATGTATCCAGTGGATAAAAGAAAAGCAAAATAAAAGAATTACACAGAGAGGAAAAAAAACCCCTTCAGTTTCTCAGCGCATGGGTTTTTGAAAAACTGAGTGTGATTTATTCATCCCAAAATAGGTCTAAAGTGTCAGGTATCCACTGATTTTATAAAAAAAATCGGTTTTTGTGATAAAAATAAGACCACACACCATTTGAGGCACACCAAAAAAAAGGTGTATTATTAGCTTCCTTCTTTTTTGTTCCCAATACACGACATTGGCAGCAGTCAGAAGAGTTTGATAAGAATAAAAAGTTTCTTTTAAAAAAAAAAATTAAGAGACTTTGAGACTACAATTCTATTTATGTTGACCTTAAGAAGCAATTGTATATAGCATTCATCTCACCTTAGCAGGTAGCATTATCCCAAAGCAATTCAAACATATTTCTATAGGATTTCAAATGGATTTGTACAACTCAACCTCCCAAGAGTGGGATAATTCTAATACTCAGTATATAAAGTACAATATGTAGAAGTAGAACTAATGAAAACCAAGTTTAAATTCCCACTGAGCCACAAAAGGTTGCAAGGTAATTGTAGGCTATATTGTACTATATAACATGATTCATACAGTACCTACTACTTAAAATATAGTTAATGTGATCACCGTGTATTGAATAAACCACAGTCTATAAGGCATCATATATAACCCCACCATGGATGGGGTCACACCGGTGGTGAAATCCAGTTTTTTTTTTACTATCAGTTTTACTACTCAAAATTTCCACTACCGGTTCTCCAGAACCTGTCAGAACCTGCTGGATTTCACCCTGGGTCACACAATATACTAAGCCAGAACTGGAAAAAAAAAACAGGTTGTCTGAACTCAGACAATTCAATCCGCTCTACCTCTCAGATCTATTCTGAGGATAAAATACAAGGAAAGTGTAACACCATGCCTATAATCCGGAGTAAATATACAGTATATAATAGAGAGGCCATTAAGAACCATTTGCTTGCATTAAGCATTCATTCAGGGGCAATAAACAAGTAACCACCAGTTTGGTGTAGTGGTTAAAGCATGAAGCTAGGAACCAGGTATGGTGAGTTCTAGTCCCACCTTCGGTACAAACCCAGCTGGATAACCTTTGGCCAGTCACTTTCTCTCTGCCCTGGGAAGGGGGCAATGCAAAACCCCTTGCTAAAACTTTGCCAAGGAAACTTCAGGGATTTGTCCAGGAATCCAGACAGATTCAAAGGCAGAAAGGAGGAGGGAGGGAAGGAACCCACAAGCAATTCATATCTAGGGGATGAACACAGCCTGAAATCTTGGTATAGTAGGTTATCATGATTTCATAGTAGCACGGTGGATGCTGGCATCTGTCCCAAATCCCTTGGTAGACTTTTGCTTCAAAGATTCCTTTTTAGCACTGACGCTAAAGGAAAGCTCCAAGTAAGAGAACCAAGTTTGTAACTCCTGTTTGGGAATCAGAGCCTTGGTGGAGCAGCGGACTAAAGCGCTATTAAATAGCACTTAGTTGCCAGCTGCCTGCAATTACTGCGAGTTCAAATCTCACCAGGCTCAAGGTTGGCTCAGCCTTCCATCCTTCCGAGGTAGGTAAAATGAGGATCTGGATTGTGGGGGCAATAAGCTGACTTTGTATAAAAAAGAACACCGCTTGGGGGTGGGTGGGTGGGCACGCGAAAGCCCTACTAAACAGGTATATACAAAAGTATGAAGGCTATTGCTTAACGCATTGTAAGCCGCCCTGAGTCTCCGGAGAAGGGCGGCATATAAATCGAACCAATAAATCAATAAATAAATCAATAAATTACACAGGGCTGCAAGAGTTAAGAAGAACTCACTCCAAAGATACAAGAGGCAGGGGCACAGGGAATATAAACAAGAGGGGGTCAAGCTATTTTCCAAAGCACCAGAAAGTGGGACAAGAAGCAACGGATGGAAACTAATCAAGGAGAGAAGCAATTTAGGACTAAGGAGAAATTTCCTAACAGCGAGAAGAATGACGGTAACCGATGGAATGTCTCGCCTTCAGAAATTGTGGCTGCTCCAATCTCCAGAGGCGTTTTAAGTAGAAACTGGACCGCCGTTTGACTGAAATGGTAGGGGGTCTCCCGCTTGGACGGGGGGGTTAGACTAGAAGACCTCCAAGACTCCTGCCAACTCTGTTATTCTATTTAAGGTTGTTGGAAAGAAAATATAAGGAAGCAAAGTTCCTTGCAGCGGCAATAGGGTGGCTCAGAAGACTGGCTCACTCAGAGCCACATGCTATATAAACAAGGGACAATCAATTCAACGCCCAGTCCAAAACTAACCCCTCTGGACCATCCCTGCAATTATTCATCATTTATTCTTTCTTTGCACCATACTGTATAATATGCAAAAGCTCTTGGGATTACAGGGAGGACAGATAATCAAAGCCATCCTTCTGCTCTCTTCCTTTTCTTCCTCGCACACCTATTGAGTGCCTATTTTTAGTAGCTCTTTTGTCCCAGGGCAGCCAATTCACAATCTGCTTTGTTCTCCAGGATCTGTAATCATGACACTCAGATGCTCCAGTGTCTCCCACCCGCCCCCACCCAGGCTTGTCTTAGCCTTAACCCTTCTCCTTTTCAGACTCAAGTTTGCTCTCGTTTGCCCCCCGTCTCTGTAATTCCAGCATCTGTCGCTGCTCGTCACTCCTCCCTGCTTCCCTCGGTGACGTCCTCAGCGCTCTGCTTACTAGAATTCTCCCCTCCAATCTGCCTCCCTATCTCTTAAAGAGAAAAGGCCCCGTGATCCCGCAAGCTGCTCCAGTCTTCTGTTGCCAAGGAGACCAGAGAATCACCAGGGGAGCCTAACTCGTTTCCTAGCAACGGGAAGAGCTAAAAAATCCCTCCCATCATTTTACAGGAATGTATGATGATTGTTATGGTTATTTATTTATTTATTTATTTAAAAAAAGAAAGAAACGCATATCCTCCCATATCATGATTTGTTAAGAACTAGTAATAACAACAGTCGAGTCCAAAACAAGATCTGGATCCTTCTGCTAAAAGGCATCCTGGAAGGAAGGATGGGGCAAACATCTCAATGTACATGAGCATCCCACCCAGGTGCAAGGAAGAAGCAGGGCCAAAAGAAATCTGAAAACATTTCCGGGCAAAGCTTGGCTTGATTATTATGATAACACACCACCATCACGCAGACTTGGGGGGGTGGGGGTGGGGGGTGGGATGGGACCCGTTTTTGCAAAACAAGCAGAAACGCGTGCGTCTTGTTTTACACACACACACACACACACACACACACACACACACACACACACACAGGGCTCTCAAAGTGTCCTGCAACGTTTCTTCTACCACGGCAAGCACCTCAAACTTGCAAGCGGGAAGGCAGCACAGTTTCCCTGTTCAAACCAGACCACCCCCACAAAGACAAAGAAAAAAACCCTTTCTTTCTTTCTTTTTCTTCTTTCTTTCTTCCTTTTTTCCATCTCTTCCTTCCTTCGTTCCCTCTCCCCCTCTCTCTTCCTTCCTTCCTTTCCTTCCTTCCCCCCTCTCTTTCTTCCTTCCTTCCCTCTCCCCACCTCTCCCTTCCTTCCTTCTTTCCTTTCCTTCCTTCCCTGTCTCTCTCTCTCTCTCTCTTTCTCTTTTCTTCCTTCCTTCCTTCCCTCTCTCTTTCCTCCTTTGTTCCCTCTCTTCCTCTCTTCCTTCCTCCTTCCCTTCCTTCTCCCCTCTCTCTCTTCCTTCCTTCCTTCCCTCTCCCCCCTCTTTCTTTCTTTCTTTCTTTCTTTCTTTCTTTCTTTCTCTTTCTTTCTTTCTTTCTTTCTTTCTTTCTTTCTTTCTTTCTTTCTTTCTTTCTTTCTTTCTTTCTTTCTTCTTTCTTTCTTTCTTTCTTTCTTTCCTTCCTTCCTTCCTTCCTTCCTTCCTTCCTTCCTTCCTTCCTTCCTTCCTCCCTCCCTCCCTCCCTCCCTTCCTTCTTTCTTTCTTTCTTGCAACTATTGTCCGGAGATGCACGGGGGGGGGGGGAAACTCTCGCTTGGTTTTGTAAACAATTTTCACCGCCCCGTGTGTCCCCCTTCCTCCCTACCCACCCCCCCCCATCGCCGATGTCTTTTCCCTGGTGGGTAAGGGCACACACGCAAAGTGTGCATGCCTGCCGTCGGCGGGTGCGTGACAGCCCACGGGAGGGCTCAAACGGGGCAGCGTCTCCCTTCCCTTCCCCCCACCTCCCCCACCCCAGCCCAGAGGACCGTTCCACTCCAGCAGTGCGGGGCGCCGGAGGGCAGGAAAAAAGAAAAAAAAAACGAGGCTGGCACCGAGTCGCGCAGGAGGAGGGCGCGCGCGTGAGGGCGCGCGCAGAGTGACAGGGCTGGGCTCCAAAGGGAGCCTTCCCAGCACCCCCCCCTCCCTTGCCCCCCCTCCCCATCTTGTCCTTTTGCTGCTGCTGCTCTCTCTCTCTCCCCCCCCTCCCGCACGCCCTGTCAATCAGCCTTCGGTTCAAGTACTCTTGGCTAAGCAGAAGCCCGGAGGAATGGCTCGGGCTTCGCACTCGGACTCTCCGGGTAGAGACAGCCGGGATGAGAACCAGGCGGCGGGGTTTACTTACACCGACACATCTGAAGGGGCAATTATGGGGAAGACGAGCCCAGCTCTTCCCTGGAGACATGATGCTGATGGCGATGGCGAGCGCTGGGCTCGGCCTCCTCTTCTTCCTCCTCCTCGTCCTCTTCTTCTTCTTTTTCTCCTTCTCCTTTCCGAGGCCGCTGCAAGGAAGCTCAGACTCCCCGGCTCAGATGCTGCTGCTGCTCGGGGATCCGATTCCGCGCCGGTGGAGCCCTTTGCAAAGCTCCGCCGGCCAGCAGCATCTTCCCTGCCGCCGGTGCCCCGCTGCTGCACGCGGGAAGGCTCGGCTCCTCCACTTCTGCTTCGCTTCTTCCCCCCACTTCCAACTCCCCCCTTCCACCCTTTCCTTTCCTTTCCTTTCCTGACCCAGCGAGGCGCCTCCTTGCCTGCCTCCTCCCTGGCCTCGAGTTGCGGAGCAACTGAGCGGAGGGAGGGAGGGCGCGAGCCGCAGTCCTAGGCTGGGACGCGCCCAGATGCTTATTTTCATTCACAAAAAAAAAGAAGAAGAGGAGGGGGAGGGGTGGGGGGTGGGGGGTGGAGGAAAACCCAGGAGCGCAGTGGCAAAGCTCCGCCTTGCATTGCCCCCCCCCCTCCCCAGGCGGCTGATGATTGGCTGAGAAGCGAGCAAAGCCAAAGGGATGGAGTGGGGAGTGAGAATTGGGGGGGGGGGGGGGGAGCGCAGAGCGGAGCGGAGCCGGGTCTTCCTGGGTAAAGAGGCAGCGATGCTATCCGCGGAAAGATTCCGATAAGCATCAAACGCTCCTAGCCGCTCAGGTTGCCCCGAGGAATCTTTCGAAGGGTGTTTTTGTTTTTTTTTACCTGGAGGATGTGGGTGGTGGGCCCCTATGATCTATGAGTGAGATGAAGTGGGAGGGAAGAGGGGTGGGTGGGTGGGAAAAAGTGGGTTCTGGGTTTTTTTAAGGACACTAAAGAGGCGAATTTTCCCTTCTGTTTCTATCCAGGAAGAATTGGGAAAGTGTTGGCCATGCTTAAGCATCGGGAAGGTGGGCTCGGCTGCTACCCTGTTTCCCCCCCCCAAATAAAACCTCCCCTGATAAGAAGCACAATCGGGCTTTTGAGCGCATGGCAATAAGGTCAAGCGCTTATTTCAGGGTTCCAAAAAATATAAGACAGGGTCTTCTTTTCAGGGGAACACGATAGATAGATAGATGATTGATAGATAGATAGATAGATAGAGACAGATAAGAGACAGAGACAAATATAAATAAATAAATAAATATAGATGATAGAGATAGATAGATAGATAGATAGATAGATAGATAGATAGATAGATAGATAGATAGATAGATAGATAGATGATAGATAGATAGATATCTTGTTTCCCCCAAAATAAGACATCCCCTGTTAATCAGCCCAATTGGGCTTTTGAGCCCATGGCAATAAGGCCAAGCGCTTATTTCAGGGTTCGAAAAAATATAAGACAGGGTCTTATTTTCAGGGGAACATGATAGATAGATAGATAGATAGATAGATAGATAGATAGATAGATAGATAGATAGATAGATAGATAGATAGATAGATAATAAATAGATAGGTAGATAGGTAGAGACAGATAAGAGACAGAGACAAATAGATATAAATAAATAAATAAATATAGATGATATAGATAGATAGATAGAGATAGATAGATAGATAGATAGATAGAGAGAGAGAGAGAGAGAGAGAGAGAGAGAGAGAGAGAGATAGACAGAGAGAGAGATAGATAGATAGATAGATATCCTGTTTCCCCCAAAATAAGATATTCCCTGTTAATAAGCCCAATCGGGCTTTTGAACGCATGGTAATAAGGGCAAGCGGTTATTTCAGGGTTCAAAAAAATAGAAGACAGGGTCTTATTTTTGGGGAAACATGGTTACTAGAGGGTAATCCTCGATTTACAACAGCGTGACCATTTTGGAGTTTTACAACAGAGCTGCAACAAGGGACTGACTTGTGACCGTTTTTTTCCACACTTAACGACCGTGGTGGCCTCTCTTGTGGCCGCTGGTTCAAAATCCAAACACTCGGCCATTGATTCACATTTTATGGCGGTTGGAGGTTTAGCGACTTTTGGACAAGCCAAGTCAATGGAGGGAAGCCAGAGTCACTCAATAACCATGTTCCACTAACACAACTGCAGTGATTCACTTAACAGTGGCGGCAAGAGAGGTTGTAAAATGGGGGGAGGGGAAGCTCCTTTAACCAAGGTCTCACTCAGCGATGGAAACTTTGGCCTCAGTCGTGGTCGTCGGTCGAGGACGACTCTGTATTATCCAGCCCTTTTGTTCTTCCAAGTTTGTGTAGAACTCCTCCCTTGTAGCCGAGGTACTTGAGGATGAAAATGCTGGAGTGGGAGAGCTCAGCTTGGTCAACGGAAAGGACAGGAGTCTCAGAGGAACGGCTATTGGGCTGCTCGTATTTTCGAATATATGAACCACTCCCCCCCCAGGATTGGCTAATAACCCTCTGCCCTAAATAAATAATTAAAAAATCTTGAAATCCAGAGTAACATCTTGGAACTGCACTCCTCTTCTGGCAGGAACAAAAGCAACCCAACAAAATCAACAACAGCAGATAGTGCATGCAGACGGTTACATAACCAATGGCAGCCTTTGCAGTATGACTGTCCTGGAGAAAAGCTGAGTAAATTCGAACCAAGTTCCTTGTCCCGAGCCTGGTATGAGTTAAAAAACAAAAACACCCTTTCGGGGGGATGGGGGGAGGGAAAAAATGGTTCATCAGATCCCAAGGAAGGGGATCATCAGACCTACCCTTATAACCGTCTCCTGCACTAAGCCACGAGGAGGCCATCGCAACGGCAGGATTTGCACAAGGATGCCACAACGAGGAAAAGAGCTGCCTTTTAGCCAGGCCTCTTCTTTGTGCAAAAGCCAGCTCTGGTTACCCACACGGGAAGCAATCCTTAGGCGGGTGGGGGTGGGGGTCTCCGCTCTCAGCTCCTGTCCATCTGGAACCCCCTCTCTAAGCTTTCTAAGTTGCTCTCTTCCGTAGCCCCTTCTTTTCTTGCAGCTGAACCGAGACTCTGGGCTCAAATCAACCCCGGGGCACCCAGGCTTTCTTCTGAGCCCCACCCCCACCCCCCACGCACATACAACCCATGCCCAGGATTAACTTTGTCCTGTTCTTCTCATCTCCACCTTCCTTCCTTCCTTTTTTTTTTTTTTTTTTGCAATCTCAGCACAGAAAACCCCCCAACCCTTCAGAATCAACAGGACAGGCTCTTTGGCAGCCTGTCTCAGCTGCTGTGACCCAGCACATCCAGATCACATGACTCCCCCTCTTGTCCTCACGGAGGCTTAGTTGCACACACACACCCCACCACCACCACACACATACACACACACACACACACCCTAATGCATAACCAAAAATAAGCTTGTTCCTGCGCTCTCTTCCTGTTCCCTCTGAGCCGCTCGGCGGGCCCAGCCGCTGATGCAATGCAGCGTCAGTCAGCGTCAAGAGTACCCGCATCTACCTCACTGCACACCTTTTGCAATCCAATCACAGAGGCCAACATGTCCCCCTCCGGCTTCCAGCACCCCGTTTCCCCTCCTCCCTCCCTCCCTCCATCCCTTCCCTCCCCCCCACCACTCCAATGACCAGCTCCGCTCTCAAGCTGCATTCTGCAACACCCCTCCCCTTTTCTCCCTTTCTCACCTAATTCGCAAGACTGGGATCTCTCTCTCCATAGCAAAAAGGATCCTTGGATTACTCGATTGAGGGAGATGTGGGATCCTCCAGTTCGGAGGGTCTTTAAAAAAAAAAAAAGTTTGGCTTTTCGAAACCGTCTCCCTTGTCAAGCTGCCCAAAGAGCTTTTGAGTCAGCCACCAAGAAGGCGAAGGAACGGCTGTTGTTCTCCTCCTGCATTGAGCTGGAATGAAAGCTTCAAGGCGCAGGCAGCTGAGTTATAGGCTTCTGAACTTCCTTGTGGGAAAGGGTCACAGAAGGAGGAACCCCTACCCCCACCCCCCGACACACACACACACACAAAGCCAGCTTTTCCACTTGCAAGATTTGGTTGATTTGCTCCTTGGAGCAGGTGCTTAAAACTGTGGTATGAAAAGTTTCTGGCGGCTTTAACTTCAGTCTGGAGTCTTGAATGGAAGCATAATTGTGACATAGGTCAAAATAATTCTTAAGTAATGTGGACGGTGGCTGGTTTTTTTTCCCCAAGCCGAGGCCTGCTTTGTCAGAGAGAACGAGGCGCAAGGAGGAATGAAAACGGGGAACGGAGCTGAAATTAATAAGCTAGGACGCTGCTACGATCTATCCATTGCCCTCAAACCTGGTGCAAACATGCATAAATCATTAAAGGGGTCTTCGGTCTCTCTGAGCTTCATTTCATCACCCAACGAGGTAACATCATCAGCGTTGGAAGGGTGCCTAACAAAACCATGGCTTTTGTTTTGTTCTTCTAATCAAGGAACCGTCAAGAACATTCCCAACAACACTGGCAAATGCAATCCATTGTATAAAAACAGAGAGCCAACCCCACTCCCTTCTAGCATTGATGATGTTATCTAACTGGGTAATGAGACAACCACCAAGAAATGTCTACAAGAAGCTCAGAGAGACCGAAGACCCCTTTAACGATTTATGCATGTTTGCACCAAGTTCAGAGAGCACCAAACACCCAGTTCAACCATGAACTACAGATATTCTCTTCTATCAATAAATAAGCTTGCCAGAATTGACAAACCTAGATTTATCACAGAGTCATGCCTCAGTCATGAAGTATGTAACATGTTATCAAGAACCTATACACCTGTGAAATGGCTACATTTTTCTTGCTTCATTTTAAAAGGCAGTCTAGGGGAAAATACCTGTATAAATTCCCTGTACACCACCCAGAGTCTTTCAGTTAGCAGACGGGTGGTTTCTAAATCGGGTAAATAAATAAACACTTGGAATGCAACTTGTGCAATTTAATTCTTTAAATATTTGTGCGTAACTCAACTGAATGTACTGGATGTATCCACATGACATTCCGAATTAGAAAATAGCTTGTGTTTGATCTTAGCATGTTATAATATGAACCTAGCTTAAGTGAGATGAACAAATTTGGAGCACTGGGTCAATTAAATGAAAATTTTGCTAATTCTGGGCAAACATGCTCCAAACTTCATTTCTGAGCTCTGATAATATTCTGATCACATATTTTAAAGTTTAAGTATTCCTTCTGCATAGACACACTAAATTCAAATAAAGGAAGAGTTGCTAATAGGGAAGGGGCTCTTTTGAGTAAAACAAAATTATTTCTTGGGCCAGATAAGTTATGTATTCTGTGTAAATGAATTTTAAATGGGTATTTTAATCTTGGGGTTTTTTTTTAAAAAAATGGGTAAATTATCTTATTTGTTTTAATTGTTTTTTTAAATTTTATGGTATATATTGGTTTTTATTATGGCTGTGCCCTGTCCTGAGTCCTTCGGGAGAAGGGCGGTATAAAAATTTAATAAATAACTAAATAACTAAATAAATAACTAAATAAATAAATAAATCTCCCCACTTGTCTAGCCTCATTCTCCAGCTTTGGAGACAAATATTTATTTTATATATGATACTTAAGTCATAATAGAGTTCCTTTGTTTTAACTTAGCCTAGTGTTAGAAGACTGGCCATGGAGAAAATCTTTCTATTATGGTGATTAAGAGTTGACAGCAATTGATGGCACATAATCAATTGTCAGGAGACAGCCCCAGTCAAACTGCAATTAATCAAACTATGTTTTGGGGTGGGCACCTTAAGCATGAAATGCTTTTTATAGCTATCACCGGAGTCAAATTAAGCTCAAATTTTACTGTTGGATAACAGGAATCTTTCTAACATAATCCTCAGATAACTCAAAATAGGAGACGGTGGTGTCTTTTATCATCTTTACGGTGACCTCTGACTTACGACTACAATTGGGACTGGAATTGTCAAGCAATACAGTCATTAAGCAAATCCTCATGGGACCAGTCACCAGACCAGAGATGGGTTTCAGCAGGTTCTGACCAGTTCTGGAGAACCGGTAGCGGAAATTTTGAGTAGTTTGGAGAACTGGTAGTAAAAATTCTGACTGGCTTCGCCTCCATCTATTCTCTGCCTCCCAAGTCCCAACTGATCGGGAGGAAATGGGGATTTTGCAGTATCCTTTCCCTGCCACGCCCACCAAGCCAAGCCCACCAAGCCATGCCACGCCCACCAAGCCACACCCACAGAACCGGTAGTAAAAATTTTCAAAACCCACCACTGCACCAGACCCAATTTTAGAACCATTTTGAACACCGCCATTCAGCAAACAACCATGTTGTTAAACCAATCTGACTTCTCCAATTGGACAAAGGTTGCAAAATGTGATCATGTGACTCTCAGATTCTGCAGTTACATGAATTGTGGTCACATGACTAGTGCCCCCAGTCAGGATTTTTTTTTTTAATTTGATTTATTTGCCGCCCTTCTCCGGAGAGTCAGGGCGGCTTACAATGTGTTAAACAATAGCCTTCATACTTTCGTATATTTATACAAAGTCAGCTTATTGCCCCACAAACTGGGTCCTTATTTTCCCTACCTTAGAAAGGATGGAAGGCTGAGTCAACCTTGAGCCTGGTGAGATTCAAACTTACAGTAATTGCAGGTAGCTGATGTTAATCACAATGTTTTTAGTCTGCTGAGCCACCAGGCCCTAAGGACAGCTCATAAGCGATGTTTTTCAAGGCTGTTCTAACTTTGGATGATAGTTAAACAGTCATAACCTGAAGATTACCTCTATCTATCTATCTATCTATCTATCTATCTATCTATCTATCTATCTATCTATCTATCTATCTATCTATCTATCTATCGCTTTAGATACAGTTTGTGTTTAAAGGGAAGCCATCCACTGATCACAATTTGTGACACTCCCCAATTGGAGAAATCAGCGACATGGCCATTAGCTTAACGATAGTGTTAAAAAATGATTATGAAATTGGGTCCGGTCCCAGGAGGACTTGCTTAATGACTGCATTGCTTAGTGACTGAAATCCCAGTCCCAATTGTAGCCGCAAGCGAAGAATTACCAGTAAAAAGCAAGCATTGCCACCCATCTCCTATTTGGGTTATCTGAGGATTATTTCAGAAAAGATTCCTGTTATCTAACAGTAAAATCACAACATTTGAAACAGAAGGAAGCCTGCTTCCCAATGTCTTACATAACTCAGAAATATTTAAGCTAGTACAGACAATAGTCTATGGAGGCTGCTGACAGAAATTAAAACACAGGAAGTCAACTGCAAAAAAGTCTACTGCCTTGCAAACAGATCTGCTACAAATGGCAGAGAGATGGAAAGGGAGATAACAACACGACGGAATAAATATTGTCCATCAGGAATGGCAGAATTACCTCCTTGCTTACAATCGGTTTGTTGTGCGTGCATTTAAATATTTTAGGGGGGGGCTTATTTTCAGGGAGGGCTTATTTTCACACATGCACTCAAAAGCCCAGTTGGGCTTATTATCCGGGGAATGGTGTGTGTGTAGATAGATAGATAGAGAGAGAGAGAGAGAGAGAGAGAGAGAGAGAGAGAGAGAGAGAGAGAGAGAGATAATGGATGGATGGATGGATCGATCCTCGGAGGCTTTTTTTTTTTTTTAAAAGCAAAAAAGAAAGCTTTTAAAAGTAAAAAAAAAGCCTTTGACGATCAGGCAACTCAGCTGGTATCGTCAGAGCCTTTTAAGAGCATATTTTTACAACCTCTTCGGCTAAAGAGGTTGTAGAAAAAATGCTTTTAAAAATAATATAAAAAGCCTCTGATGATCGCGCAGCTCAGCTGGGCATGGATGGGGGGGGGCGGGGTGGTTTCCAGGGATTTTTGCTACCGGTTGTCCGAACCACCCGCCACCGTGGCTACCGGATCGGTGATCCGGTCCAAACCGGGAGCATTTCACCCCTGTTTTAAATATGTAAATAATTAAATTAGCCCTTCTCATTAAAGCATCCCTCACGGATGGATCTGGGAATAGAGTGTGACGATGATGGGTGAGACTACTCAGTGCCACCTTGCCATGCTCTGAAGCTGGGCGGGTAGATAACTGGGCAAGAGGACCTGGTTATGAAATATTTCCTCTCCCAAATTCTGGCATACCCTATGCAGTAGCATCTTTTTGAGCCTGTGTAGTGTAGGGGGCTAATGCCTCCTACTAAAGGCAGCAATTAACACCAGCTGCCTGTAATTTCTGTGAGTTCAATCCTAGCCAGGCTCAAGGTCGACTCAGCCTTCCATCCTTTCTAAGGTGGGTAAATTGAGGACCCAGTTTGTGGGGGCAATAAGCTGACTTTGTATAAATATACAAAAAAGTATGAAGGCTATTGCTTAACGCATTGTAAACCGCTCTGAGTCTCCGGAGAAGGGCGGCATATAAATCAAATTAAAAATAAAAAAAAAATTACAATTTAAAAAAAACCCAAAAATAACTCCTTGACGGTCTTGTAAGCGACAGTCAGGTTTAATTTATCAAATTAATTATTGACTTCAAATAGCTCCATTTTTATCCCATTTTCTCTCTTAATTTGTTTCATTGTTGTTGGTTATGATGCATTAGCTATTTTTATAGCTGCATTGTGTCCCTGACCACAGACTGAAAGGCAGGGTATATTTTCTCAACTAACAAACAAACTAACAAAGAGCCTCAGATAGCTCAACAGGCTAGATAGCCTGTTATTAACATCCAGCTGTCTGCAATTATTGCAAGTTCGAGACTCAAGGTTGACTCAGCCTTCCATCCTTTGTAAGGTGGGTAAATTGAGGACCCAGTTTGTGGGGGCAATAAGCTGACTTTGTATAAATATACAAAAAGTATGAAGGCTATTGCTTAACGCATTGTAAGCCGCCCTGAGTCTCCGGAGAAGGGCGGCATATAAATCAATTTTTTTTAAAAATAGAATAGACTATAGAATGAAATAGGAAATAGAATAGAATAGAATAGAATAGAATAGAATAGAATAGAATAGAATAGAATAGAATAGAATAGAATAGAATAGAATAGAATAGAATAGAATAGAGCCTGGTTTAGTTCTGCAGACTAAAGCACCGTAATGAATATCCATCTGTCTGCAATTACACCAGTTCGAATCTCCCCAGGCTCAAGGTTGACTCAGGCTTCCATCCTTTCTAAGGTGGGTAAATTGAGGACCCAGTTTGTGGGGGCAATAAACTGACTTTGTATGTAAGAGCCTGTGTAGCGTAGGGGGCTAATGCCTCCTACTAAAGGCAGCAATTAACACCAGCTGCCTATAATTTCTGTGAGTTCAATCCTAGCCAGGCTCAAGGTCGACTCAGCCTTCCATCTTTTCTAAGGTGGGTAAATTGAGGACCCAGTTTGTGCGGGCAATAAGCTGACTTTGTATGAATATACAAAAGTATGAAGGCTATTGCTTAACGCATTGTAAGCCGCCCTGAGTCTCCGGAGAAGGGCGGCATATAAATCTAATTAAAAGAAAGAAAGAAAGAAAGAAAGAAAGACGAATTTGATTTACTTCATGTACGTGCCTGCGGAGTTCTGCATCTCTTCTGTGAAGTAAGCCGGGTTTTATTCAATAAGGCTAGAGAGGTCTACCTCAAAACCAGCAAATGTTTCTTACCAGTGGTGAAATCCAATTTTTTTTTACTCCCGGTTCTGTGTGCGTGGCTTGGTGGGCATGGCAGGGGAAGGATACTGCAAAATCCCCATTCCCTCCCCACTCCTGGGGGAAGGATATTGCAAAATCCCCATTCCCTCCCCACTCCTGTGGGGAGGATACTGCAAAATCTCCATTCCCACCTCACTCTGGGGCCAGCCAGAGGTGGTATTTGCCAGTTCTCCGAACTGCTCAAAATTTCCACTACCGGTTCTCCAGAACCTGTCAGAACCTGCTGGATTTCACCCCTGTTTCTTAATGCTCTAACGCCCCGAAGTCAGAATCTTTTTCAGGAAATCCTGAGTTCTAGACAATAGTCTACAAAGGAATATTCAACACGGACAAACATATTTATAACCTGCTGTCTACTATTTTGATCCCATCGCTATAGATCTGTTTTGTCATAAGCGGCTATAAATAGTTACCAGCAAACTTTCCTAAGTTTTAATGACCTCTTCCGGTTATCTCCAAGGGCAGTAATCTGGTTGCTTGTAAGGAACCATAAAAAGACTCAACTAAGTTCAATAAATGTCTGGAGACGCTGATGTGCATTATCAAGATGCTTGTGAGTGATGTAACAGGCAATCTGAATCATCTTTTAGGGGCAAAGTTCAAATTTTATTTATGAAGGACTAAGAGCTGGCTTGGCGAGAAAGTAAACTGAGGGATAGAATCAAGATCATGTGAAAAGTTAAAACCAATATACAATGGCCTTGATAAGGCCATGCTTGGAATATTGCATTCAGTTTTGGTCGACATGATGTAAACAAGATGTGAAGACTCTAGAAAGAGTGCAGAGAAGAGGATTAGGGGACTGGAGACTCTAGAAAGACTCTAGAAAGAGTGCAGAAAGAGGATTAGGGGACTGGAGACTCTAGAAAGACTCTAGAAAGAGTGCAGAAAGAGGATTAGGGGACTGGAGGCTAAAACATACGAAGAACGGTTGCAGGAACTGGGTATGTCTAGTTTGATGAAGAGAAGGACTAGGGGAGACATGATAGCAGTGTTCCGATATCTCAGGGGTTGCCCCAAAGAAGAGGGAGTCAAGCTATTCTCCAAAGCACCTGAGGGTAGGACAAGAACCAATGGGTGGAAACTAATTCAGGAGAGAAGCAACTTAGAACTAAGGAGAAATTTCCTGACAGCGAGAACAATTAATAAGTGGAACAACTTGCCTGCAGAAGTTGTGAATGCCCCAACACTGGAAATTTTTAAGAAGATGTTGGATAACCATTTGTCTGAAGGGTGTAGGGTTTCCTGCCTGGGCAGGGGGTTGGACTAGAAGACCTCCAAGGTCCCTTCCAACTCTTCTATTCTATTCTATTCTATTCTATTCTATTCTATTCTATTCTATTCTATTCTATTCTATTCTATTCTATTCTATTCTATTCTATTCTATTCTATTCTATTCTATTCTATTCTATTCTATTCTATTCTATTCTATTCAACATTTTTCCCCCAACTGGCTCCTTCTATTTTGGACTATAGCATCCATAGGGAGAACTGGAAGCAAATCAATTGTGGAGTAAGGCCCAGAGTTGGATTATGGCTGGAGAGAACTAGATCAATCACTTCCTTGAACCAAAGCTCACTCACTGGCCTTGGGGAGGTCAGTCCATCTCAGCCTAACTCGCTCACTGGATTGTTGGTAGCAGAGGTGGTATTCAGATGGTTCAGATCGATTCAGGCGAACCGGTAGTAGAAATCATGGGTGGGCTCTATGCCGTCTTATATAGGCATTGCTTTTTAGGCTGGGCACATGTGTGGAAGTGGGTGGGTGCTCATATTTGCGGACCGGTAAGGTAAGTAAGTAAGTGAATACCACCTCTGGTTGGTAGGGATAAAATTTAACTGATTGCTTAGTTAAACAGTTTGAAGACTGTTGTTTACAAAGCACCCAGATTATTCCATGTGGAAGTTTAGGCATCAAGCAAACTTATTTAGCAAACTTATTTAGACTCCAGCTGCCAGCCCTGGATTACATCTTTGAATCTTGCTGTTTGAGAAAGCTGCATAACATTCCCAGAGACTCTTCCTATCCTACTTACAATCTTTTTGGACTGTTGCCTTCTGGCAGAAGACACAGAACAATTAAAACTCGGACTGCACGTTTTCTGAATAGTTTTTATCCCAGAGCTATAATTGCACTTAACAAGGAACTAAAGGGCCATCATCAGTTGGACAGCATTACTTGGTCTGTTGTGTGGATGTTTGGGTGGTTTAGGGGTGGGGAATTGTGGTGGATGGGAGTGTGTTTGGGGATTGTTATGTGTGTTGGACCTGGTCTTTGGGTGTTAAGTGAATTTCGTTGTATATGTATACTGTGTATACACGTACAATGACAATAAAGTTATTTATTTATTTATTTACATTTTTCTATGTCTTTCTAAATGTCATGCTAACATACTGGACTGCAGAAATCTGGATGGCCACTAGATGGAAGGAAAGAGGTACAGGAAAGCCAACTCTTTGCTTCCTTGGTCATCTGAGTCTTAAGAGGATAGAGAACCCAAATAAGGCTATTTTCTAATTTAGGCTCCCGTTGCAGAAATTTGTATTTTGTGGGAGTCAATGGAGAAGCACTTGTAATATATTGGTGCTTTTGGATCAGTTTTGAATCTATCATCATATACAGGTTGTCCTTGACTTACAACAGTTCATTCAGTGATTGTTCAAAGTTACAACAGCACGGAGAAAGCGACTTTTGACTGTTTTTCATATTTATGACAATTGCAGCATTCCCCACAGTCACCTGATCAGAAGTCAGACACATGACAACTGACTCATAGATACTGACTCTTAGTCCTTCATCATATTTATGATGATTGCAACGTCTTGGGATCATGTGATCCCCTTTTGTAATCTCCTAACAAGCCAGGTCGATGGGGAAGTCGGATTCACCGAACTACCCTGTTGCTAACATAACAACTGCAGTTATTCCAGTGGTGAAATCCAATTTTTTTTACTACCTGTGGTGGGCATGGTGTGGCTTGGTGGATGTGGCTTGGTAGGCATGGCAGGGGAAGGATACTGCAGAATCCCCATTCCCTCCCCACTCTTGGGGGAAGGATATTGCAAAGTCTCCATTCCCACCCCACTCTGGGGCCAGCCAGAGGTGGCATTTGCCGGTTCTTCGAACTGCTCAAAATTTTCGCTATCGGTTCTCCAGAACCTGTCAGAATCTGCTGGATTTCACCCCCTAGTTATTCTCTTAACAACTCTGGCAAGAAAGTTTGCAAAATTTGCTTACGCATTGTAAGCCACCCTGAGTCTCTGGAGAAGGGCAGCATATAAATCAAATTTTTTAAAAAATGGAGGGAAAGCTCACTTAACAAATGTTTCACTGAGTAACAGAAGTTTTGGAGTTAACTGTAGTCATAAGCTGAGGACTATCTGTGCTTTGTGGAACGAGACTATAAAAGGGGAAGGATTCTTTAACCCAAACATGGACCATCTTTTAGCTGAGTTTAATAACAAGGCCAAGAGAATGAAAAGTATTGTGTCTACTCACAGTGTCCGGTTCATCTTAGTTTTCCGCTTGTCAGCACTTTTGTCTCTGGCTGCCATCTCTCCTTCGTCTCCTCAAGAATCTGAAAATAGAAGAACACATACAGATGACATGAACAGATGCCTACTAATCTCTACCTGTGTTCAGCCTTTGGAAGATGCAATTTCTTTCCCTGTACAACCTGATGAGACTCTGATTTTGCCAGTGGGGTGGCGAAGACTCAAAACCATTTGGATCGTTTCCTGCCAGTCCCAGCTTTCTGCCTTTCTCCGGTATTTGAGAGAAGTAAATAAATAAAGCGAAGAAACTGTGTGTGTGTGATATGCTCCTAAATGAGACACCGGCGTGAGAGATGATGGTAAAGGCAGCCAACGACTTGCTGAGTTTCCCAATGCTTAATTTGCATGAACAAAAACCTTGCTTCCTCCTCTACTTTTCCGAAAGTGCTAACTTCTCAGCCAGTTCTGCATCCAGTGAACGGTGGATGGAAAAGCCTATTATTAAAACAAATTGGTAATTGGCACACACACAGAGAGAGAAGTCACTCAAGACTCTTTATAGTAAGGCTGTAAAACGGCTGAGCTAGTAGACTCAACAGTTACTTCGTGGAAACATCCGTGCCGTTTTCTTGAAAGCAAGTCAGAAGTGGTTTACTATTACCGTATCTTCTTTCAGGATGTATTTTTTTAACCTATCCTACAGTTCCGGTGTCTCCTATTGATTACTCATCCAGGCCCAACCTTCCTTCGTTTCTAAACTCAAATACTCAAACAAAGCTTTGTGATCTACAGTATTAGCAATCTCTATCAGTGTATAGTCAAGACCATGGTTTTCCCAGTTGCAATGTATGGCTGTGAAAGTTGGAGCATAAGAAAGACTGAGCACCAAAGAATTGAGGCCTTTGAACTATGGTGCTGGAGAAGACTTCTGCAAGACCCTTGGACTGCAAGGCAATCAAACCGGTCAGTCCTAGAGGAGATCAATCCTGACTGCTCTTTAGAAGGCCAGATCCTGAAGATGAAATTCAAATACTTTGGCCACCTAATGAGAAGGAAGGACTCCCTGGGGAAGAGCCTAATGCTGGGAACGATTGAGGGCAAAAGAAGAAGGGGATGACAGAGAACGAGGTGGCCGGATGGAATCACTGAAGCAGACGGTGTGAGCTTAAATGGACTCCTGAGGATGGTAGAG
This sequence comes from Coluber constrictor foxii, assembly GCA_038048745.1. Lineage (NCBI taxonomy): Eukaryota > Metazoa > Chordata > Lepidosauria > Squamata > Colubridae > Coluber > Coluber constrictor. Next base: position 24,195,598 of record CM075967.1, read on the forward strand.
GAAAGGAAGGCCTGGAGAAACGTTGTCCATGGATTTGCGATGGGTTGCGCACGACTTCACAACAACAATAAAAAACTTGTCTTCCAATCCTTGTGCTTTTCAAAACCATTCTGACAACAGTATCCCTCAGTATTCCTAACCAGGATGGGATTTATCCGTGATAAATATTTATTTAACTTACTTGAGTTTATAAACTGTTTCAGAAAGGCCCTAGGTGTGTGCCCCGTCCCCCCCAATCAAGTTGGCCACAGCTGTGCAATTAAAAGTCTCTGTAATAGAATGTACTAAAGATGTGGGTTCCCAGCAGAGATGGGATGCGGCGACACAGTCTTGATATTATATGCGAGAGAAAGAGGGAATCGTTAACATATTCTAGATGCAGAAAACAGTGTCCTCGGTCTAGTAAGATTTTGACTCTAGATGTTAAAAACAAAAGAACGGAACAGAACAGAATAGAATAGAATAGTATAGAGTAGAATAGATTTTTTTTTTTTATTGGCCAAGATATGTTCATCAAGAAACATAAGGTACAACACTTAAAGACAGTCATAGGGTACGATAAGCAATCAGGAAACAAGAAATATTGTAAATTTGGAAGGATTGCCACTGAATTGCCACTGAAGCAAAAGAAGAGGAATAGATTTCAAAATCAAACCAAAGCTTGTTTTCCAAGTGATCTGTCATAGGATAGCACAAGATATTCCTCTTCACCTCTCCAGTTGTCCTGGCAACTGTTTCTAAGCTAACCAGCACTAGGGATGACTGTCAGATGAGTCCCTTTCTGTACCTGATACAGAGGAGCAGTGGTTGACATCATCCAAGGTTTCCATTTTGAAGATTGTTGGCTTTTTTTTTTAATCCTTTTATTTGGCTAAGCTTTGAGCAATTCCTGGAATCGAATTTTGAAAGGGGCTGGCGCTTAATTTTTAAGGAACTTTGATTTATGTGCCAACAAATGTACAGATAGGGCTCTCTCCAACTGCAAAACATCTGCACAGAAAAGCTTACCAAAGCTGAAATTGCAAGAGGCAGAGGTTAAGATATTTGAGTCAATGAAGATTCTCAGTCCTCCAGGTAAACTTGTCTGAAGTTTACCTGGAGGAGGCATGGCAACTGAACTTGTTTTCTTATTAGTTTGAGAACTTTTTCTGCTCATTCAAGCAGATTTATCAGTTGGAGCAAGTTAGTTAGGCAGAGTCTAACTAACCTAACTAACTAACTAACTAACTAAAGAGTTGGAATGTACCAACTTTTCTTGCACCAACATCAGGAGTTTCTTCCCCAAAGTTGGAGACTTGAAGATAACTTAAGCCTCTTATCCTTAAAATCTTCCAACAAAGTTGGCAACTTGGGGATAACATCTGCAATTCAAAAATCTCAGTTGGGGAAATCCTTGTGAGGATCAACCCCTCCAAACACGGAATGGGACAACTCATCAAGGCCAGCTTGCCTCAGGACAATTCAAAAATTCAATGTAATTATTTAAAGTAATTCAACAAATTATTTTAATTTTTGTCATTCACATTTCATTTGGTCCTTCCTTTTGCATTCTTTCCTTAATGATTCTATTCCACCATTTCTTTGATATCAGCCTAACTCTTGTTCCATGGTGAGTTACATCACGGCAAGTTGGTCATGGCAAGTTGTCCCATGGCGAGTTGACCATGGCAAGTTGTCTGTGGCAGGTTGGCCACAGTCAGTTGGCCATGGCGAGTTGGCCATGTTGGGTTGGCTGCAGTGAGTTGTCCTAGACTCCCTCCAAACAGCCCAATGGAGCTATAGATTGTATTCCTTACTCTTGTAAAGCTAAGTAACTGAAGAAGGAAAAGGTTGATCCCATGTAAAGGAAATGATCTGAGAGTAACTTTGCCTCAGGCAACTTCCACTCTGCAGCTTCTTCGCTCTCTCTCTCTCTCTCTCTTTCTTTTGCGTTTGATGGACAGGTTGAGATTGCATGCCTTTCTATGTCTATTTGAAAAAGGTTTCTCTTCTTTTTAAGTTGGAGATTTTGAAGCAATAGAGCAGGGGTCTCCAACCTTGGCAACTTTAAGATTTCTTCAACTCTCAGAGTTCCTCAGCCAGCTTTGCAGTTGAAGTCCACAAGTCTTAAAGTTGCCAAGGTTGGAGACCCCTGCAATAGAGGACTGGTGCTTGAAATCCCTGTAAGTTTGCTTGGTTGGCAATTTCACAGAGTTTGCACAAAGCTCTCAAAGAAAATAAGGCGAGTGTTGTATCAATTCCTAAAGCAGAACACTATCAGGACTGGGCGTCCTTTTCCAATCTAGAAGATCTGGTCTAGATAGACTGCCTCTGTATAAGTTTAAGCAAGTCTGCGTGGACTAGTCTACCTTCTGAGGACTTCTGGGGCCCTCCTTTTAGAATTTTTTTGAGGAAAGAAAATGACAGACACAGGAAAAAGCAGCTCATTAACCCTGTTAATGTTCACATTCACTCCACAAATCTGAGGCTAAAGAAGATTATATCATGGGATTTATTTACATGTTTGCTTGGTTGATGTAATCTGTGACTAAGAATATAAAATGAACTGCAGCCAGCATTAGGGAAAGAAATAATTTGAGGGTCACCCCTCAAGCCACAGAAACGATGAACTTGATAATGACCCCTAGTTGTCAAGCACAAATGCACCTTTAATTCCTTATAAGCATATCTCAAAATACAGGGCACCTGAAATAACACTGATTATATAATCCAGAAATGCCACTGTATTTGTTCTTCTCAGTTTTCTGCATTGCCCTAGCTCAACACAGTTACATAATTTGGAGGGTTTTTTTTAAAAAAAAGGAATCCTTGCTAGGATCCTACTTCAGTATTTAAATGACTGATCGGCTTTAATGTTTAGGAACAACTTTTATCTCTTTTTTAGTTATAGATTGCATTGGAGATGGAAGGAGAACCTCAGCATGTGATGTACTCCTTTCAGCACCAAAACTGAGGGAATGTATTTAAAATATGAAGCAAGAAACAAAGTCTCTTTAACAAGAGAGGAAAAATATGCCGTTAATCTTCTCCAAATGGAACCTGTCCCTCATGGTTCCCAGCCAACATAATTTTGCCATCAGATTTCACCCTTTAATAGACTCTCTGTGAGCACATCTGAACAGGAAATGATTCACTGGCCATGCACAGCTGTGTTTTTCAACCTTGAAGGTATTAGGACTTCAACTCCCAGAGTTCCCTAGCCAGCAGGGGAATCAGGCTGGGAATTCTGGGAGCCGAAGTCCACAAATCTTAAGGTTGCTAATATTGGGAAACACTGATCTAGGCATTGATGATTCCCCTCTTCACATTTTGCTTCTGAGTTATCAAAGTGGAAATCGTGCAGGATTATGCCAGATTTTAGATTCTAATGAATACAGTGCCTGGTTTTATACCACAATTAAATCTGTGTTAACAACACTCAAAAGACTTCTCCAGATTAGGAATTTATTGGCCATAGGTTGTATTTGAACTGTGGCCGCATCTAGCAAGGCAGTCTTTGCTTACTTAGCTTGACTTTTTTTTAAAAAAAAGAATAGTCATAGTCCTTAAACATTTGTTATTACTGGATTATCACCTTTGAAACCTTATGATACCTTCCCTAATCTCAGGCCTTTGAGATGCCAACCACCAAGATGAACTGGCTGGAAAAGTCTTTGAATCATTGCTGGAGGAAGCTGCAGTTCTTCCTATTTCATTTTCCAATGGAATGGCTTAGGAAGAAGACAGCTGCCTGAGAAAAATTGTGTCAAGGATTATACTAGAACCTAGAATAATAGAGTTGGGAGGAATTTTGAAGGCCTTCTAATCTCATAGTCCAACCCCCTGTTGAAGCGGGAAACTTATACCATTATGGACAAATGGCTATCCAATCTCTTCTTAAAAACCTTCCATGATGGAGAACCCACTAATTTTAAAGACAAGTTCCACTGCTTAATTGTTCCCCAATATCAGGAAATTTCTCCTTAATTCCAGGTTGGATCTCTCTTTAATGATCTTCCACCCATTAATAGCCATGGATAGCTCAGCAGACTAATGCATTGTGCATTGCGATTAACTCCAGCTGTCTGCAATTACTGTAAGTTCGAATCTCACCAGGCTCAAGGTTGACTCAGCCTTCCATCCTCTCTAAGGTAGGTAAATTGAGGACCCAGTTTGTGGGGGCAATAAGATGACTTTGTATAAAATATACAAAAGTATGAAGGCTATTACTTAATTACCTGAGTCTCTGGAGAAGGATGGCATATAAATCAAATTTAAAAAAAAATTCTCAACCTGCCCTCAGGTGCTTTGGAGAATAGGTCACCCCCACTGGTGAAATCCAATTTGTTTTACTACCGGTTCTGTGGGCGTGGCTTGGTGGGCATAGCAGAAGAAGGATACTGCAAAATCTCCATTCTCACCCCATTCTGGGGCCAGCCAGAGGTGGCATTTGCCGGTTCTCCGAACTACTCAAAATTTCCGCTACCAGTTCTCCAGAACCTGCTGGATTTCACCCCTGGTCACCCCTCTCTTCTCTGTGACAGCACCTCAACTGCTGGATGACTGCTATCATGTCACCCCTAGTCCTTCTCTTCCTTAGACTCGACATACCTAGTTCCCTCAATCATAGTTCATATGGCTTTTAACCAGTGGTGGAATTCAAATATTTTTACTACTGTTTCTGTGGGCATGGCTTGGTGGGCGTGGTGTGGCTTCAGTGGTGGGTTACTACCAGTTCGCCCTGGATCAGGCAAACTGGTAGCGGTGGCAGTGCGAGGCTCCGCCCACCCGCCCGGACGTCTCTGCATAGGTGCAGAAGCATCGCACGCACACATGAGTGAACCGGAAGCGGCCGAAATTGAAACCCACTACTGTGTGGCTTGGTGGGCGTGGCTTGGTGGGTGTGGCAGGGGAAGGATACTGCAAAATCTCCATTCCCTCCTCACTCCTGGGGGAAGGATATTGCAAAACTTCCATCCCCACCTCACTCTGGAGCCAGCCAGAGGTGGTATTTGCCGGTTCTCCGAACTACTCAAAATTTCCGCTACCGGTTCTCCAGAACCTGTCAGAACCTGCTGGATTTCACCCCTGTTTTTAACCCGTATGCCATACTCTAACCTTACAGTGCAGCTTTTCAGCCATCGTCCCCGATTTCAAAGCATGCATGAAAGAAAGCAGATGTGGAATATCGGCTGAGAGCTGTAGCAATTGGCATGAAAATGTTATAGGCCTGGCTTCCCACTGTACCAGAGCTTCATACAATATTCACAGCCTCATACAGTATTAAGAGTTGCTGGTGCTACATTAAAAAAAAAAGGAAACTGGGAAAAAATGTTCTGTAGAGACACGGGGTTGCTTTTAATAGCAACATCTTCATTGTTTCTCACTGGCCTCCTGCTGTTTTCTCTCTTTGCTCCTTTATTAGCAAAAGAGAGTTGCATAAAAATAGGATCATATTACCACAATACTTCGCACTTTTCATTTTTTTTCAAGTGGCTTGCCATGCATTCATTTTCACCATGCATTCATAAAGAAGTTAAGTGTTATCAATGGCCTCATTTCTTTTTCTCCCCCCCCCATTTTTCCCCGTGGTGAATACTGCACTGCAGATAAGCTAAAAGCTTTTTTTTTCTTTTCTTTTTTTAAATCACAGCTTGACTTTAAGAAATAACTGTATCCCTGTGAGTTCTAAGACAGCCTCTCTTCTTTCTGTTTCTTCATCTAATTCCAAAGAGAATAATAATTGGATCTCCTTTCTCATTTTTTCTCTTTAATAAGCTCTTTTAATATTCATTGTTTATGGGAAGTATTTGGTATGTATAATATGCGGCAAGTTATCCTAGAGCAGGGAAGAATCTCTTTTTTAAAAAATTGTAAACGTATTTGGTTTGAAACAGCAAAGAATGATGGAAGAGTTATGGAAATTAGCATCCTTTGACCAAGCAGCCTCTTACTCTGCACTTATATCTGCCAGATACAGGAGTCTCCAACGTTGGCAACTTTAAGACTTGTGGATTTCAACTCCCAGAGTTCCTAGACTTGTGGACTTCAACTCTGGGAGTTGAAGTTCAAGTCTTAAAGTTGCCAAGGTTGGAGACCCCTGTCCTAAATAGTTAGGGTTAGGGTTAGTGAAGCTGGCTGAGGAACTCTGGGAGTTGAAGTCCACAAGTCTTAAAGTTTCCAAGGTTGGAGACCCCTGTTCTAGAACATGTCTCTTAACAAAGCCTTCCATAACCTGACCTCACATGAAACAGGTAAGTAAAAGGGGAATTACCTGATTGAATGTGATAAGGTAATTAGAGATCACTTTCCTTTTTTAAGGGATATTTAAGTAAGCTCTGGAAAAAGGCCCTGATTTTTTGCTTAGCCAGAAAGTGATGTTATCTTTGTCTCCTACAGATGCTCAAAATCTCAGTTAACATTTTCCCTGAGTAGCTTGGGCAAAGGGGTTCTTGGAGCTGTTGCTCAGAAATTCTGGAGTAAATAACTTTTGCTTGACTTTGATCTATGTCCTGATATACAGGTAGGAATTATTATTAACCCCATGGTTGCACCCTCCTTGTTTCTGACATATACAGCTGCGCTGTCTTTCAGCCTGTTCTTAAACTTCCTTGGTGGCTGTTTTTAATCTCAATCTTTCCTTGAGTATCTCCATGAAGTGCTGGCGTAGAACTTCAGCCATCAATAGACACAGAAAAATAAACAACATTTACACGTCATTCAAAAGAGATAATAAAAAAAGCTAAGAAAGAAACAGCAAACAGAACGGATTTTCTCCAGCAACCAATACCCAGAGAAGCAGGGATTAACACCAGACAAACTGTCATAGAAAATAATCAAGGCACTACCAAAAAGAAAGCCACACCTCACCAACACTGGCAGAGGAAGCCACTGTATAGACATAAGGAACAAACCCCACACTCACCAGCTCTGAAGATGTGACCTATTCAGATAGAGAAACATCTGCAAACAAGCGACTAAGCTCAGAGAACAGCACAACTTCCTTAGACTGGAGGTTCTATTCCAAAAGCCTTGCAAAAGCCTTGGGTTGGAGACATCCAGTCTTCCTGATATGAATTTTCATCAGAAAGTTATTTCCAGCATGGAATGCTGAGCATCTTGGGACATATAAATAAACATTGCAACCAATGGAAACTTTTTTTCAGTCTCATAAGTTGACTTTGTTTTTCCACGCTGATGGTTGAGTCAGACAGCAAGACCAACTGAGTGGTAGTTCTAAGGTGCCATGGATAGTTTGGCAAGAGGAAAAAGAGAGGCTAAAATTCCTGGAGACTACCTGATGTGGCAAGAGTGAGATGGGGAGGGCAAAAGAGATATCTCGAAACAACACCAGCTTCTACAGCTTACAAAATGAGCATGGCTCTTCCCAACAGCTGATTTGATGCTGGTTGGAGGCTGTGTGTTTCTACAGAATTATCTTCTCTACTCCATGGTATTAGAAGAGAGCTCAGGTCTTATGACTTGGCATAATTTTATGTAGTCAGAGTTTTCAGCGCCTGGGATATCAGCCCAGAATTGTGGGCTTGAAAAAGACTAATTACAGTTTATTATATCCAGTCCTTTCTGGCAACTGTAAACAGTTCAGCATGGGAAGTATAAGGCCCTGGGGAAATAGAATTACTAGAAGTGCGTTTTGTTGAGCAATCCTTTCTCAGTTTTGCATCGTATTTGTTTGTGCCTTCTTGTCTCTTGGTTCTACGCTGCTGCAGTTGCCCTCCTGTTCACAACCAAAAACATCTGAGAAGTTTAGAGACACTAGACTGCTTTGAGAAGAAGGAAGCAAACCATTTTAGTCTGGAAATGTAGCCATCTAAGAGGTAGTGTGGCTGCTTCAGAAATGAACCTGAAGGACACTTATTTCTCCTATAGCCGTGATGGCGAATCTATGGCATGCGTGCCACAGGTGGCACGCGTAGCTATGTTGGTTGGCACGCAAGCTCAGCACCTTCTGAGCCCACCAGAAGTAGGGAAATAAGCTGTTTCCTGCCTCCAGAGGGCCTTGGTGGGTGGTGAGGAAGGCCTGTTTTTCTCTCTCCCCAGCCTCCAGAGCCTTTCTAGGAGTCTGGGGAGGGAAAAAATGGCCTTCCCCACCCCCTGGAGGCCCTCCAGAGGGACAGAAACAGCCCACTTGCCAACTTCCGGTGGGATCGGAAGGCACATTTTTTGCTCTCCCCAGCCTTCCTAGGAGTCTTGGAAGGCCATTTTCATCCTCCCTACACTCCTAGAAAGGCTCTGGAAGCTGGGGAGAGCAAAAAACGGGCCTACCGTGCCATCACGTGCCAGGAGCATGGGGAGTGGGGGGGGGGTCACATGTGCATGCGCGGGGGCAGGGCACATAAAATTATGCATGTGGGCACACACGCACACGACACCCCCCCCACTCTTGGCAAGCGATGGCAAAAAGGTTAGCCGTCACTGTCCTATAGCAAGGATGTCCAATCTTGGGCAACTTTAAGACTTGTGGCCTTCAACCACCAGAATTCTGGGAGTTGAAGTCCACAAACCTTAAAGTTGTGAGGGTCCTATGGGTTATTGCTTCTATTAACATGGCGGCCTTCCTGATCATTACATAAGAACTTTGCAGGATTTCATCCTTTTTGCAGACTTGTCTACATATTTTGAAATATGACTGTAGTCAGCCAACAGCCTGGACCTCCAACTGGAATGGCTACAATAGGGACACCATGGATCATGGTGGTACTTTATGGAATTGGCTGTAACCTGATATTCTCCAAATGAGTTGAGACAGCAATTGTCAAATTTCTTAGTCTCTGTGGCTAGTTCTGAGAATTGCAGCCTAAAGCTGGTGGCTGCTTGGTCAAAGGGAAACAGATCTAATAGATCAGAGGTCTCCAACCTTGGCAACTTTAAGACTTGTGGACTTCAACTCACAGTTCAACTGTGAACTCTGGGAGTTGAAATCCACAAGTCTTAAAAGTTGCCAAGGTTGGAGAACCTTGTAGTAGACCTTTGTGTAGCCGAGATAGCACTTTCCAAAGATGTGAGTCACCTTGAGAGCTGGGGACAATGATCATTGTAGTCCAGCATTTCTAAAGAGATCAGCTTTGAAGATTGCTCAGAAATTAAACCTACCAATTACCTCACTGACTGAGTCTTAGACCAAGGCCTTCTTCATTAAACAAATGTTAAGCCACGGTTTATTAAATTAGCACAATAGATTCAATCAGATGCCAAGAGATTCATACAAAAGCCAAACATTAAGCCAAATTTTTAAATATATATATATATACATTATGTCTAACATGTGGAGCCTGTGTAGCGTAGAGGGCTAATGCCTCCTACTAAAGGCAGCAATTAACACCAGCTGCCTGTAATTTCTCTGAGTTCAATCCTTGCCAGGCTCAAGGTCGACTCAGCCTTCCATCCTTTCTAAGGTAGGTCAATTGAGGACCCAGTTTGTTGGGGGCAATAAGCTGACTTTGTATAAATATACAAAAGTATGAAGGCTATTGCTTAACACATTGTAAGCCGCCCTGAGTCTCCGGAGAAGGGTGGCATATAAATCAAAATTAAAATAAAAAAAAATAAAAAAAAAATGTAAGTTATGCAATAGTGTGAGATAGATTCTATTTCATCTCTTTACAAACATTGAAATCATGGCCATTTTATGCATAACAAAGAGCTTTTCATCCGAAGCAACAATAAAATGTTGTAAGCAATAAGGCTTACGTATAATATGAAATCTGGACATATTATTATATTATATTCTGTGTAAGCTGACAAGAGTCTTTGGATTGCAGAAAAATGGACAGTAAATGAATGAATAAATAAAAACAGAATAGAATTTTGATCCCATTGTCTAAATTAATGGCCTATTGTTCAAACAGGACAATAGGTTATTAATTTGACATTAGGCGCCTATATTGGTGCCTTGTTTATTAACCGTACAGCTAATCCTAGACTTACAAACTATTTGTTTAGTGACTGTTCAAAGTTACAACGACACTGAAGAAACTGAGTTATAACCAGTCCTCGTGCTTATGACCATCACAGCATTCCCATGGTCACATGATCAAAATCTAGGTGCTTTACACCTGGCATGTATTAATGATGGTTACAGCATCCTGGGGTACATGATCACCATTTGAGACCCTCCAGCCAGCTTCCAATAAGGAAAGTCAGTGGGGGGAGGAGAGGACTGGATTCACTTAATAACCACATGATTCATTTAACGACTGCAGTGATTTGCTTAACAATGGCAGCAAAAAAAGGTCATAAAATCAGGGGCAATGGATTGCTTATCAACGGAAATTAAAGGCTCAATTGTGGTCGTTGGTCGACGGCTACCTGTATGGGGGAATAATTCACTACCTTGTTCCCGGACAACTAGAGAACATAGTAAGGATAAACTGGAAGAAATTATAAAGTTTAGGAAGACAATAATAGAATGAGTGACAGATCATTTAGTCCAGCTTCTAGCTGAAGCAGAAAACCGATTCCTGAAACTTTCCAACAGAAATAGTCACAGGGGAAAAAAAATATGCAATTTTCTTTGCGAGGGTTAGCATCTGTTGGGAAATATCCAAAATTTAAAACAGTCTCCCATGGGCCATAAAAGGGACGTGGTGGCTCAGAGGCTAAGATGCTGAGTTTGTCGATCGAAAGGTCGGCAATTCAGCGGTTCGAATCCCTAGAGCTGCGTAACGGGGTGAGCTCCCGTTACTTGTCCCAGCTTCTGCTAACCTAGCAGTTTGAAAGCACACACACACACAAAAAGCAAGTAGAAAAATAGGGACCACCTTTGGTGGAGAAGATAACAGCATTCCGTGCCCTTTGGCGTTTAGTCATGCCAGCCATACGACCATGGAGACATCTTCGGACAGCGCTGGCTCTTCGGCTTTGAAACGGAGATAAGCACCACCCCCTAGAGTTGGGAATGACTAGCACATATGTGCGAGGGGAACCTTTTTTCCTTTTACCCATAGGCCAAGGTCTTCCAGATCCACCAGACTACAGCTCCCATCGTTCCCATCAGCATGACAACTGCTCCCCTCCAACGGAGGAAGATATTTGCAATGCAGCTGTTCCAAGCCTGTTCCCAGAATTCTAGCTTGACGTTGTTTCAAATTATGCGCCTCAATGTTCCCCATGCACACACACACACACATGCACAAAAAAGCATGCCTCGGGTAACTATAATTCAGGCCATTTCTGTTTTCAAGGGGAAACCCCGAGAGATTTGCTATGAAAGCCACAGGTGTTGTTACCTCTACGGCAGAGCTCCGAGGCACACGGACAATGCCTCTTCCTCTCGTCTGGATCTGTCTCAGTGAATCGGAGGCCCAAGCGACTGGAGGGAAGATGTTGGAAGTTCTAACTGGTGTGAGCAGGTTAGCGTAATTTATAAGTACTCTACTTACCCATGTGATCTGAGCAGATGCCATAGGGCTGAGAATTTTTTTTTTTCCCAGGAGACGGGACGGGAGGAAAGAAAAAAAACCAGCTGGGAACTAAAACCTGTTCAACTACAGTTGTGGTTTACGCTCAATAGAAAGGAATTTTCCACTAATAGGACTACACATGTGTTTACAACTTGCCCGGCTGTCTGAATAGGCGACGGCAGACAAGATTCAAGGTTAGGCAGAAACAGGAGGAACAATGTTACACTTTGTTAGGTTGTAATGTTTGAATGCAGCTTCCTGGGTTTTTCTGTTCCCATTAAAGCATTTATTTCTGGTGCTCGCTGACGGGCACACGAAAGTGAATAGGCAACACTTGTCAAGGAGTTCTTGGTCTCAAATGAAAGATGATGATGATGATGATAATAATAATAATAATAATAATGATGCAATTCTCTCCATATTTTGCATTTTGGCCAAATCTTTATCCGGAAATGCTCTCACGTATATCACGTACACAGTTGTAATATACAATTTTTCCTCCACTCGATGCAGGAATTTTTATCCTTTCTTAGCACAAGGTTTACAGGCACCACATTTTTCGGACTATAAGACGCACCCAGAGTATAAAACACACCACAATTTCGAAGAGGTAAACAAGAAAAAAAAAAGTTTTTGCCCTCCCCAGCCTCCAGGAGCACTCTGCGGGCCTCCCAAACCCTCTGTGTGTCCCGTTTTGGCGAAAAATGGGCCTGTTTTTCACAAATATGGGATGCCCAGAGGGATGGGGAGGCCTGCAGAATGTTCCTGGGGGCTGGGGAGGGCAAAAATGTGATGGGGGGGGGGGGTTGGTAGGCCAAAAACAGTCCTGTTTCTCACAAAAATGGGCCATTTTTCCAAAAATGGGCCATTTCCCCAAAAATAGAGCATGCAGAGAGTTTGGGAGGCCTGCAGAGTGCTCCTGGGGGCTGAGGAGGGCAAAAACTTCCCCATTTTTGTGAAAAAGGGACCCGTTTTTGGTCTCCCAAATCCCCCACATGTCACATTTTTGCCATCCCAGCCCCCAGGAGCACTGCAGGCCTCCCCTCTCACATGCCATTTTTTGTGGAAAATGGGCCTGTTTTTCGCAAAAATGGGACATGCGGGGCAGGTTTTTGGAGGCCAAAAATGGCTGTGCTCAGTGTACAAAATGCACCAACATTTCCACCCTCTTTTGGGGGAGAGGAAAGTGCATCTTATAGTCCGAAAAGTATGGTAGTCCTTGAATTATAACCCTTTGTTTTGCAATTGTGCAAATGGTGCTGAAAAAAGTGATTTACAACCAGTCCTCGCACTTATGACCATCACAGCATCTCCATAGTCACACGATCAAAATTCACTAACTTGATAACGGGCATGAATTGACAATAGTTGCAGAATCCTGGGGTCATTTGATTACCATTTGTGACCTTCCTAATTGTGTCCGATAAGCAATCAAGGGAGGGAAGCCGGATTTACTTAAGGACAATGTGTTTAACAAACAGTGATGATCCGCTTTTATTTATTTATATTTATTTATTTATAATTTTATTTCTATACCGCCCTTCTCCTGAAGGACTAGGGACGGTATACAGCCAAGTAAAACACAGTATATAAACATCATAATTTAAATTTAAAATTATTAAAATTATTATACTTTCGGCCAAATTAATTAAAAACCCCAAAGTTAAAAATTCCAGATTTAAAACTCAATTACAAAGATAGCCCAGCCTGTTGGAAAAGCAGGGTCTTGAGGGCACAGTGAAAAACACGGAGATCGGAGATCGTGCGTATTTCTGGGGGCAATTTGTTCCAGAGGGCAGGGGCTCTCTGGAGAAGGCTCTCCCCCTGGGTGTCACCAGCCTACATTGCTTGGCCGACAGCACCCTGTGGGAGCAAACTGGCTAATGGGAGGCTATCGATGGCAGAAGGCGGTCCCATAGGTACCCAGGTCCTGAGCCATGGAGTGTTTTAAAGGTGGTGACCAACACCTTGAATCACACCCAGAAGACCACTGGGAGCCAGTGCAGCTCACACAGGAGAGGTGTTACATGGGCTTAATGAATTGTGCCCATAATCACCCGCACGGCCGCATTCTGGACCAGTTGGAGCCTCCGAGTGCTGTTCAAGGGGAGCCCCATGTAGAGAGCATTACAGTAGTCTTAACATTAACAATTAACATCCATGGCGAAAAAAGCTCATAAAATAAATTGTGTGATTTACTCAACTACTGTCTTGCTTAGCAATTAAAAATTCCAGTCCCAATTGTGGTTGCAAGGAAAGGACTACCTTTGGAATTCCATCCTTCGAATATTGCATCCGGTTTTGGTCATCACAGTGTAAAAAAAGACTAGAATAGAATAACAGAGTTGGAAGGGACCTTGGAGGTCTTCTAGTCCAACCCCCTGCCCAGGCAGGAAACCCTACACCACTTCAGACAAATGGTTATCCAGCATCTTCTTAAAAACTCCCAGTGTTGGAGCATTCACAACTTCTGGAGGCAAGTTGTTCCACTGATTCATGGTTCTAACTGTCAGGAAATTTCTCCTTAGTTCTAGGTTGTTTCTCTCTTTGATTAGTTTCCACCCATTGCTTCTTGTCCTACCCTCAGGTGCTTTGGAGAATAGCTTGAGTCCCTCTTCTTTGTGGCATTTCTAGATGTCGAGACTCTAGAAAGAGTGCAGAGAAGAACAACAAAGGCGATTAGGGGACTCGAGGATAAAACATATAAAGAAAGGTTGCTAGAATTGGGTGTGGCTAGTTTAATGAAAAGAAGGACTAGGGGTGACATGATAGCAGTGTTCCAATATTTGAGGGGATGCCACAGGGAGGAGGGGGTTTGGAAAACTTATTTTTCAAAGCACCTGAAGGCCAGACAAGGAACAATGGATGGAAACTGATCAAGGAGAGATTCAACTTATAAACAAGGAGAAACTTGCTAACAGTGAGAATACTTAATCAGTGGAACGACTTGTCTCCAGAAGCTGGGGGTGATCCAACACTGGACTTTTTAAAGAAGAGATTGGACAACCATTTGTCTGAAATGGTGCAGGGTTTCCTGCCTGCGCTGGGGGTTGGACTAGAAGACCTCCAAGGTCCCTTCCAACTCTGTTAATTCTGTTATTCATATGACCTTACTGACTCTTTAGCTGTGACATAGCCAGGGAACAGCCGAGGCCAAGATAGTATTTTAGTTGTGATTTAGTGTCACACTGTTGACATATCAAAGGAGAATTTGTGTGCTGGGGACTGTGGTGCAGATAAGAAGCAGTGCCTGGGAGCGTCTTGAATTACTCTTGCAAATCAGTAACCAGGGAAACTGCCACACAAAAGAGGGAAAGAGTAATTAGTTCTTTCTTCATTGATTCCATTTCTACAGCCGCCCATCTCAGCCAATGACTTTGGCTGGGGAATTCGGACAAGCCTGATTTAGCCCTTGTCTAGCTAAGATACTGATAATAATGTGGTGCAAAGCTTCAGCAAGTAAGCAGAGCTACATCTTAGTGCAATAGGTTGAATTTGCTCCTTCTGTCACATGTTTCATTTCAGACTGCCCATCTTTAGCATGCATTTGGTTCCATATTTCCTTGAAGCACCAAATGAAGAGTCTAGGACCATGATGGCGAACCCATGGCTCTCGGGCCAGAGAACCCTCTCTGATGGGATGTGAGCTGCCTCTCCAGGTCAATTCTGCTGCATGCATGTGCACCTCCCGCCAGCTAGCTGGTCTTCGGGTCTCTGCCATGCATGCCAGGGGGCAGGACACGTGTGGGGGCAGGGTGCATGTACAGGGGCAGGGTGCACATTGCATTTGGGGATTCGGGCACGCTTTGGGCACTCGGTCCAGAAAAGGTTAGCCATCGCTGATCTAGGACAACTCACTGATGCCAACTTGCCGTGGGGCAATTTAACACGAGAAAAGTGTATTCTAGATCTGTTCCTCTCTTAATATTATTAGTAATACCCATGTTTTCCCCCAAATAAGACCGGGTCTTATTTTCTTTTGGGTCCCAAAATAAGCCCTAGAGCTTATTTTTTGAAGATGTCTTATTTTTTCCCCCATGTACTGGAGTCCCACTTCTTCCGCTTGCTCACGGCCAGAATGGAGCAGAAGGTCGAGCAATGCATCGGTGCAGTGACCACGAGATGAGACAGGTGGAGCTGCCCCACGTGCCCAACAGTGGATTACCTCAGAGCCCCTACAGCCAGGCCATCCATGCCCCAACAGATGCCTCACCTCGTGGCCACAGCATCAGCACACCATTCGGCTTCCTGCTCCGTTGCAGCTATGAGCAACCAGAAGAAGTGGGCCAGTAGCCACATGGGCTCCTGCTCCACATGGCGGCTGCTGTGAGGTGCTGCTGCCATGAGGCAGGTATTGGGGCATGGATAGCCGGCTGTGGGGGGCCCTGAGGAAAGCCGGTGTGTGGCATGTGGGGCAGCTCCACCACCATCCCACCTCGCCTCGTGGCTGTGGTCCTGCAAGCAATCAAACGGAATGGGTGGCTGGGCAGCTGCGCAGGCACTTAAGTAGGGCTTATTATTATTATTTTTAATTAGATTTATATGCCGCCCTTCTTCGGAGACTCAGGGCGGCTTACAATGCGTTAAGCAATTTTGGGGTAGGGCTTATATTAGGTGCACACATAAAATATGCTAGGTCTTATTTTCAGGATAGGTCTTATTTTCAGGGAAACAAGATATATAAAAATTATATATGTGTGCAATTTATAATATTATACTGTAGTTATCTCGTATTAAATTGTCCTGCAGCAAGTTGTCTCATGGAAGTTGGCCGCAGCAAGTCATCAGGGGCAAGTTGGCCACGGCGAATCGGCCGTGACTGCAGCGAGTTGGCGGCACTGAATTGTCCTTTGGTGAGTTGACCACAGCGAGTTGTCCCACTCTGCCAAATAAAGGTATGGTAAAAATTAAAGGTAAAGGTTCCCCTTGCACATATGTGCTAGTCGTTCCCGACTCTAAGGAGGCGGTGCTCATCTCCATTTCAAAGCCGAAGAACCTGCGCTGTCTGAAGACGTCTCCGTGGTCATGTGGCCGGCATGACACAACGCCAAAGGCGCACGGAACGCTGTGAGCTTCCCACCAAAGGTGGTCCCTATCTTTCTACCTGCATTTTTTATGTGCTTTCAAACTGCTAGGTTGGCAGAAGCTGGGACAAGTAATGGGAGCTCACCCCATGATGCGGCGCTAGGGATTCGAGCCGCTGAACTGACCAGCTTAGCATCTTAGCCACTGAGCCATCACGTCCCTTTTGATGCTAGTAAAAGTTACTAGCATCAAAAATAAAGGCAGGTGGGGAGTGAGTGTTTTTCTCTGACCCCTGATTGCTTTCTAACACACTCACCCTCTACAACTGGCCTAATTGACAGAGAAAGGCCGATGGGGGTGGGTGAATGGCTCTCTAGCAATCTGGCAAGTTCCTTCCAACTCTTTATAAATAAAAGAGTCATAAGCCAGTGGGCCTGTGCTGTCATGTTTTGCCTCGTCTTATCTTTTTGTGTCTTGTCTTTTTTCCTCTTTTTTTTCCCCCGTCCATTGGATCCTCAAGTCACGGCCACAATAATCCATAATAAACCAGGGAATTATAAATGCACACCCTAGCTGGGTCTAGTACTGATTGTTTTGTATTCAGGCACACAGGTGCTCAGGATGCAAAGGAATGTAATTACGCCCTGGGAAAGATGGGGAAACAGCAAAGGAAAGGTGACCGTGACTCAGTGGGAACGAAAAGCTAACCCTCCTTCTAAGTGACTAGGGACGTGGAAGAGCTGGTAGTGATTCAGTGGGAACCCAAAGAGCTAGCCAAAGGCCAGGTTATGGAAGGAGAGGGATGACTCATGCCATCATGTTGAAAGCAAGCGTTAATGAATGATCAGTATGTCGGCATGCAGTGGGAAACGATCCTCGAGACGGCTGGATCGAAAGGGCCGGGAGCAACCTCGATCAAGAGTGCCTTGCACAGAGAGCGGATCCTTGCCATTTTGCTCACCTAGGTGCCTCTTGCCATTGGCTTTCTGCCAGAGCGGGGGTTGGCTAATTTGTTCCTTTAAGCATTGCTGGGATCTGCAGCATCGGTAAAATGAGGACCCAGGTTGTTGGGGGCCATATGCTGACTCTGTAAACGGCTTAGAGAGGGCTGTAAAGCACTGCGAAGCGGTATATAAGTCTAAGGAATATTGCTATTGCTCTTCCTCTTTCTCTCCCTCCCTCCCTCCCTCCCTCCCTCCCTCCCTTCCTCTTCCTCCTTCCTTTCTTCCTTCCTTCCTTCCTCCCTCCCTCCCTCCTTCTTTCTTTCCTTCCTCCCTCCCTTCCTCCTTCCTTCCTTCCTTCCTTCTTCCTTTCTTCCTCTCTCCCTCCCTCCTTCCTTCCTTCCTCCTTTCCTCCCTCCCTCCTTCCTTCCTTCCTTCCTCTCTCCCGCTCTCCCTCCCTCCCTTCCTCCTTCCCTTCCTCCTTCCTTTCTTCTTACTTTCCTTCCTCCCTCCCTCCCTCCCTCCCTCCCTCCTTTCTTCCTCCCTCCCTCCCTCCCTCCCTTGCCATGGTGGCTCAGTGGTTAGAATGCAGTACTGCAGGCCAACTCTGCCCACTGTCTGGAGTTCGATCCTGACTAGATCAAGGCTGACTCAGCCTTCCATCCTTCTAAGGTCAGTAAAATGAAGACCCAGATTGTTGGGGGCAATAAACTGCTTAGAGAGGGCTGTAAAAGCACTGTGAAGCGGTATATAAGTCTAAGTGCTATTGCTATTTTCCAACCCTCCCTCCCTCCCTCCCTCCTTGCTGTATGAATGCAGTAGAATGCAGTACTGCAGGCCAACTCTGCCCACTGTCTGGAGTTCGATCCTGACTAGATCAAGGCTGACTCAGCCTTCCATCCTTCTGAGGTCAGTAAAATGAAGACCCGGATTGTTGGGGGCAGTAAACTGTTAGAGAAGGCTGCACAGCACTGTAAGGCGATATATAAGTCTAAATGCTATTGCTTATTGCTATCTGCAGTTCTCATTGAACTTGATTGACAAGTTACAAGAACACAGGTAATCCTCGAGCCCAACAGAGCCCCGAATTTATGTTGCTAAGTGAGACATTTGTTAAGTGAGCTTTGCCCCCATTTATGCCTTTCCTTGCCACATTCGTGAAGCAAATCACTGCAGTTGTTAAATGAGGAAAGTGGCGGAACTGGTTTCCTCGTTGACTTGATTTGTCAGAAGGTTGCAAAAGAGGATCAATTGAGCCCGGGATGCTGCAACTGTCATAAGTGTGAGTCAGTTGTCAAGCGTCCGAATACAAATCCTGTGACCACGAGGATTCTGCAAGGGTCATAAGTGTGAAAAACAAGTCACTATTTTCTGGGCCGTTATAACTTCGAACCGTCATTAAGCAAACTTGTAAATCGAGGACTACCCGCACACAAGAGAATGCACATAGAGAGGGCTGTTGGTTTGAAAGAGAGGTGAAAGAGGCCATCGGTGTTAAAATTGAACACCCCACCCGCAACAGAGGGGGAGAGATAAGACACCATATATATAACACCCCTCCTGCGTCAGCTGCACTGGTTACCAGTGGTTCTCTGGGTCCGCTTCAAGGTGCTGGTTCTCACCTATAAGGCCCTACATGATTTAGGTCCAGGATATTTGCAGGACCTTCTCCTGCCTGCTTCCCACCGTCCTGTTCGCTCACATAGGGCCGCTCTCCTCAGGGTCCCGACGGTGAGCCAACGTCATCTAGCGGTGTCCAGGCGTAGGGCGTTCTCTGTGGGTGCTCCCACCCTCTGGAATGAATTACCTACCGAGCTCCGGACGGCTCCTGATCTCCGCTCCTTTCGTCGGGAGCTGAAGACTTGGCTGTTCAAGCAAATAGGCTGACTCTGATTCTGGGTTTTATTATTTATCATTAATTAGTTATTTGATTTAAAATGCGATTTTATTGTACATGTTTCTTAACTTGTGTTCGCCGCCCTGAGTCCTTCGGGAGAAGGGCGGCATATAAATACATGTAATAAATAAATAAATAAATAAATAAATAAATAAATAAATAAATAAATAAATAAATAAATAATATATCTGGGATGGCGAACCTATGGCACGGGTGCCACAGGTGGCACACCAAGCCGTATCAGGGGGCACACGAGCATTGCTGTAGCTCAACTCCAGTGCGCATGTCTGCACTAGCCAGCTGATTTTTGGGCTTTTCGGTCCTACCAGAAGTTGGGAAATGGGCTTTTTCTGGCCTCCGGGGAAGTGGGGAAGGCCATTTTCGCCCTCCCCGGGCTCCTAGAAAACCTCTGGAGCCTGGGGAGGGTGAAAAAACAGGCCTACAGGGCCCACTGTGCCATCATGTGCTAAAAGTGGGAGGGGCGCATGAGCAGGGGTGGGGCACATTGAATTATGGGTGTGGGCACCCATGTGGGCGACCTTGCGGCGCTCCCCCCGCTTTTGGCATGCGACAGCAAAAAGCTTAACCATCACTGCCATATATCTATAACACAGTCTATAAAACAGACCTTTCAGCAATTCCAAGAAGGTTCCACAAACGATTCTCCTGATTCAGGTGACCCTGAGGACACAGATAAACCCCATCCCAAGGGGCCTCAACAGCTCTCAGAGAGAGTGCTAACGACCAGATGACTGCAAAGAATTGTTCATTCCATTCCACCCACCTCCCCGTTCTATCAGAACTCTTCCTTCCACCCGGGGGTGGAATTCACTTACTTTCCCTACTGGTTCACAAATGTGAGCACACGCACCACTTCCGTGCATGCACCTGGTGTTCCATGCATGTGCTATGCTCATGTGCGTACCTTCCACACATGTGGCCAGCCACAAAAACGTGCCTAAATAAGGATGGCCATTTCCACTATCAATTCACCTGAACCGACTGAATACTATCTCTGCTCCCCCCACCCCACTCACCATCCTGCCAGAACCAATGAAGCAGGGGTGAAACCCAGCAGGTTCTGACAGGTTCTGGAGAACCGGAAGCGGAAATTTTGAGTAGTTCCGAGAACCGGCAAATACCACCTCTGGCTGGCCCCAGAGTGGGGAGGGAATGGGGATTTTGCAATATGCTTCCCCTGGAGTGGGGAGGGAATGGGGATTTTGCAGTATCCTTCCTCTGGAGTGGGGAGGGATGGGGATTTTGCAGTATCCTTCCCCTGGGGTAGGGAGGGAATGGAGATTTTGCAGAATCCTTCCCCTGGGGTGGGGAGGGAATGGAGATTTTGCAGAATCCTTCTCCTGAAGTGGGGTGGGAAAGGAGATTTTGCAGTATCCTTCCCCCAGAAGTGGGGTGGGAATGGGGAATTTGCAGTATTCTTCCTCTGGAGTGGGGAGGGATGGGAATTTTGCAGTATCCTTCCCCTGGAGTGGGGAGGGAATGGAGATTTTGCAGAATCCTTCTCCTGGGGTGGGGAGGGAATGGAAATTTTGCAGAATCCTTCTCCTGAAGTGGGGTAGGAAAGGAGATTTTGCAGTATCCTTCCCCCAGGAGTGGGGTGGGAATGGGGAATTTGCAGTGTCCTTCCTCCGGAGTGGGGAGGGAATAGGGATTTTGCAGTATCCTTCCCCTGGAGTGGGGAGAGAATGGAGATTTTGCAATATCCTTCCCTTGGAGTGGGGTGGGAATGGGTATTTTGCAATATCCTTCCCCCAGGAGTGGGGTGGGAATGGGGATTTTGCAGTATCCTTCCCCCAGGAGTGGGGTGGGAATGGGGATTTTGCAGTATCCTTCCCCTTCCACGCCCACCAAGCCACACCTACCAAGCTACACTATGCCCACCAAGAACCACGCCGACAGAACCGGTAGTAAAAAAAAAATGGATTTCACCACTGTGGATGAAGCTTCTCGGATGAGAAGCGAAATGTCTCCATGGAAAAAAAACAAAGGAAGGAACCAGCTGCCGTTTGAAAAAGCACCTTTGGGAGAACCGTGACCTGGATGGCTGAGACTCTCCGTCAACAAGAGGAATGTTTATTTGCTGAGATCCAGATGGCAAGGTCACCCAGGGCTAGGTTTTGGGCTGCGTGCACAAATATCCCATCAGAGAGAAGCAATTACGGTCCCCTGGCTTCAGAGATGAAAAATAGAAACGCAATTTTGTAAGAGGCGAAGATTTATCCCTAACAATAGAGTACAACCATGCCAGGATTAGACTGCCTCTTTCATTGTTTTAATTTTCTGATGGAACCCTTGGTGGTTTTATTATTGATTGCTTTCCTTAATGATTTCAGTGGATGGCTGTTTTTATTCTGCCTTTATTTATGTGGTTCCTGGTTTCCTTTGGTTGGAATATGTTTAAAGATTGCATTGTTGTTGTTAGTCGCGAAGTTGTATCTGACCCATCATGACCCTATGGACAACATTCCTCTAGGCTTTCCTGTCCTCTACCATCCCCCGGAGTCAATTTAAGCTCACGCCGATGGCTTCAGTGATTCCATCCAGCCACCTCGTTCTCTGCCGTCCCCTTCTTCTTTTGCCCTCCATCGTTCCCAGCATTAGGCTCTTCTCCAGGGAGTCCTTCCTTCTCCTTAGGTGGCCAAAGTATTTGAGTTTCATCTCCAGGATCTGGCCTTCTAAAAAGCAGTCAGGGTTGATCTCCTCTAGGACTGACCGGTTAGATCGCCTTGCAGTCCAAGGGGACTCACAGAAGTCTTCTCCAGCACCAGAGTTCAAAGGCCTCCATTCTTTGGTGCTCAGCCTTCCTTATGTCCAACTTTCACAGCCATACATTGCAACTGGGAAAACCATTGCCTTGACTCTGTGCACTTTTGTTGAGTATAGTCAAGATTGCATAGGCAGTGGTAAGTAAGCTACAATGGCACTGACAAAAATGTTGTGTCCATTTTTCACACTGTTGCAGGATTCCCCCATGGTCATGTGCTCAAAATCAGGATGCTTGACAACTGACTCATATTTATGACGGTGATAAGAAACGTCGTAAAATGGGACAAAAACTCACAGGATAACTGTCTCGCTTAGTAACAGAAATGTTGGGCTCAATTGTAATCGTTGATCAAGGACTACCTGTATTATTTTGTAACGTCCCTATTTGAAAAGTGCCTGAATGATTAAAATACTGTCTTAAGGCACATCAGACAAATAGTGGAGAGTTTCTTGGATGAGACACAACCTGTTTTCAATGCAGGCTAATTCTGCTGACTGCTGACTGCCAACAGTTCAGCAGTTCACCCTGCACACACACACACACACACACACACACACACACACACACACACACACTATTGTTTTACGCACACACACACAAACCAACAAGAAATTGTGCCTTCGTTTTTTTTAAAGAGAGTTTGCCATGACAATGAAGTTTAATATAGAGATTCAGGGAGTTATATAAGCCAAACGCTCATTTAAAATGAGCCGTGGTGGCACAGTGGTTAGAGTGCAGTACTGCAGGCTACTTCTACTGACTGCCGGCTGCTGGCAATTTGGCAGTTCGATTCTCACCAGGCTCAAGGTTGACTCAGCCTCCCATGATCCTTCCGAGGTCTGTAAAATGAGAACCCAGATTGTTGGGGGCAATATGTTGACTCTATCAGTGGTGGGTTCCTCCCGGTTCAGCCCGGTTCTCCCGAGCCGGTAGCAGTGACGATATGATGTCACCAAACCGGTTCCATGGATACAAACCATACACATAACCCTGTGTTGCAACTCTTTTATTGCACAAACTAATGAAAAAGAACTTAATACTTCCCTTTGTAGCTTCACACATTCCCTGTTTATCCCAAAAGGTGCTTTTTTAGGAGGCAACTGGACTTTCTTGTTGTTGTTTTCTTGTTGTTTTCTTCATCTTTTTTTGACCTGGAATGACTGAGAATCTCTACAAAACATTCCCTGTTTATGAATCTCTTCATATAATTTTATCCTATTTTTCTTCCAAGAAATTCAGCATGGAAACCAGGGATGAAATGCTCCCGGTTCGGACCTGATTGCCCGATCCGGTAGCAATGGTGGCGGGTGGTTCGGAGAACCGGTAGCAAAAATCCCTCCCCACCTCCATGCCCAGCTGAGCCGCCCAATCATCAGAGGCTTTTTATTTTATTTTTAAAAGCATTTTTTCTACAAAATCTTTGGCCGAAAAAATGATTTTAAAAGTAAAAAAAAAGAGCCTCTGCCGATCAGGCAAGTCAGCTGAGATCGTCAGAGACTTTAAAAAAAAGAAAAGCCTCTGCCGATCAGGCAAGTCAGCTGGGATCGTCAGAGGCTTTAAAAAAAAAAAAGAAAAGCCTCTGCCAATCAGGCAAGTCGGCTGGGATCGTCAGAGGCTTTAAAAAAAAAGAAAAGCCTCTGCCGGTCAGGCAAGTCGGCTGGGATTTTTTTTTTTTTTAAATTTGATTTATATGCCGCCCTTCTCCGGAGACTCAGGGCGGCTTACAATGTGTTAAGCAATAGCCTTCATACTTTCGTATATTTATACAAAGTCAGCTTATTGCCCCCAACAAACTGGGTCCTCAATTTACCCACCTTAGAAAGGATGGAAGGCTGAGTCGACCTTGAGCCTGGCGAGGATTGAACTCACAGAAATTACAGGCAGCTGGTGTTAATTGCTGCCTTTAGTAGGAAGCATTAGCCCTCTACGCTACACAGGCTTTGTCAGAGACTTTAAAAAAAATAGAAAAGCTCTGCTGATAGCTGAGATCGTCAGAGGCTTTAAAAGAAAGAAAAGTCTCTGCCGATTTTTTATAACCTCCTTGGTCTAAGGTTCTGTCCGGTTTGGTGAACTGGTAGCGCCAGCTACGGGAGGCTCCGCCCACCCACCTGGATTTAATCACGTCCCATTTTTGACACATTGCGCATGTGCAGAGGAGGCTCAAGCTAGAAAGGTCATCGAATGAGGCAAAAGTGATTTTAATAGCTGTCACGCTTAACGACAGAAATGTGTGTTGCTCCGTTGGGGTCGTAAGTCAAGGACTACCTGTTCCTGGAGTTACACATCTCAGGGGTTGCTTAATCGTGTTGTATTAAATAAGCGAAAATAGTTGGGTTCCCGCAATGTGCTGAAGTCAGCATTGTATACCAACAGACTCATAATCTGGTTTACACATCATCCCACACTACTGTCTGTTTAACTAGGGGTTTTGAATAAGCCACAATGGTTGACTTCCCGTTGTATGCCAAGGCGTAATCTATATTTTTAAAAAAACCACAGTGGCTGAGTCAAAACCAAAGAAACTGTATTGTAGCTTTGTGCAAACTCTGCGCCCCAAGTGCCACCACCCTCAGACTAACATTATCTATGTAAACACCAGACCTCAGTTGATTTCTAGTCATTTCATGGGTCTTTAGCCCTAAACAAAATGCCACAAATGATTAGGCAGGCTCTTAGTTTCTTTAGAATTATTTATCAGTAACTTAGTAGAAAGAGGGGGGGAGACAGGGAGAGAAGAAGAGAGAGGGGGGAGGGAGGGATGGAGAGAGTGGGAGGGGAAAGAAGGGGAGGTAATGGGAGAGAAAAGAAGGGAGTGGGAGGGAGAGGGAAAGAGGCAGAGGGAGAGAGATGGAGAGAGAGAAGGAGACAGGGAGAGGGAGAGAGGGAGAGAGGGAGGGGGAGGAAAAGGGGCAGAGGGAGAGAGATGGAGAGAGAGAAGGAGAGAGGGAGAGGGAGAGAGGGAGGGAGGGAGGGAGGGGGAGGAAAAGGGGCAGAGGGAGAGAGATGGAGAGAGAGAAGGAAAGGGAGGGGGAGAGGGAATGTGGGGGAGGCAAAGGGAGGGGGGAGAAGGGAGGGGGAGGGAGGGAGGAGAGGGGAAAAGTGGCAGAGAGGGTGGGAGATGGAGTGAGAGGGAGGGAGGGGTGGGGAGAGGGAGAGGGGGGAGGTAATGGGGGGAAGGGGAGAGGGGGAAGAGGGAGGGAGAGGGAGAGAGGGAGGAAGGGGGAGGAAAAGGGGCAGAGGGAGAGAGATGGAGAGAGAGAAGGAAAGGGAGGGGGAGAGGGAATGTGGGGGGAGGCAAAGGGAGGGGGAGAAGGGAGGGGGAGAGAGGGAGGGAGAGGGGAAGAGAGGCAGAGAGGGTGGGAGATGGAGGGAGAGGGAGGGAGAGGTGGGGAGAGGGAGAGGGGGAGGTAATGGGAGGGGAAGGGGAGAGGGGGAGGAGGGAGGGAGAGGGGGAAAGGGGCAGAGGGAAACAGATGGAGACAGATGGAGAGAGAGGAGGAGGAGGAAGAGAGAGACACACAGAGAGAGGGAGAGATAGAGATTGGTCTAGTAGTTAAGGGTTGTTGTTGTGGGGAACAATAGGAGGAGGAAGGTGTATTGGATATGCTCACCACCTTATTATTAAAAATAATAAATGGAGGATACAAAAAAAACGCAAAGAAATCCAAAGTCCAAAAATAAGGCAATATGGCTTATTGGCTCTCTGATCTTCTCTATAACAATATTGCAAAGTGAATATAACCGAGAAGGACTGCATAGATTGGATTACATTTAGCATCATAGGACAAAGAAATATTGAAAAGTTTGAGTAACATAAATCTTGATTAGTGTCTGGCTCAATATGTTGTATGAATGTGGCCAATTACTACATATATAATATATATTTAGATGATAGATAGATAGATAGATAGATAGATAGATAGATAGATAGATAGATAGATAGATAGATAGATAGATAGATAGATAGAGAACCTATCCCGTTGACTTAATTCAGTGAAAGTTGATTTTATATGGTGCAGAAAATTCAAGAAATGGCTAATCCTTTTTTTTTTTAAAGAACTAGCCACAGGGACTCCTTGATTTACAACCACAACTGGGACGAGGATTTCGTTAAGTGAGGATTTCGTTTTGTTAAGTGAGTCACACCCGATTTTGTGACCTTTTTGTTGGCCACTGTTGTCGTTAAGTAAATCACTCGAATTGTTCAGTTTCTCATGTGATGGTTAATCAAATCTGTTCCCCCCCTTGACTTTGCTTGTCCGAAGACACTTGGGAAGGTAGCGGATCACAATTACATGACCCCGAGGATGCCACAACTGTTGTACTGGGGCGGTATTCACTTATCTATGATACCGGTTCACAAATGTGAGCACGCACACAAAAATGGGATGTGATGATGTCCGGGCAGTTAGGTGGAGCCTCCCGCAGCCGCCGCTACTGATTCGCCCGAACTGGATAGAGCCAGCTGAATACCAGCACTAGTTGTACATACATACCTGTTTCCAAGCACCTGAATTTTGATCACATGACTATGTGGTCATCATTGCCAGGATTGGTTGTAAGTTGCATTTTTCCGTGCCATCGTAGCTTCAAGCAGTCACTAAATAAATGATTGTAAGCAGTGGTGAAATCCAATTTTTTTTTACTACCGGTTCTGTGGGTGTGGCTTGGTGGGTGTGGTATGGCTTGGTGGGCGTGGCGGGGAAGGATACTGCAAAATCTCCATTCCCACCCCACTCCTACGGGAAGGATATTGCAAAATCTGTATTCCCACCCCACTCTGGAACCAGCCAGAGGTGGTATTTACCGGTTCTCTGAACTACTCAAAATTTCTGCTACCGGTTCTCCAGAACCTGTCAGAACCTGCTGGATTTCACCCCTGGCTTGTAAGTCTTCAGCTCAGAGCTGATGAAGCTTCTTTGATGAGAAGTGACACATCTTCAAAGAAAAACCAGGAAGTCTAGTTGCCTCTTGAAAAAAGGGACAACCCTGACTTGGATGACTGAGAATCTCCATAGATAAATAGTTGTAAGTCAAATACGATGTGCATTACAACTTGTTTCTGGTGAAATGTGTTCG
The DNA here is from genome assembly GCA_038048745.1 of Coluber constrictor foxii. Classification (NCBI taxonomy): domain Eukaryota; kingdom Metazoa; phylum Chordata; class Lepidosauria; order Squamata; family Colubridae; genus Coluber; species Coluber constrictor. The sequence continues at coordinate 24,222,730 of CM075967.1, forward strand.
GTTCCTGTATTTTGGGCTTTTCAGAGCCGTGATGAGTGCAAAATCACATATGCCACAAAGATGAGTAAGACAATAGGTTGCCGTAATGCCCTGGGAACTACAATTACAGGTATCCTTTGAAGAAATACAACGAGGTGCATGTCATGTCCACGCTATGAGTGAGCTGCTGGGCTGATGAAGTAATAGCCCTGTTTCATAAGAGTTACGTGGGAGTAGATAGACCAGTTTATTATGTGTGGGTATGATGTGTTTTGACAGTCTTCCAAAGTGCCTTCTTTTTTTTCAAACCTCTCTTAATTTAACATTTCCTGGCACTCCAAGAACTCATGCAGCATGGTCAATATCCAAAAAATAAACCAGGACAGGACGGTAGATACGAAGGGTAAAAAGTACTTTTGGTCCCAGAGAAATCCTGCTTCTCAACAAAACCAGGCTTAATTTTCAAACCTATTCTAAGGCTTCAGATTTGATAGATAGCCGTTATAGGGTTATAGGGAGGGACGTGGTGGCTCAGTAGTGAAGATGCGGAGTTGTCGATCGAAAGGTCGGCAGTTCAGCGGTTCGAATCCCGAATGCCACGTAACGGGGTGAGCTCCCGTGACTTGTCCCAGCTTCTGCCAACCTAGCAATTCGAAAGCACGTAAAAAATGCAAGTAGAAAAATAGGGACCACCTTTGGTGGGAAGGAACCGTGTTCCGTGCGCCTTGGCGTTGAGTCATGCTGGCCACATGACCACGGAGACATCTTTGGACAGCGCTGGCTCTTCGGCTTTGAAATAGAGATGAGCACCGCCCCCTAGAGTCGGGAACAACTAGCACATATGTGTGACAGGAACCTTTATCTTTACCTTTATTATAGGGTAGTGGTTAAAGGGCTGGATCAGCAGATAGTCCTCGACCTACGGCCACCATTTGAGCCCAGAATTTGTTACTAAGTGAAAAATTTATTAAGAGAGTTTTGTGCTCCATTGTATGCCTTTTCTTGCCACCATTGTTTTAAGCGAATCACGGCAGTTGTTAAATTAGTAACATGGTTGTTAAGTCAACCTGGTTCCCATATTGACTTTGCTTGTCCGAAGGTCCACAAAAAATGATCACATGACCCCAATCACGTGCCAAACATCCGAATGTAAATCGGGTGTCCATGGGAATGCTGCAACCATCATAATGGTCATACGTCTCTTTTTTCCGTGGTGTTGTAACTTTGAACGGTTACTAAATGAAGTGTTATAAGTTTAGGACTAGCTGTAGAGATGAACCCTTCCTAGGTGAGAAAGCCTCCTGGGTAACTTTGTATGAGTTAGTCCTTCTTCACCATCAAAAGAAAGAGTGCAGAGAAGAGCAACCAGGATGATGAGGGGACTGGAGGCTAAAATATACAATAAATGGTTGCAGGAACTGGGCATGGCTAGTCTAGTGAAGAGAAGGACCAGGGGAGACATGATGGCAGTCTTCCAATATTTGAGGGGCTGCCAAAGAGAGGAGGGGGTCAAGCTATTTTCCAAGGCACCTGAAGACCAGACAAGGAATAATGGATGGAAACTGATCCAGGAGAGATTCAACCTGGAAATTTTCTGACAGTGAGAGCAATCAACCAATGGATTGCTCCAAGTTGCCTTTGGAAGTTGTGGGAGCTTCATCACTGGAGATTTTCCAGAAGAGACTGGACTGCCATTTGTCAGAAATGGTGCAGGATCTCCTGCTTAGGCGGGGGGTTGGACTAGATGACCTTCAAGGTCCCTTCCAACTCTGTTAATCTGTTAAATGTTTTCAAACATGAGCAACCTTGACCCTTCTTGACGTGTCACCTGGAAACAAGAATGAAAGAGAAGACCAAACTGCTCTGAAGCATCTCTTAACGGGAAAGACTAGAGTACAGTGTTGGGTTGTGAATCCAGAAGGACAAGAAGTAAATGGGTGGAAGCTTATCAAAGAGAGATCCAACTAAGAGAGAGAGAGAACTAAGGAGAAATTACCTGTCAGTGTGAACAATCAACAGTAGAACAACTTACCTCCAGAGATTCAACCTGGAAAGAAGGAGAAATTTTCTGACAGTGAGATCAACCCATGGAACAGAAGTTGCCTTCAGATGTTGTGGGAGCTTCATCACTGGAAGCTTTCAAGAAGAGACTGGACTGCCATCTGTCAGAAATGGTGTAGGGTCTGCTTGGGCAAGGGGGGATTGGATAAGATGACCTACAAGATCCCTTCCAACTCTGTTAATGTGTATCTGTATCTGAAAAGCATCAGGCTCTGTGATAAGCTAGCTCCGTGATGGCGAACCTATGGCATATGTGCCACAGGTGGCACATGGAGCCATATTGGTGGGCACACGAGCGTTGCCCTACCTCAGCTCCAGCACGCATGCATGCACTGGCCAGCTGATTTTTGGGCCTTCTGGATCCAACGGAAGTTGGCAAATGGGCTGTTTCCGGCCTCCGGAGGGCCTCTGGGGAGATGGGGAAGGCTGTTTTTGCCCTCCCCAGGTTCCTAGAAAGCCCCTGGAGCCTGGGGAGGGCAAAAAATGGGCGTACCGGGCCCACCATCACATACCAAAAGTGGAAGGAGCATGGGGGGGTTGTACACACATGTGTGTGTGGGGGTAGGGCACGTAGAATTATGGGTGTGGGCACACACACACGCGACAACCCCGCACTCCCCCAGCTTTTGGCAGGCGAATGCAAAAAGGTTAGCCGTCACTGAGCTAGCTGGTAAGCAAAACTTCTTGTGCCATGCATGAATAACTTCACCACAAGAACCAGATAATCTTGATGCCAAAACAGCAGAAGTTGCAACCCTGCAGCTGAGCTCAGAAAAGCTACAGCAACTTCAAATCTGATTGACAGATTTTTTTTTTTTAAATGTTCACAAATTAACGAATCTCTTTCGGGATCCAGACATTTCTCACCCCCATCCCGGTGTTATTTTGACTAAGTTTGCTGTAATTGATTAAACTGTAATTTTCAAGCTTTGGCAGCGTACGCTTGAGGGACTGACTGATTTCTGTTATAAGCTACGTAGAGATTATGTAGATCTCCTTCGGTCATTCAGGCCCGGACGTGGGACGGAATCAACACTGATCTTGTTTTTAAGATGTGAAGCAGATCTGATAGGAGCAGAATGGGAGTCACCCATCCATCCAGGTTTTAACTGAACTCTTAGCAGCTTTTAAGAGCATCTGCCATGATATTCTTCCAGATCAGTTCCAAAGATTCGGAGTGGGCAAGACAAGATTTTTTTTTAAAATTTGATTTATATGCCGCCCTTCTCCGGAGACTCGGGGCGGTTTACAATGCGTTAAGCAATAGCCTTCATACTTTTATATATTTATACAAAGTCAGCTTATTGCCCCCACAAACTGGGTCCTCAATTTACCTACCTTAGAAAGGATGAAAAGCTGAGTCAACCTTGAGCCTGGTGAGATTTGAACTTACAGTAATTGCAGACAAGCTGGTATTAATCACAATGCCTTTTAGTCTGCTGAGCTACCAGGCTCAGTATTAGATTGTGCTAGCTCCTTTCCTTCTGATACTGTAGGAGAAGGAAAGACAGATTCTGGGGGTGGAGTCAAGAGAGGAATCAGCCTGGAGTCATTACGTTCCCACAAACAGTCTAAGTTCAACCCTTCTTGGATTCCGTTGACTCTTATCTAGGGCCAATTTAGTGTTGACCGTTCGTTGACCACATTCTTGTGTACAGGCATGAGCAATGAATCAGCTCAATTTCAACTTAATGTGTGGTCCTGATTCTTCAAAGATAGATTTATTTATTTATTTATTTATTTATTTATTTATCTATTTATTTATTAATTATTTAAATTTTTATACCGCCCTTCTCCTGAGGGACTCAGGGTGGTGCACAGCCATAATAAAAACAACATATGCCACAAAATTTAAAACACATTTAAAACATATTAAATAATTTGGCTGTATTTTTTAAAAACTCCAAGACTAAAATATCCCTTTAAAATTCATTATTTTGTCAGCCCAGCCTGTTGGAATAGTAGAGTCTTAAGGGCACGGCGAAAGGTACATAAGTTGGGGATCATACGTATCTCCAGGGGCAGTTCGTTCCATAGGGCAGGAGCCCCCACAGAGAAGGCTCTCCCCCTGGGGGTCGCCAATCGACATAATTTGATCGATGGCACCCTGAGGAGGCCCACTCTGTGGGAGCGTACCAGCCGGTGGGAGGCTATCGGTGGCAGAAGGCGATCTCGTAAATATCCAGGTTCTAAGCCATGGAGTGCTTTAAAGATGGTCACCAACACCTTGAATCACAGCTGGAAGACTACTGGGAGCCAGTACAGCTCGCGAAGGAGGGGTGTTACATGGGTACGCCGAGTCGCTCCCATAATCACCTGCACGGCTGCATTCTGGACCAGTTGGAGTCTCTGAGTGCTCTTCAAGGGGAGCCCCATGTAGACAACATTACAGTAGTCCAGACGGTACCAATCAGGGTTGATCAGGAGCGACAGATTCCGCCTTCATCCCTAATTATGTGGGGTTGTTTCACCTCAGAGTTTGGTACTCTCTCTGCTCGTTTATCATCTACATCGGGGTGTCAACCTTGATTTTATTGAGGGCTGCATCAGGGTTGCGTTTGACCTTGGGTGGATGATGTGGGCATGGCCAGGGTGGGAGTGGACAGCTCAATGTCACTAGCGTTGGGGGAGCCTGTGGCCTGAGGACTGCCAGAGAAAATGGGCTCCTGAGCTCCATTTTTGGCCGCGACAGCCTCCTACAGCAAGCTCTGGTTTTTTGCTGGCAGAGGGTTGCAGGATGCCGTCATGGCCGAAAATGGAGCTCGGGAACCTGTTTTCGCTAGCAATGGGACCGGAGACCGGACCTTTGTTTCTAGGGCAGCCCTGTGGGACAGTCCCGGGACCATGGGCCTTGAGTTTGACATGGCTGATCTATATGAAACTACTGGAGGAGACCCTCTGTCACCATGGGATGAAGTATCATCTGTGATAGTTAGTGATATATCTCTGCCCTGGAAACAGGTAAGTGATGTGGTGGATAGAAATTCTACAAAAACTGTGCTCGTCCATCAAGGATTACCTATGTTATATACAGTAATCTTCCCTCTTGTGAACTCAATTTATTCTGTTTTTAACCCTGCTTATTGTTTCAACTGGTTTTATTGCATATTTTAATCTCTGTTTTTACTGGACGCGACCCAGAGTCACTTTGCGTCAGACGGGCAGCCATATAAATTTAACTAAGAGACAACTTGGGTGGCCATAAGTAATCTAGTACGTAGATCTCCACAAATCATTTCCAGGAGAATAAGCTGCTTCCTCTGACGTACAGACGGGACAAAGCTGCAGAAAAGGAGCTGCTATTCCGGCTGGCACGGATAACAACAACAGGTGGGGAAAAAAATTCAAAGTTGTTCAGAAAGACCAACAGGTTATCCATTGAAGTCATTCACCAAGGACTATTAAAGCTGTATCAGGTCTCCAAGGGCCTTTCCCATGAACATTCTTGAGTCTGTGGGAGGGATGAGAGTGAGTAGGATAGTAGCTCCACCTTAATTTTTACTAGGTAGATGATGAGCAGGAGATTTCTTTAGATAATCTCTCAAGATCAGATTACATACTCAAGAAAGACTGTTCTAGAAACCCAGGTGTTTCCCACACTTTTTATTTATTTATTTGTTCAATTTATATGCCGCTCTTCTCCGGACACTCAGTGTGGCTTACAATGCATTAAGCAATAGCCTTCATACTTTTGTATATACCTGCTTAGTAGGGCTTTCGGGGGGCCCCCTAAGCGGTGTTCTTTTTTATACAAAGTCAGTTTATTGCCCCCACAAGTCAGGTCCTCATTTTACCTACCTCGAAAGGATGGAAGGCTGAGTCAACCTTGAGCCTAGTGAGATTCGAACTTGCAGTAATTGCAGGCAGCTGGTGATAGTTAACAGCACTTTAGTCTGCTGCGCCACCAAGGCTCTTTCACAGCCTTATTGGGCTGGGTGCAATAAAAGTAACCTGGTCCTAAATGTTAATAAAACAAAGGAGGTCATTGTAGATTTTAGAAAGAGCCAGCATGGTCATACTCAACACAGCATCAAGGATGCAACTGCAGAGGTGGTCAACAATATTAAGTATCTGGGGGTGCAGATAACTAACAATCTGAACTGGTCTCTCTACACGTCATCCTTAGTGAAGCGTGCAAACCAGCGTCTGCATTTTCTGCGTCGGATGGATGAGGAGAGCATATCTTTCTCCTTCTATCCTGGCCACTTACAGAGGCACAATTGAGAGGGTTTTAACAAACTGCATCACTGCTTGGTTTGGTGGCAGCAACGCCTCAGATAGAAAGTCCCTACAGAGAGTGATAAGGACAACTGAGAAGATTATAAGAAGCTCGCTTCCCATTATTCAGGATACTGCTTATAAGCACTATGTGCTTAGGACTCCAAGCATTGTTAGAGACCCCACACACTCACTTTATGGTCTGTTTCTGTTGCTCCCGTCTGGGAGGAGGTTTCAAAGTATTTCTAGCAGGACTTACCGATTCTGCAACAACAGCTTTGTTCCCTAGGCCATCTGTCTGATAAACTCGCAAGATTTGTTTCTCTCGCCATATACATGTATCAGTGATGGGTTTCAAATTTTTTTACTACCAGTTCTGTGGGTGTGGCTTGGTGGGTGTGGCATGTCTTGGTGGACATGGCAGGGAAAGGAGACTGTAAAATCTCCATTCCCTCCCCACTCCAGGGGAAGGTTACTGCAAAATTCCCATATCCTCTCGATCAGCTGGGAGTTGGGAGGCAGAGAATAGATGGGGGTGGGGCCAGTCAGAACTTTTACCGGTTCTCCAAACTACTCAAAATTTCCACTACAGGTTCTCCAGAACTGGTCAGAACCTGCTGAAACTCACCTCTGACATATATCCATCTGAACTGTGTTGTTTCTCTGTATCCTATAATATATGTGAGTATGTGCATAATTTTATATTTATTTATTTAGTCGAGTTCAGGCAGTGTATGTTAGAGGTAGAGGCCCTTTGAGAGCTGTATGCAATGAAATTTCATTTTAATATATGCTGATCAATGTACATTCAAAGTGAGTTATTCTAAGTCTAAAAAGTCTAAGCAAGTGCTAGTTTAATCTATTACAGGCATGCCAGAACATTTTCTGAAGCACATTATAAGTCAAATTGAAAGTACTCCACAGTTACTACAGTTACTACTTACTAATGAAGTAAGTCCTCGACTTACTTCATTTAGCGACCGTTCCACTGAAAAAAAAGTGACTTATGACCATTGCAGCATCCCCCATGGTTGCACAATCGAAATTCAGATGCTTGGCAACTGGTTTCATATTTATGACGAGTGTCACGTGATCGGCTTTTGCGACCTTCTGGCAGGCGAAGTCAATGGGGAAATCCGGAATCATTTAACAACCATATTACAAACTTAACAAATGCAATGGTTCACTTAACATTCGGCGGCCAGGAGAGTCGCCAAGTGGGGCAAAGCTCCCTTAACAAATGTTTCACTTAGTGACATAAATTTCGGGCTCGATTGTGGTCGTAACTCAAGGACTACTCTTAGTTTGCTACAACAACTTATGTAGCGACCATGTACAAGTTCCAATGGAAAAGAAACAAGTGACTTATGACCTGCTCCCCACACTTATGACCATCACAGCATTTCCAAGTCATGTGATTAACATTCACGCATTTGGTAGCAAGGGTCCCAGGATCATAGGATCAATGGTGGTTCCTCCCGGTTTGGCCCGGTTCTCCCGAGCTGGTAGCGGTGATGATATGATGTCACTGAATCGGTTCTGCCCCCCCTGACCCCATCCACCTCCCGTGCCCCCACTCACCCACCCCCGCATTATTCTTAACTTTTATTTGGCCCCACCCCCAATCTATTGCTGCCTCCTGAGTCCCAGCTGATGGCTAGAGGGAAAAAAACTGTTTAAACTCTTGCCGCAGGGCTTCAAAGGGCCACCCTACAGCTGATCAGTGTTAAAAGAAAACAAATGAGTAGACCGGTGCCTGCAAAAATACATGAATAGATCAGTGCCTGCAAAAATAAATGGGTAGACCAGTGCCTGCAAAAATACATGAGTAGATCAGTGCCTGCAAAAATAAATGGGTAGACCGGTACAGCTCTGCAAGCAGTTAAAACCAGTAGACCAGTATCTCTGCTAAATCCTAAATAATTGTCACATGACCATCAAGCCACGCTCACAAATAAGCCATGCCCACAGAACCGGTAGTAAAAAAATTTAGAACCCACCCCTGCATAGGATCACCATTTGTGACTGCTAACTCCCAGCCAGCTTCTAACAAGCAAAATTAGTGAGTCCTAATATTCCTTTTTACTCTTACTCTTTTCATGTATTCAGATTATGTTTATACTCCTATCTGTTATCTTATATATGCTTGATAAAATAAATAAATAAATAATCTACAACACAAAAGACCTGCAGCTCCAGAGATTAAGACATGGCTCTCAGGACATGATAGGATTAGCCCCCTACCCATCTCACGACATGGCGCCTGGGAAGATTACATCACCTAGCAAGGCTCAACCAAGCCTGGGACTCAGGACAGCCTACAGAGTTGCCTCTGCATGGCCCCATGGGAATCTGACAACCAATCAGAATGCAAGCTCAAATTCAAAAACCCAGAGAGGGTATAAAACTCAGGCATTCTCGGCATCTCTCCCCTCCCCCTTTTTTTCTTCACCCAACATCCTCAAGGCATGTGATCCTGTCCACCATTAAAAACCTTCTTTTCAAGCAACTTCCATGAATCCAGTGTCTTTTCCCCCACTTGGAACTGAAACCAGATGGACATTTCTTCCAACAGTTCTTTAAACATTACACGGTGGAAAATCTGCATTTGTTGGTAAATAAACATCATTGGTCTCAAACTCAACTTGCGATCTATGAATCAGGAATAAAAGCCCTGCGGTGTTATCGCAGAGGAGGGAAAACAATTGGAGCTTCCCTATCTGGCTTACGGGCTTTCCCATGGCTTAAGTAGAATATTACCTCATTGACAAGCAGTCTGTTATTAGAATATTAATAATGGTATTCCTGCAGCCGGATTCCTTAGTGCCGTGGTTCCCAGGGACAAGAAACTCACAGAAACATGTGGGTGGATCATCATCAGCAGGTGATCTGGTGGCGAACGAAGTGTACCTATTGCCACAATAATATGCCCCATGTTGGGATAAAAACAGGCTAAAGCTAAGAGTTCTCCAGGGTAATTGAAACCCTACAGTCCAAATTGCTGGGAGTTCTTAACTTACAAACATTTATTTAATGGTCATGCACAAGAGAGAGGGAGGGAGGGAGAGAGAGAGAGAGAGGGAAGGAAGGAGACAGAGAGAGAGGGAGGGAGAGAGGGAGATGGAGGGAGGGAGAGAGGGAGGGAAAGGGAGAGGGAGAGTGGGAGAGAGAGAGAGGGAGAGAGGGAGGGAGAGGGAGGGAGGGAGGGAGAGAGAGGGAGGGAGGGAGGGAGAGAGGGAGGGAGAGGGAGAGAGGGAGAGGAAGGGAGGGAGGGAGAGAAAGCTAAGAGTTCTCCACAGTAATTGAAACTCTACAGTCCAAATTGCAGGGAGTTCTTAACTTACAATAATTTATTTAATGGTCATGCACAAGAGAGAGAGATGGAGGGAGAGAGAGAGAGAGAGAGGGAAGGAAGGAGACAGAGAGAGAGGGAGGGAGAGAGAGAGATGGAGGGAGGGAGAGAGGGAGGGAAAGGGAGAGGGAGAGGGAGAGTGGGAGGGAGAGAGAGAGGGAGAGAGAGAGGGAGGGAGGAAGAGAGAGAGGAAGAGAGGGAGAGGGAGGGAGGAAGAGAAAGAAAGCTAAGAGTTCTCCACAGTAATTGAGACTCTACAGTCCAAATTACAGGTAGTTATTTAATGGTCATTCACAAGAGAGAGAGGGTGGGAGGGAGAGAGGGAGGGAGGGAGAGGAGGGAGGAAGGGAGAGGAGGGAGGAAGGGAGAGAGGGAGGGAGAGGGAGGGAGAGGGAGGGAGGGAGGGAGAGTGAGAGTGGGAGGGAGGGAGAGTGGGAGGGAGGGAGAGAGGGAGGGAGAGAGGAAGGGAGAGGGAGGGAGAGGTGGAGAGAAGGAAGGAGGGAGGGAGAGAGAGAGAGAGAGAGAGAGAGGTATTCAGCTGGTTCACACCAGTATGGGCGAATCTGTAATGGTGATCGCAGGTGATCTTTTATTTTTTTAAAAAAGAAAAGAAACCCTAACTGGATACATTTAACAGTCTGGGATGAAATTATTTATTTACTTATTTTGTCAACAAGTACAAGGAAACAAGTAACAGTATAGACATAGACATGGACACATAAAAGGAAATAAATAAGCGAGACATAGCCATGAACACATAGAATGAGTACATATAAATGGGGACAGTAGGACAGGGATGGTAGGCACACTGGTGCACTTATGCATGGCCCCTTTACGGACCTCTTAAGAAACTGAAAGGTCCACGGTAGACAGTTTAAGATAAAAGGTCTGGGAATTAGCGAGAATCCAATGTATATTGAGAACACACAATTCCAGATTGAGCAAATATACAGTAAGTCTTGCAGAATCTATTTCTGTTACTGATGTTGTTGTTGCTGCTGCTGTTGTTGTTCAAGCAACACAGTCATTCTTATTAAAATAAAATCCTGGAATGTATTTTGAATTTCAGAAGAACCTCACAAGCTTTCCTACACAAACATACACAAAGACACACAAACAAAATAATAAAATAAATATTTAAGAAATAGCATTTTGTTATTTTGTTTGCATATGTTTGTGTAGAAAAGGATGTAAGGTCCATCTGAAATTCAAAATACAATTACTATTACTATTTTTTCCCCCATTTCTGCTATGGCAGATTATTATAACTTTATGATCACAGCAGTAAATTGTTTCATTCGTTTGTTCGTTCATTCATTCATTCATTCCCGCCTTTAGAAAAAACCTTTTATGCTATCTGCATTTCAGCAATAACACGATAAGTAAGGGAGTAAATTGGGGAAAAAAAGAAAATTTTAGACTGTGCAGAAATGAACAGACTAACACTGAGACTAAAAGATAAAAAGGAGTCGATGTATTTCAAGACATGGGGTAAATTTTATGATTGGTTAGAAAAGAAATATGAATAAAGGTATGGAGATAAAATAGATAGAGAAAAGATGGAAAAAATAATTAGAAGAATAGAAACCCAGATGATGCCTAGGCAAAGGGAAAAAGTGAGAATACTATCAAAATGTACACAAATGATGAAATAGATGTAATTACTAAATAAAACAAGAAATTGAAATGAGAAATACTGTATTTTCCTGCGTATAAGACTACTTTCTAACACACAAAAATCTTCTCAAAAGTCGGGGGTCGTCTTATACGCCGGGTCTCATTCTCCTGTAACCAGGCAGACCAGCCCATAAGGCTCTGACGAGCCTTAAATGGCTCTGAGGAGGGTCGTCTTATACGCCCAGTCATCTTATATGCCGGAAAATACGGTAGATGTAAGTAGAAAATCGGGGCTGCTCGAATACCATTCTGGATTGAATTGGAAAGAATAAGAGAGAGGGAAAGGAGTACAGAGAGAGGAAGGGAGAAGAGAGGAGAGAAGAGAAGAGGGAGAGACAGAAGAAAGGGAAAAGGAGAGGAAGAAAAGGGAAGGGAAAGAGGAGTAGGAGAGAAGGTTAGAAGGTGGGAAGAAGAGAGGAGTGGGGGAAGGGAAGGGGAAATAGGAAAGGGAAGGAGAGGAGAGGAAGAATGAAGAAAGTAGGAAGAGATAGAGGAAGGAAGGGGAGGAGAAGAAGAAGAGGTGGCAAAATAAAGAAGGGCAAATGGTAAAAGAGCAGCCCTGAACAACTAAAAATGAAAGTTAAAAGATAAGGTGAATGCAAAATGATGGATAAAAGATTGTACATTTAAATATATGAGAAATATATAGGACCCAGTTGTTGGGGGCAATAAGCTGACTTTGTATAAGTATACAAAAGTATGAAGGCTATTGCTTAATGCATTGTAAGCCGCCCTGAGTCTCTGGAGAAGGGCGGCATATAAATCAAATTTAAAAATAAAAATAAAAATAAATAAATAAAAATAAAAATAAAAACTTTTCTGGAAAAAAAAAAGATAAAGGAGAATCTGAAATTGTTGTCAATATCAATGCACAAATGCCCAGAAATTTCACCCTTGGATCTCAGGGTCTCTTCTGGCCAGGAGGAGCTGTCTCCTCACTGCTCTGCTTTTAAAACTTTCCATAAACTTTCTAACTTCCTCTTAAACGCGTGTGCCACTCTTTAGCATAATTCGGGAACGATGAGTGTTCAGTCAAATTGGATGGAGAGTATATACTGATCTAGGTGAGTATTGACCCTGGTCTCATGTGCCACTGCATCACGTAGCTGAGTCATACTGACTGTTATTGCCTGTGCAACGGGCGTGCCCACTGCACGAAGGAAAAGCAACATCCAACATTTCCAGAAGTGTCGAAAAAAAAGAATTCCCACTTTGCACAATAACGTCGAAGAGAAAGAAAACAGATTTGCAAACTCTGGAATCCTCCAGATATGATGGACTTCAATCGTCAGCTCCTATGACCTGTAAACAATTGACTGGAAGTTGAATTACCTTAGCTGAAACCAATGGTGAAATGTAAAAGTTGTTATTGCCGGTTCTGTGGGTGTGGCTTGGTTGGGGGTGGGTGGGGTTATGTGACTGAGTGGGCGTGGCCAACTTTTTTTTTTAAACTTTTAAAACCATTTTTCTACAACCTCGAAGAGGTTGTAAAAAAATGCTTTTAAAAGCCTCTGGTGACCCCAGCTGAGTTGCCTGATCGTCAGAGGTTTTTTTTACTTTTTAAAGCATTTTTTCGACCATAGAGATTGTAGAAAAAATGCTTTTAAAAATTAAAAAAATGATTGATGATTGCGCAGCTCAGCTGGGCATGTGGGGGGGGGGAGCAGGGATTTTTGCTACCGGTTCTCCGAACCACCCACCACCATCGCTACCGAATTGGGCGATCCGGTCCGAACTGGGAGCATTTCACCCCAGATGAAACTCTATTTTTTTTTAATTAACACCTTTTATTTATTAATAAATGAGTACACCAGAAGGCAAGGGGGAGGTCTCCTCCACTAAAATTATTCTCTCCTTCTGTCACCCCTTCCTCAAGCTGCTACCTTGAAATATCATTTTCTAAAAAAGCATGAATGTTGATTGGTTTATTCCTGGAACACACCGTAATAGAAGCAAATATATCAATGGCAGGATTTTTCAAAATGCAGCATTTTTAAAAGATAGAACACAGAATAATAGGTTGGAAGGGACTTTGGTTTTAGTCCAATCCGCTGCTCAAGCAGGAGACCCAGGGATGGGTTGCTGGGGGTTCGGGAGAACCTCTAGCTAAGATTCTGTGCAGTTCAGAGACCTCAAAATCCCACTCCTAGCTGGCCCTGCCTACCCCACCCCATCCCGCCCCCCCCAGGAGTCCCCAAATGGCCCATTTTGGATGCAGGTAAGTGCAGGGCACACATAGAGGATTGGGGAGGGTGAAAAATGGGTGTACCGGAGGTTTGGAGGCCCTCCAGAGTGCCTCTGGAACCTGGGGAGGCCGTTTTCGCCCTCCTGGAGGCTCAAGGAAATCCTCTGGAGTTTAGGGAGGGCAAAAACACCCACCCGCCATGGTGCAGGAGGCCAACTAGACTGATCTGTCCCCCTCTACACACACCCACAAAAACACAGCCAGTCGAGGGTTAAAGAAGCACTTGGCACACACCACAGTCCTTATCTCCAACTTGGCAGCGATATTCACACCGTCTGCCAAGTGCTTTAATTGTTCACAGAAAGAAAATCACATACGTAGCTTTGCCAAAATCCGTTCTTTTAGCAGCTTCAGGCTACAATGACTACCAGATTGAGTTTTATTCGTCACAGGGATCATTGACCACCACCCTCTCTTATATAGTTTCTGGGGTGTGGTCCAGTGACTCATTGGTCCTGTGACTCAAGTCCAGTGACTCAGGTCTATTCCCTCCCACGCCTCCTCAGCTGCTGCAAGCGCTTATCTCGCCTTCGTTGACGTGCGTCCAGGAATGACGTCTCTCCCTCACTCTCATCTGAGACATCTGTTTCCCCACTACTTTGCTCTCTTTCAGCTGGCACCTGAGACGGTGCCAGATTGGGGGGGGGGGGGGCTGGGAGATCTGGCTGGCTCCTCTTCCTCATGCTCAGAGCTTCCTTCCTCCAATGGGATAGGCTCAGAGGACGGGGCCACAACACAGACCACGCCCACCATGGCCACGCCCATCCAGCAACCGGGCAGAGAACCCCTTGCTAAAATTTTTGAAGCCCACCCCTGAGGAGACCTATACCATTCCAGACAGATGGCTGTCCAACGTCTTCTTAAAAACCTCCAGTGATAGAGGACCCACAACTTCTGGAGATGAGCTGTTCTACTGATGAATGGTTTTTAACTGTCGGGAAAGTTCTCCTTGGTTCTAGGTTGATTCTCTCTGTGATTAGTTTTCATCCATTCCTTCTTTTCCTGCCCTTTGGTAGTTTGGAGAACAAGTCAACCTGTTCTGTGAAGACCGCTATAGTGCATTTTAATAAAATGTGAAGTGTATTTGAGGATAGGTAAAACTTTTGATGACCCTATGAGCACCTTGAAATATACTGATTGGCCATGTCTATATAATCAAATCCACAAAAGTATGACCTTGGAGCATGCATCAATAAAGCTGAAAAATGTGGCACTGGGAGATTAACAGAGTTTATCAGAGTTGGAAGGGACCATCTAGATCAGCAAGCAGGAGACTCTTGTCTACGCTATTCCTCACAGATGGCAGTCCAGTCTCTTCTTGATGAAGCTTCTCTCCAGTGATGAAGCTTCCACAACTTCTGAAGGCAACTTCTACTCCATGGGTTGATTGTTCTCACGGTCAAAAAATTCCTCCTTATTTCCAGGTTAAATCTCTCCTTGATCAGTTTCCATCCATTATTCCTTGACTGGCCTTCAGGTACTTTGGAAAATAGCTTGACCCTTTCCTCTCTGTGGCAGCCCCTCAAATATTGGAAGATGCTATCCTGTCTCCCCTGGTCCTTCTCTTCACTAGACCAGCCATGCCTAGTAACCGTTCTTCATACTCCAAAATGAGGAAGCCTGCTAACATCCTCCAGAGGGAAGGCAACAATATCCTTTAACTGACAGAAACACAAGAATAACAGAGTTGGATGGGACCTCGGAGGTCTTCTAATCCAACCTCCTGCTCAAGGCAGGAGGCCCTATACCAGGGATGGCTAACCTTTTTGCCATGGCATGCCAAAAGCAGGGGGAGTACGGGGGGGAGGGGGTTTGCGCATGCGTGTGCCCACACCCATAATTCTATGCACCCTGCCCCCCATGCATGCGCGTGACACCACCCCCCCCGTGCTCCTTCCACTTTTGACATGTGATGGCACATGGGCCCGGTAGACCCGTTTTTCGCCCTCTCCAGGCTCCAGAGGCTTTCTAAGAGTCTGGGGAGGGTGAAAACGGCACTTGTCTGAAATGGTATAGGGCCATGATGGTGAACCTATGGCACGGATGCCAGAGGTGGCACATGGAGCCATATTGGTGGGCATGCAAGTGGTGCCCTAGCTCAGCTCCAGCGTGCATGCGCTCACCAGCCAACTGATTTGCAGGCCTTCCGGTCCCACCGGAAGTTGGGAAACTGTCTGTTTCCGGTCTCCGGAGGGCCTCCAGGGGGGATGGGGAAGGTTGTTTTTGCCCTCCCCGGGCTCCTAGAAAGCCTCTGGAGCCTGGGGAGGAGGAAAAATGGGCCTATTGGGCCCACCGTGCCCTCGCATGCGAAAAGCATGGGGAAGTGTGTGGGGGGGGGTCACGTGTGCATGCGTGGGATGGCAGGGAGCATTGAATTATGGATGTGGGCACACACACCCACAACCCCCCCCCCCCGCTTTTGACACGTGACGGCAAAAAGGTTAGCCATCACTGGTATAGGGTTTCCTGCAGGGGTGAAATCTAAATTCTTTTGTTCCCGGTTCTGTGGGTGTGGCTTGGTGGTCATGTGACTGGGTGGGCATGGCCAGTTTGATGTCACTCACCATTAGAGCCAGGAGCTCCACATTCTGACACAGAACAGCCGCGCTTTCTGTCACAGGAAGCCAGGAGCTGCTCAAAAGTTCATTCTGCCTTTCTGAAGTCCCTAAGGCTTTGAGTTTCCCTCTGGCTTGACTGGCTGGGTGAACCTTGGAGCCTTCTCTTGCCCTGCTCTTCATCCCAGAGGGCCGTGCATCCCCCACCACCAATCCTCCGTACAAACCACCCACCCCGTTTCTGCAAAGGCAGAGCCTCCCCTTGCAGGCCAATCCAAAGAGGAGAGGGGGATGCTGCTGAAAAAGCTGCCTTCCACTTGGGCTTCCTCCTGCAGCCAAATGTGCCCAGCCGTCTCTGCCTTTTCCTCAAACTGGTTGTGCATGGGGCACTTGGAGAGCGAGCGAGCAAAAGAGCTCTCCAACCTCTGTTTGTGTGTGGGTGTTTGCAGAGAACTTCGTCCGCGCTTGTCATGGCCGCGACTAGGAAGAAGAGTTGCCTAGGGTGCATGCGCTCACTGGATAAGGTAATTGTAGTTTAATGCGCATGCATGCACCGGAAACTACAATTACCTTATCCAGTGCGCGCATGCACCCTAGACAGCTCTTCTTCCTGGTCGCGGCCATAACAAACGTGGACGAAGTTCTCTGCAGAATGCGCGGTTAATGCCGCGCATTCTCACCAGTAGTGGGTTTCAAAATTTTTTACTTCCGGTTCTGTGGGTGTGGCTTGGTGGGTGTGGCAGGGAAAGGATGCTGTAAAATCTCCATTCCCACCCCACTCCAGGGAAAGGTTACTGCAAAATCCCCATTTCCTCCCGATCGACTGGGACTCGGGAAGCAGAGAATAGATGGGGGCGGGGCCAGCCAGAAGTGGTATTTACCGGTTCTCCGAACTACTCAAAAATTTCCGCTACCAGTTCTCCAGAACTGGTCAGAACCTGCTGAAACCCACTTCTGATGCACATGCGCCAATCAGCTGGCTGGCATGCATGCTCACACTGGAAAACGGAAGACCAGTTCCTCTGGTTTGCAGGAGTGCCGCATCAGCAAAGGCCAGCTGATCATCGCGTGCGCATGCGCGCCAGAAACCCGGAAGAGGAACGGGCGACGTTGGCGTGCCAAGCAATGTGGCTCCATCTGCCACTTCCGGGCATGCATGCCATAGGTTCACCATCATGGCTATAGATGTTGTTAATGTCTAGGTGTCTATTGATGGCTGATTTGTCAGAGTGCCAGGCTTCTAGAAATTCCCTGGCATTTTTGGAGTCGGCCTGGTCTAAGATGGTCACATTTTCCCAATTGAAACTATGGTTAGACGGTAGGTGCTAATTTCCATATAGATTTATTAGGGAAAAAACATGTTTGAATCCTTTTTTTTTTCCCCAGAAAAGCTTGAAGTAGGACGAACTGGAATCTTCTTGAGGAGCATATTCCAGAGAGTCAGGGCATCAATAAAGAAATATTAGTTCGCCATCTTCACTTCCCACTTCAGAAAACACTTACAACTATAGTATCCCATGTAATCCTAACCCGAACACCATCACTCTGCTAAATGAACAATTCCCTCAACACTACCAAACTATTTACTAAGTCTGCACTACCGTTGATCTTCTCATCGTTCCCACCACCCATCTCCTTCCACTTATGACTGTATGACTGTAACTTTGTTGCTTGTATCCTTACAATTTATATTGATATTGTTTCCTGATTGCTTATTTGTACCCTATGACAGTGGTGGGTTGTCCCCGGTTCGCACCGGTTTGCAAGAACCGGTAGTAAAATCAGCGGGAGGCCCTGTCCACTGCCCCAGATGTCATCATCGGTGATCTGTGCATGCACAGAAGCTTCTACACATGCTACGCAAGCGAAGCAATCCTGTTGCGAACCAGTAGTAAAGATAAGTCGAACCCACCTCTGCCCTATGACTATCATTAAGTGTTGTACCTTATGGTATCTTTTCTTTTCTGTACACTGAGAGCATATGCACCAAGGCAAATTCCTTGTGTGTCCAATCTCACTTGGCCAATGAAAAATTCTATGCTATTGTAATATAAGTATATTTATTAAACACTTTTAAATCCTTTGGGGAAAGTCACTCCATTGTGAATGTCATCTGAGCAGGAAATAAAGAAGAGATTATTTTTCTGGCTCATATTTATTTCTCTCCTAGATCAAATGGGCAAGTGATTTCTCTCGAGGAACTTCCTGCAAAGTCAAATTTACCTATCTGATGTTCTGTTGAACTTCTGAAGCCCTGACTCATGTTCATATTCCTCTCCCATTGGAAGAGACGTTGGGAGATGCCCTAACCAGAACCTTTTGACGATAGTTTGTTGTTTCATAGAAATTCTACTGAGGAGGCCTAGTTTCTGGAGAGAGGATGGTGAAATCATGACTTTTAGAAATGTTTTCTGTGTTGACTTTACCTGCCATGAGCTGTAGTTGAAAGCTATTTTATGGCAACGCTCGTCTGTTTTTGCTTTATGTTGCCTTCAGCAAAGAATCACAGCTCAAGGCCACACATGATTTAAATGTTGACATTCCGAGGACCAGGTCCCAGCATGTTGAAGTAAAAAAAATAAATCAGGAATAGATTATGAAAATAGCTCTCCTCTGTTTGAAACCTTGAAGGAGTGTTAGTCAACTAAACAATACTGGAGCAGATGGACCATTGTCCTAACCGGGTATGAGTGTTGCATGAAATCTATTTTCTGTCTTTGTACTTTGCTCTCTCTATTGTTATCTTTAATTCATTTCATAAGTCGCTCGGGCTTATATCATTCAGGATCTAAAATGAATGATATAAAGTTCAGCAGATGTAATTCTGATCACACTACGTCACTTACAAGGGCAATGTAGAGAATGTGTAATTTCCCTAAAAACTGATGGTAATAAATGAGGACATACTCAAGGAGCCTGGTGGAGCAGCGGACTAAAGTGCTGTTAAATAGCACTTAGTTGCCAGCTGCCTGCAATTACTGCGAGTTCGAATCTCACCAGGCTCAAGGTTGACTCAGCCTTCCATCCTTCCGAGGTAAAATGAGGACCTGGATTGTGGGGGCAATAAGATGACTTTGTATAAAAAAGAACACCGCTGGGGGGCGGGGGGCAAAAGCCCTACTAAAGCAGGTATATACAAAAGTATGAAGGCTTAACACATTGTAAGCCACCCTGAGTCTCCAGAGAAAGGCGGCATATAAATCGAACCAATAAATAAATAAATAAAATAAATAAGAATGAGATTAAACTTTGTGGGGCTGGAATTCTAAGCAGGATTGTAAACCAATAACTATCCAATGTCATTATAGGTGCTCCTCACTTAACAACCAATCATCTAGCAACCCATTGGTGTTACAACAATGCTGTTAAAAGTGATTTATGGCCTGTCCTTGCACTTACAACCTCCCACAGTTGTGTGGTTGCCATTTGTCACTTCCCACACCAACTTCTGACAGACAAAGTCAACGGAGACGTCAGCTGTAAAATCAAAAGGCAACTGGACTTTCCAGGGTTTTTTCCTTGAAGACGTTTCGCTGTTCATCCGAGAAGCTTTTTCAGTTCTCCTGAAGAAGCTTCTTGAAGAACTGGCAAAGCTTCTTGGACGAGAAGGAAAATGTCTACAAGGGAAAAAAAAGGCAAGAAAGTCCGGTTGCCTTTTGAAAAAGCACCTTTGGGACAACCATCAGCTGGATCAGTGCTGATATTCAGCCGGTTTGTATCGGTTCAAGAGAACCAGTAGAGGAGATCGCGGGTGGGCCTCTCCACCTGCCCTGGCGCTATGCTGTCCTATTTAGCCATGTTTTCGAGGCCAGGCACATGCACAGAAGACTGGGTGGCATGCAGGGAAGGTGTGCGCGCACGGGTGAGGCGAACCGGTGGTAAAAATCTGTGAAACCCACCTCTGACCCTTATAATTGAGAATCTCCATAGACATTGATCCAGTGAAGTTTAGCTTAATGACCATGAATGATTCACTTACCGTATTTTTCAGAGTATAAGACGCACCTTAGTTTTTGAGGAGGAAAATAAGAAAAAAGCTGATTGGTGGGTGGATTGGCCTCCCGGAATACCCCCAATCAGCTGTTCCCAGAGGTGAATTTTAGCAACAGGTTCCTTGGTTCTGAGCTCTGTGCCTTGCTTTTTTTTTTTGCTTTTTTTTCTGCCTCTGAAAGCCTCCGAAACAGAGCTTCAGAAAAAAAGCCTCTGAAACTCTGTTTGGAGGCTTTTTTTCTGAAGCTCTGTTTGGCAGCTTCTTTTCGGAAGCTCTGTTTGTGATACTTTTTTCAGCCTCTGAAACCTCCGTTGTTGGAGTATAAGACGCACCCAGATTTTCGCCCTCGTTTTTGGGGGGGAAAGGTGCATTTTATATTCCGAAAAACACGGTAATAATTGGGGGGGAGGTAGCCTGTAAAATTCAATGTCATCACATGATGTTTCAATTTAATGACTGCACTGCACAATGATGAATTTTCCGGTCCTGTTGAAGTTGTAAGTCAAGGACTACCTATATGCCACAGGATATAAGTATAACTTGCTCTTTTGGCTGAGTAGCTTCTGAGATTCTCCTGGGTAATGTTCTTAACCGGAAAACAGCTGGGGGAAAAATGACATTTTTCACCCAGTTCTAGATAGAGCACTCAGCACTGAGACTGTACACTGACTGTACTTTATGTATAGGTCAAATGCATACATTATTCCCAAAATAGCATCTATTCTTCTTATGAAAGATTTGCAGTTGCAGAAATGTAGCTTAGGCAGGACCGAGCTATCACAAGATGCTGCTGCTGGGTGGGAATTGCCAAATGCCTTATGCAATCTCTCTCCAGAGAAATATCGGAAGCTTAGAAATGCTGCTGTGGTTGTTGCTGGGGGCTATTAGTCCAGCTCCTAGCTAGTTCAGATTCCAAAGTCACCTCCCACAAAGCCTTGGCTTTGTAATTGTTTTAGAGAACTTGTCCGTACATACCAAAGTCAGGTGATCATAATAAAGAGAGACACCCAGCATGTGATAGCTAGGTGATGTGAGTTTGCAGAGTTGTTTCTTTCCTGCTTCTTCTCCTTCTCCTTCTCCTGTCTCTGCTTCTGCTTCTCTTGCTTCTCCTCTTTCTCTTTCTTCTCTTTCTCCTCCTCCTCCTTCCTCTTCTCCTCTTTCTCTTTATCCTCCTTCTCCTCCTTATCTTCTCCTCCTGCCTCTCCTCCTTCTTCTCCTCCTTCTCCTTCTGCCTCTGCTTCTCCTCCTCTTGCTGCTTCTTCTGCCTCTGCCTCTGCTTCTCTTCTTCCTCCCCCTCTTCCTCCTCCTCCTTCTTCTTTTCCTTCTTCTCCTCCTGCTTCTCCTTCTCCTTCTTCTTCTTCTTCTTCTTCTTCTTCTTCTTCTTCTTCTTCTTCTTCTTCTTCTTCTTCTTCTTCTTCTTCTGTCTCTGTCTCTGCTTCTGCTTCTCTTGCTTCTCCTCTTTCTCTTCCTTCTCTTTCTCCTCCTCCTCCTTCCTCTTCTCCTCTTTCTCTTTATCCTCCTTCTCCTCCTTATCTTCTCCTCCTGCTTCTCCTTCTTCTGCCTCTCCTTCTCCTCCTCCCCTTGCTTCTTCTGCCTCTGCTTCTCCTACTACTACTACTGCCTCTGCTTCTGCCTCTCCCCCTTCTCCTCCTCCTTCTCCTCCTCCTCCTTCTGCCTCTGCTTCTCCTCCTGCTGCTGCTTCTTCTGCCTCTGCCTCTGCTTCTCTTCTTCCTCCCCCTCTTCCTCCTCCTCCTCCTTTTCCTTCTCCTCCTCTTCCTGCTTCTACTTCTCCTCCTTCTCCTTCTTCTGTCTCTGCTTCTGCTTCTACCTCTGCTTCTCCTCCTCCTCCTCCTCGCTGAAGTGACCAAGTACAATAGGGCTGCTGAACAGGATAAATTTCAGACTCTTGACCGGCATGTGAAAGAATGTGGACCATTGTATAGAATCAACAAAAGTCCCAGAATGCTTTATTTTTGAATCTGTTCATTTGATCAGATGTGTTTGATGTCGGTTGGATTACTGTAATGCCCTCTACATGGGGCTGCCCTTGGGACATATCCGGAGACTTCAGTTAGTCCAGAATGCGGCCGCGCGGGTAGTTACAGGGGCCTCTCATTACTCCCGTGTTACACCTCTCCTACGCGGGCTGCACTGGCTACCGGTTGTTCTCCAGGTTCATTTCAAGGTGCTGGTTTTAACCTATAAAGCCCTACATGGCTTAGGCCTGGGGTACTTACAGGACCACCTCCTGCCTTCCTCCCACCGTCCAGTGCGCTCCCATAGAGTGGGCCTCCTCCGGGTGCCGTCAGCCAAGCAATGTTGGCTGGCGGCCCCCAGGGGGAGGGCTTTCTCTGTCGGAGCCCCGACCCTCTGGAATAGTTTGCCCACTGACCTCAGGACGGCCCCCGACCTCCTCTCCTTCCGCCGGGGATTAAAGACATGGCTGTTTAATGAATATTACGGTCGTGGGGTTATATAGTTTTTAGAATGTTTTTATGGATTTTTATGGATTTTAATGTATTTATTGTGATTTGTATTCATAACTGTTTTTGTAAGCCGCCCTGAGTCCTCGGGGAGAATGGCGGCATATAAATCACATAAATAAATAAATAAATAAATAAATAAATAAATAAATAAATAAATAAATAAATAAATAAATAAATAAATAAATGTAGTCATTGCCGGTGCTACAAAATGTTGAGATTGAGCAGATTGAACAAAGTCAGTTTATTATCTTATTATAATGCTATGTCTATTATTGCATTTCCAAATTCTCCGCATACTGCACATGATTTTCTACAACATGTGGTGATGATCATTAGTTTGGATAACTGAAAATAAGCATTGAAAGGAAACAATTTTTTTTTAAAAAAAAAATTGATTTATATGCTGCCCTTCTCCGGAGACTCAGGGCGGCTTACAATGCGGTAAGCAATAGCCTTCATACTTTTATACAATTTTTATACTTTGTATATTTTATACAAAGTCAGCTTATTGCCCCCACAAACTGGGTCCTCAATTTACCTACCTTAGAAAGGATGGAAGGCTGAGTCAACCTTGAGCCTGGTGAGATTTGATCTTACTAATTGCAGACAGCTGGAGTTAAATTACAATGCATTAGTCTACTGAGCTATCCAGGCTCTTTTAAAATAATTTGTAAAAGAATTTTTGAATACAATAAATATTTTTTAAAAAAATAAAGGAAAACCTAGAAAAGGGAAAGATAGAAAAACAGAAAAACCAAAATGCAAGGGAAAAAAAAAGAAACATGGAACTATGACTTCCATGTTTCACCTTTCTTTTTAATCTAATAATTCTCATTTTACACTTTCCTTTTATTCTTAGGTCTTTTTGATTCCCAAATCCATAAATCTTCAATTCAGTCTTTTTTTGTCAACAAAAAAGCTTCCAGTCGTTTTTCAAAAAAGGCTTTGTCATTTTTTTTCCCCTGATGAAACTCATCATTACCACAAATTCTGTAAATTTTATAATTCAATTTTCTCATGGGGGCATTTTATTATTCTTCCATCTTTTTGCAATATCCTTCCCCAAGGAGTGGGATGGGAATGGCGATTTTGCAATATCCTTTCCCCAGGACTGGGGAGGGAATGGGGATTTTGCAATATCCTTCCCCCAGGAGTAGGGTGGGAATGGAGATTTTGCAGTATCCTTCCCCTGCCATGCCCACCAAGCCACGCCCACCAAGCCACACCATGCCCACCAAGCCACGCCCGCAGAACCGGTAGTAAAAAAATTGGATTTCACCACTGATGCGTAGCTTACGGTCAGCATATGAAGATTTATTAACACAAGATAAGGGAAAAATTAAGATGAAGTCAAGAGAGCAATTAGCTACAGAAAGACATCACCGTCAATAGCTTTCTTAGAATCAGACGAAAGAGAGTTTTAAGATAGATTTAAAAAGACAATTGGAATTGGATGAAGAAAAGTTCATTTGAAGTAGAGCTAGGTATAAAGGACCATCATATATAGGCTAAAATGTATAAACAATTACTAAGATTTGAAACAGAGGATGAGCAAATTAAAGACCGTGTAATACAGTGATGGTGAACATTTTTGGTACCAAGTGCCCAAACCGGAATGTGTACGCAACGCGAGTGACTGGAGCGCCAGAAACATGAAGATCCTGGATAGCTCAACAGACTAAAAGCCTGTTATTAACATTCAGCTGTCTGCAATTATTGCAAGTTCAAATCTCACCAGGCTCAAGGTTGACCCAGCCTTCCATCCTTTCTAAGGTAGGTAAATTGAGGACCCAATTTGTGGGGGCAATAAGCTGACTTTGTATAAATATATACAAAAGTAAGAAGGCTATTGCTTAATGCATTGTAAGCCGCCCTGAGAAGGGCGGCATATAAATCTAATTTTATTTATTTTTTTTAAAAAAAATCAATTGGCCTGCACGCATATGCCTGTTTTTTTTTTTTATCTTTTTTGGTCGTTTTCCATTTTTCAGGCTGTTTTCAGGACCATTTTCAGGCTGTTTTTGGCCTGAAAAACACCCTCAAAATGTCCTGTTTTTCGCGCCATTTTCAGGCTTTTTTCTGGGCCATTTTTAGGACCCTTTTCCCCGCGCTCTGGCACCCCCGAAGACCAGTTGAAAACTAGAAGAGCATCTGACAACGGCACATGGGCCCCAGTGGTGGGTTGCCCCCGATTCACAAGAACCAGTAGTAAAACCGGTGAAAGGCTCCGCCCACTGACCCGGATGTCATCATAGGTGATCTGCACGTGACAGAAATTTTTGCACATGCACGCACGATGCAAACCGGTAGTAAAGCTAAGTAGAACCTACCCCTAGTGTGCCCACAGAGAGGGGATCTGCATGCCACCTCTGACACGCATGCCATAGTTTCGTCATCATGGGTATAATAAAATCGTCTGCAAACTCTGGTTACAATATATAAATAGGGATACATGAAAGAAAATGTGTAGCTCAGTGTCAAATTTATCCAGTGTCATAATTTAAGAGAAAATTTATGTAAAACAATGTCCATTGGTATATGACACTGGTCATGCTGTCAAAGATGTGCAAAGGGATATCAAAACAGTGTTGGAAGTGTAAAAAGGATGAGGGGACTTTTTATCTTGCATGATGGACTTATGGAAAAGCCAGGAAATTTGGGTGTGAATCCACAGTGTGATGCAATAGGTATGGCCACTGACATTATGATGAAACCAGAATTATTTTTAATTGGGTTTTATAGAATAGAATAGAATTATGTATTGGTCAAGTGTGATTGGACACACAAGGAATTTGTCTAGGTGCATAAGCTCTCAGTATACATAAAAGATAGGATACATTCATCAAGAATCATAAGGTACAATACTTAATGATAGTCATAGGATACAAATAAGCAATCAAATCATACTAGGAAACGATCAGTATAAATCATAAGGATACAAGCAACAGTTACAGTCATGCAGTCATAAGTGGGAGGAGATGGGTGTTAGGAATGATGAGAATAGTAATAGTAATAGTAATAGTAATGCAGATTTAGTGAATAGTTTGACAGTGTTGAGGGAATTATTTGTTTAGCAGAGTAATGGCGTTCGGAGAAAAACTGTCCTTGTGTCTAGTTGTTCTGGTGTGCAGTGCTCTATAGCGTCATTTTGAGGGTAGGAGTTGAAACAGCTTATCATATGTCCAGGATGCGAGGAGTCTGCAAATATTTTCACAGCCCTCTTTTTGACTCGTGCAGTATACAGGTCCTCCATGGAAGACAGGTTGGTAGTCATTGTTTTTTCTGCAGTTCTAATTATCCTCTGAAGTCCGTGTCTGTCTTGTTGGGTTGCAGAGCCAAACCAGATGGTTATAGAGGTGCAGATGAGAGACTCAGTAATTCCTCTGTAGAACTGGATCAGCAGCTCCTTGGGCAGTTTGAGCTTCCTGAGTTGGTGCAGAAAGAACATTCTTTGTTGTGCTTTTGTGTTTTGTTGTGTTATGGTTGTTGAACTCGATTATCATGTACTACAGATCATAGTGATTATAAAGTACTTCCAGATTTGAGATCAATAACCTCCTGAATAACAGTCACTGAACAGTAAAAGTGAGAGCCCGTTATTTGGGGGTTTCAATGACTGATCTTTTTTTGGCTAGGTAAGTAATTGAATCCTAAGTAAATCAAACCCTAAGTCTGATGCCCTGGTCCCCTTTCTATATTTGTGAGGGTGGAAAACACATCAGTGGTGGGTTGCCCCTGGTTTGCACCGGTTCTATAGAACCGGTAGTAAAACCGGCGGGAGACTCCGCCCATTGACCCCAACATCATCAGAAAGTTTCTGCGCATGCGCGCACGGCCCCTCTGTGAACCGGTAGTAAAGGTAAGTAGAACCCACCCCTGAAACTCATGGTTTGCTTACAAAAATGGCTATGTCTCCCACCCCACAATTTAAGTTACACACTTTGTGATTATGGTATTTCAATTTGTAACAAAAGGGAAACAAAGGAAAGGAAAGCAATATTTACAATAGGCTGCAAAGGGCAATAAGCAATCTCTGAGAATCCCACACACTGCCTGAACCAGAAGAAAATTCTAAGAATATTTGGAAAGCTCTTGTCTCCTGATTTACAGAGAAACAGGTGGAAAACAATTGTTTTCCTGATGCATTAAGTGTTAAGGCTGCCAAGCTAATGAGGACTGAATCTAAGTCTGAAAAGTCTTTAGATTATGAATTATGAATTAACCTGCCAGGCTTAACTCAGGTACTGAATTTCTTTATTTGCAGAGTTGAGATTTACAACATCTGCACTCACCCCAAAGCTAGCCAGCTGCTGTAGGAATCCTGCCATTGAAAGCAGTCACTTCAAGATCATTTTTCATGGGTCATCCATATTCATGACCAATAGATGGATACCAAATAGCAAGATTTAATAATAATATGCTTAAAATATGCATATGCTTAAAATACAGACATTTTCCAAAGGTTAATAGTGTGTGCAGATAGATAGATAGATAGATGATAGATAGATAGATAGATAGATAGATAGATAGATAGATAGATAGATAGATAGATAGATGATAGATAGATAGATAGATAGATAGATAGATGATAGATAGAAAGAAAATAGATAATGATAGATTAGATAGAGAGAGAGAGAGAGAGAGATTGGAAATAGATAATGATAGATGATAGATAAGATAGATAGATTGGGAAATAGATAATGATAGATGATAGATAAGATAGATAAGATAGATAAGATAGATTAGATAGATAGATAGATAGATAGATAGATAGATAGATAGATAGATAGATAGATAGATGATAGATAGATAGATAGATAGATAGATAGATAGATAGATAGATAGATAGATAGATAGATAGATAGATGGATGATGGGAAATAGAGAGAGAGAGAGAGATTGGAAATAGATAATGATAGATGATAGATAGATAGATAGATAGATAGATAGATAGATAGATAGATAGATAGATAGATAGATAGATAGATGGATGATGGGAAATAGAGAGAGAGAGAGAGATTGGAAATAGATAATGATAGATGATAGATAGATAGATAGATAGATAGATAGATAGATAGATAGATAGATAGATAGATAGATAGATGATAGATAGATAGATAGATAGATAGATAGAAGATAGAGATAGATGATGGATGGATGATGGGAATGATAACTGATACATAAGATAGATGGATGGATGGATGGATGATGAGAAATAATGATAGATAGATAGATAGATAGATAGATAGATAGATAGATAGATGATAGAGATAGATGATGGATGGATGATGGGAAATAGATAATGATAACTGATACATAAGATAGATGGATGGATGGATGGATGGATGGATGGATGGATGGATGGATGGATGGATGATGAGAAATAATGATAGATATAGATAGATAGATAGATAGATAGATAGATAGATAGATAGATAGATAGATAGATAGATAGATAATAAATAGATAGATAGATGATGGATGGATGGATGGATGGACAATAGAGAGAGAGAGATGATTGATAGGTAGAAATAGCCATGGAGAGATAGATAATAAATATTCCCCCTTTTCAATTCCTACTTTCTTGTAGAGATGGATTCATGTTTTGTTGTTGACTTTGTTCAAAGTATGAACTCCTTGTGGCATGCTAATATTGAATCACTGATACCTTTTAGGTTAAAAGGGGTCAGTCGGAAGCTGTCACATTTCACAGCATAGTAATAAATATCGACTCCAGAAACAACCTTGCATTTAATAACATCAGAAGCCTCCCAGACGTGACATGACTCGATAAGTTATTTATTGTAGACCAGAAAGAAATAATTTATGCACATGAGATTCGCTAACTGCAGATCTCAAGAATTAAGCCCGTTATTCATACATCCGCTCCGGAGTTTAAATCCTAGCTTCCCACTGTTTAAAGACAACAAACTTTGGGCCATTTTTTTTCCCACTGGCCATCAGAGTAAAACAAACACTAGATGTTTTCTGCTTCCATGTCAATCTCTTATAGAAGCCCATCATCAAAAGAAGGGAGGGTTGAAGGTATGGGAGAAGAAATCAGATTAAGCTTCACCCTCTTAGATTTCTTTTTTTTTTAAAGTAATATTTATTAAATTTCCAAAGATTAAAATACACAGTACAAAAAGAAACATAATACACACAAAAAAGCAAGAAAACACACACACACACACCACACACACACAAAACAAAAAATATAAACAACCAAAAACAATATTTTGATATCAAAATTTCAATACTAATAACAACTTTTCTGCATCGGTATCTCTAGCCTATTTAACCTCTTTACACAAATTCTAAATACCTCTATCTTAAACTTACATCTTTATCTAAATTATCTTGACTTCTATTTACAATTCGATCTCGTAACAAAAACATCCCTTAAGTTTGATGTTTACTCCACCCTCTTAGATTTTTTTGCAGCCAACAGTAAGTGCAACAAATGTGATTTCTC
Source organism: Coluber constrictor foxii (assembly GCA_038048745.1). Lineage (NCBI taxonomy): Eukaryota > Metazoa > Chordata > Lepidosauria > Squamata > Colubridae > Coluber > Coluber constrictor. The sequence goes on from CM075967.1 coordinate 24,251,768, forward strand.
AAAAACCTGTCAAGTTGTTTACACCCTTACTATTTGCTTTCAACGAACTGAAGGTATTGTGCAAATCATGCTTTTTAACAGGAGTGTCAAACTCAAGGCCCGGGGGCCAGATCCAGCTTGCGGGGTGCTTAGATCTGGCCCACGGCTAAAGCTTCTACCAGCAAAAACGGAGCTTGGGAGAGCCGCAACCGCCTCCTGCAACTCTCTGCCAATGAAAATGGAGCTGAGGGAGAGTTGCAGGAGGCCGTCGCAGCAAAAAATGGAGACTGGGAGAGCTGTCGTGGCCAAAAACAGAGCTGGGGAGGGCTGTCATGGCTGAAAATGGAGCCCAGGAGGGCCGTCGTGGCTGAAAACGGAGCCTTGATGAGGACATCGAGCTGGCCACATCCACCCTGGCCATGCCCCCCCCCATGCCCCCCAAGGTGAAACACAACCCTGATGTGGCCTTCAATGAAATCGAGTTTGACACCTCCGCTCTATAGTATTCATTTCACGGTATCAAGATACATGCTTCCTTAGGTAGGGGAGGCAGAACTGATGCTTTGAAAGCATATCTATGTTTGATGGTCACCCTGCCGATCACACCTGCTGAATAGGATAAAGCTGGAAGGGACCTTGGAGGTCTTCTAGTCCAGCCCCCGGCTGAAACAGGAGACCCTAGACCAGTGATGGGTAACCTTTTTGCCATTGCGTGACAAAAGTGGGGGGAGCGCAGGGGGTTTGTGCGTGTGTGTGCCCACACCCATAATTCAACGTGCCCTGTCCCTCCGTACATGTGTGACCCCCTGCGTTCCCCCCACTTTTGGCCCAGTGGGCCCGGTAGGCCCGTTTTTCGCCCTCCCCAGGCTCCAGAGGCTTTCTAGGAGCCTGGGGAAGGTGAAAACTGCCTTTCTCATCCCCCCCGAAGGCCCTCTGGAGGCTGGAAACAACTTGTTTCCTGATTTCTGGTGGGCCCGGAAAGGCCGAAAATCTGGTGGCCAGCGCACACATGCGTGCTGGAGCTTAGCTAGGGCAACACTCGTGTGCCCACACATATGGCTCCGCGTGCCACCTGTGGCACCCGTGCGATAGGTTCGCCATCACGGCCCTAGACCATTTCAGACAAGTGCCTGTCCAGGTTCTTCTTAAAAATCTCCAGTGATGGAGAACCCACGATTTCTGGTGGCAAGTTGTTCCACTGATTAATTGTCCTCACTGCTAGGAAGTTTCCCCTTCATTCCAGGTTGCTTCTCTCCTTAATTAGTTTCCATCCTTTGTTTCTTGTCCTGCCCTCAGGTGCTTTGGAGAATAATTTGACGCCTTCTTCTGTATGCGGGTGTGTGGAACTCGGCTGGTATAGATACTTGGTTACCGACTTAATGAGATGTTATTTATTTCTTTATTATCTCACCTTTATTGTTTTTATACATAGTTCAAGGTGCCGAACATACTCCTTCCTCCTTTTATTTTCCCCACACAGCAACCACCCTGTGAGGTGGGTTGGGCAGAGAGAGAGAAAGAGAGAGAGAGAGAGAGAGAGAGACCGGAGGATTAATGTAACCCAGCCCAGCTGGCTTTCCTGCCTAAAGTGAGATTAGAACTCACACAGTTTCCTGGTGATTGGCCAAAGTACGGTTGCTTTCATGCCCGACTTGAATTCAGTTGTCTGGTTTCTACCTTGGTGCCTTAATCACTAGACAAAACTCTATGTAGTTCCCCCCTCCCTCTCTATTGTCTGTCTGTCTGTCTATCATCTCTATCATCTGTCTATCTATATCACAGGTGTCAAATCCAATCTCGTTGTGGGCCGTATTGTGTCATATCAGGATTGGGTTGGGCATGGCCTGTGTGGGCTGTACCCGGCCCTCAGGCCATCAGTTTCATAGGCCTGATATCTATCTATCTATCTATCTATCTATCTATCTATCTATCTATCTATCTATCTATCTATCTATCTCTATCTATCTATCTATCTATCTATCTATCTATCTATCTATCTATCTATCTATCTATCTATCATTAAAATTTATATGCCGCCCTTTTCCCGTGGGACTTGGGGCGGCGTACATAGTTAAAACAACAATAACAAAATTCTAAAATATGGTCGAATTTAAAATCCCCAAAGTTAAAAACCCCATAATCATAATCTCTCTCTCTCTCTCTCTCTTATTAAAATTTATATGCCGCCCTTCTCCCATGGGACTCAGGGTGGCTTACATAGCTAAAACAACAATAACAAAATTCTAAAATATGGTCGAATTTAAAATCCCCAAAATTAAAAACTCCATAATCATAATCTGTCTGTCTGTCTGTCTGTCTGTCTGTCTGTCTGTCTGTCTGTCTACCTACCTACCTACCTACCTACCTACCTACCTACCTATCTATCATCTATCTATCTATCTATCTATCTATCTATCTATCTATCTATCTATCTATCTATCTATCTATCTATCTATCTATCTATCTATCTGTTGTGGCCCCGTCCTCTGAGCCTATCCCTTTGGAGGAAGGCAGCTCTGAGCAGGAGGAAGAGGAGCCAGCCAGATCTCCCAGCCCTCCCCCTCTGGCACCGGCTCAGGTGCCAGCTGAAAGAGAGCCAAGTAGTGGGGAAACAGGTGCCTCAGATGAGAGTGAGGGAGAGACGTCATTCCTGGACGCACGCCAAAGAAGGCGAGAGAAAAGGGTACTGCAGCTGAGACGTATGAGGAAATGCTGAGTCATTGGATTGGAGTCATGGGATCAATGACTCACTGGACCACACCCAGAAGCATATGTATATAAGACAGTACGGTGGGTTACGAAGTTCGTGACGAACAAAGCTAAACAAACGGAGCAACCTCGTAGTCTTGGAAGCTAGATGAACGGCAAAGCTACGTAGGAGATTTGCTTGTTTGTGTAAACCAATAAAGTCCTTGGCAGACGGTGTGCATATCGCTGCCAAGGTTGAGATAAGAACTGCGGAGTGTGCCAAGTGATTATTAACCCTCGGCTGGCTGTGTTTTTGTGGGTCTCTGAAGGGGGGGGACAGATCATCATCTATCTATCTTTATCTATTGGTATCTATCATCCATCTACCATTTCTCTCTCTCTATCATCTCAGACCACTAGAACTGAATTGTAGAAAGGATCATTTAGGCCATCAAATCTAAACAATTGTTCAGTTTACGAATCCAAATGTAAGCAGCCCCAGCAGTCCCTGTTCAACCATTGTTTGAATATACTGAATTTATCTAGTCAAGATCTCTCTTAACAATTAGAGGCCACCGACAAACTCCTGCTAAATAGTTGTTCCTAACATTCAGGTGGCATCTGCCAATGTATAGTTTAAGATGATTATTCTGTGTCTCTACTCTGAGACAAGAAAACGGGGCTAGAGAATGATAGAAAGTCTTTAATCTTGTGTGTTGATTCATCCTTCTGGAAGCATTGAACAACAAATCCTGCTAGCTCCATGTTCTGCTGGCATCAAAGGGGAGCAGACAGCAGGCCAATGGCTCCCTCTTATGGTATAGTTGTGTGCTAGTTGTGCTCGTAACAAGCCACAAAGCAGCCAACCACATTGTAACCTTACATGGCAATAGGACTGCCTTGTGGTTTAGTATGTCATATGATCCAAGTGAATTGAAGTTGAAGTCCAGATCTCTTACAGTTGTTAAGGTTGGGAAACACTGCTCTAGAGCTCTTATTAACTTTTGTCGTGCTGTGTCACAACCGTGCCATGCCTCATGCAAATGTTTGTTCATCGTTCCAGATAGACATGCATATACAAAACACCTTTGTTTGAAATGTGCATGCCTCAGGCGTCACGTTCTATATTTTTTCCCCCCAGTTTAGAGAGACAAACAGGAAAGAACTACAAGAAAACATGTCATGCCTATCATCCCGATATTGACGGCGTGGATTTGCGTTCAGAGGGATGAATATATATTCCCTAAGTTGTCACACTGGGGTACTGGAGGCTCACTGTGGGAAGCAATATCCATCTGGTTCAGTTTCAAGCTGGGAGAAAGACACTGGAGACAAAATGGAGGCTGGAGGCTGATTGGAAAGAGGGCCTATTTACTGATGAACAGAACCACATGTTTTGTAGTTCTGGTGCAGCTGACCCCATGGAGTTGAGAGTGGGGGCTATTTATACCTTCTCTTGGGCTTTGCACTTGAGCTTCCTGTTCCTGTGCAAGAACATGTATTCTATTGGCTGTTGTCAGACTCCCATGGGACCATGTACAAATCCTAGGAGTTTGTCTGAGCTAAGTTTGGTTGAAGTTTGGACTGCTGGAAGTGGTGCAACCAAGATGATGCAGTGAAGGGGCTTTGGGCAATTCCTATTGTGGCTGAGGGCTAATCCTACCTTTGTTGGCTCTTGGGCGAGGGTATTTGCTTATGAATAGAGCTAGCTATCTCTTAAGTACTGACATCTGCTGTGGGCTGTTAAGGAAGGTGGGGGCTGCTTTCCAAGAGCATGCCTCTCCATTTCTCATCCAGGGAAATATTCTGCCTTTTTAATATTTCCTAAAATATTCCATTTTTTAGGAGAGGGGTGGGTGCTAACTTTCTAAAACATTCCTATATAATTTAATATATAGGAAATAATGCCCTCCCTGGTGGGTTAGTGAAGTATTATTGACCCTATGCAGAAAATGGCAATATAATGGAATGTAAACAACTTGCAATACCTGAATGACCCACTGGGGGCAGTATTTCCTATACATTCCCTTATTTTCATGTACCGTATTTTCCAGCGTATAAGACGACTGGGCGTATAAGATGACCCTCCTCAGAGCCATTTAAGGCTCGTCAGAGCCTTTCGGGCTGGTCTGCCTGGTTACAGGAGAATGAGACCCGGCGTATAAGACGACCCCCGACTTTTGAGAAGATTTTTGTGTGTTAGAAAGTAGTCTTATACGCAGGAAAATACAGTATTTATTTGTTTGTACTTCACCTTTATTATTTTTACAAATAACTATATTGCATTGTTTCCCCGTAGAGCCTGTAAGTACTCTTGGTCAGTATTTCCTACATTGTACACTCCATTGTATTTTCTTATTTAACCTATAGTGCTGCAATAACTCATTGAGCCAATAGGGGCATACATTTCCTTTACATTCCATTTTAGTGCCCTGTTTAATTCAGAGTCTGGAATCCACTCGGAAAGCCACCAGGGGGCAGTATGTCCCATACTTTAAATTACATTGCCTTTTTTTTTTAAACCCATAGAGCCTGCAGTACCACATTGAGCCACTAGGAGGCAACATTGTCTATAGATTCCACTACATTGTCTTATTTTTCGCCTATTGAATCTGCAATAGGGAATTAATTGATCATGTAATTGTGGAGATGCTGTTGTAAAACAGTCACTAGACAAATGGTTGTAAGTGCAGGACCAACAGTATTGCTTTTCCTGGTTGGCTCGTGCAGGGCAGGCTGAATTTAAAAAGCAGTTTTAGCCATGGTAGCACAGCAGTGATGGGCCGTCCCCAGTTCGGACCGGTTTGCAAGAACCGATAGTAAAACCGGTGGGAGGCCCCGCTCACCGCCTCGGATGTCATCATCGGCATTCTGCTCATGTGCTCCCATTGCGAACCGGTAGTAAAGGTAAGTAGAACCACCGCAGTAGCGCAGTGATTAGAGTGCAGTACTGCAGGCTACTTCTACTGACTGCCGGCTGCCTGCAATTTGGCATTCAAATCTCACCAGGCTCAAGGTTGATTCAGCCTTCCATCCTTCCGAGGTGGGTCCAATGAGGACTCAGATTGTTGGGGGCAAGAGGCTGACTCTGTAAACTGCTTAAAGAGGGCTGTAAAAGCACTGTAAAGCAGTATATAAGTTTAACTGCTACTGCTATCTTCCTTCCTTCCTTCCTTCCTTCCTCCCTCCCTCCCTCCCTCCCTCCCTCCCTCCCTCCCTCCCTCCCTCCCTCCCTTGGTGGCTTGGTGGTTAGAATGCAGAATTGCAGGCTAACTCTGCCCACTGCCTGGAGTTCAATCCTGACCGGCTCAAGGTTGACTCATCCTTCCGTGGTGGGTAAAATGAGGACCCAGATTGTTGGGGGCAGCAGGCTGACTCTGTAAACCGTTCAGAGACGTGCTATTGCTATTATGGGTGCCGTTTTGACATTTTTAAAAATCATACCGTGATGGTGAACCTATGGCATGCATGCCCGAAGTGCCCAAAGTGGCACACGGAGCCATGTCACCTGGCATACACAGCATCGCCCATTCCTCTTCCGGGATTCTGGCACGCATGCACGTATGACAATTAGGTGGCCTTCGTGCGTGCAGCAGTGTCAGAAACTGGAAGGTAACAGTAACAGAGTTGGAAGGGACCTTGGAGGTCATCTAGTCCAACCCCCTGCTCACGCAGGAGGCCTATACTAGGGATTCAAACCGCCGAACTGCCGACCTTTCGGATCGACAAGCTCAGTCTTAGCCACTGAGCCACCTGGGAAGAGCTGGTCTTTTGTTTTCCTGTGTGATAATGCTCGCCGGCCAGCTGATTGCGCCAGCAGCCTGTGGAGCTGGCAGTGGAGTTGGACAGCGATGAGGCTGAGGAAGAACATGGGCCAGTCCTGGAGGCTGGGGAAGGCCCGGATGAGGGCTCTGCGTCGGAGGCAAAGATGGGGCCAGGGACATCTAGGAGTGATGTGCGGACTCAGGAGCCTCCAGAAGCTGACAGTAGAGAGGCAGAGGAACAGGAGGAGCCTGTTCCTAGTGCATGTATGAGAAGAGCTGCCAGAAGGCAGGAGCAGATAAAGCAGAGAGGACGACTCGGGAGTAGGGCCAAGAAATGATTGGCCCCTCCCATAAGGCTTAAAAGACCAGCAAAGGCTCTTGGCCTCTTTGCTGGAAAACAACGTTGAGAGAATTGCTTCTAGCTTCACTGTATTCATTTCTTGTCGGCATCTTCTGCTTTTGAACTTTTGCCAAGAAAAGCCTTTGGCAGTTTGCCTAATTATCCCAAGATCGGCGATAAACTGAGGAATGGTGTTTTGAAGAATTTGCTTTAATTTAGTTTGGACTACGCTGAGAATGAATTAATTCTCAGCTGTTCTAATAAAGTCTGTTTATTTTCGAACTGTTTTCATTTAATACTAACTGTTTGGGCCTGGGTCACAACAGATTGTCGTGCATGCACACGCGCCAGAAACCCACAACACTAGCTGGCTGAAACCAGAAGTTGACTAGCTGAAACCGGAAGTTCATTTTCAGGTGCACACATGCACCAAGGACTACAGAACACCGCCAAGGGTATAGCATTACTATGGAGACATTTCCAGAGAAGGCAAGGTTGACTCAAAATCAGGGATGGACAGGCCATTTAATAAGGCGAAGAAGGAGAGTAAAACGTATCTGAAGCTTAGCACATTTATTTTGCTTCTTACATGTTCAATATTCAAATCCCATAAAAAGTTCTGCCTTTTGATTTCAGACTTCAACAATAAGATGTTTCTTTGTAGGGCCCATCAAAACGGGAATGTACACAAGCCAGGATGACTGACTGTAGAGGTTCCTGCCATATTTTAGGGACTTAAAAGAGAAGATTTTGTAGAACCTTCTGCAAATAAGGGGGTTATTTTTCAATCCTGCTTCATTTAGGCCAAAGGAATTAAACAAGAAGCAAATCTAGCGGGCTTAATTTTCTAAGTGCGTCATTCTGTTTTCGTGTGCGAAAGACAAGAAGAAACAGAATGAGAACTTATCAAGGACAAACCCAATCTAGAACTAAGGAGAAATTTCCTGGCAGTGAGAACAATTAACCAATGGAACAACTTGCCTCCAGAAGTTGAGGGTATTCCATCATTGGAGGTTTTTAAGAAGAGGTTGGACAGCCATTTTTCTGAAATAGGTCTCCTGCTTCAGCAGAGGATTGGATTAGAAGATCTCCAAGGTTCTTTCCAATTCTGCTTTTATTATTGTTATTCTGTTAAATATGTGGGTGGATCAATTTACTGTATTTTTCGGAGTATGACACACCTTTTGCCCCCCAAAAAGAGGGTGAAAATCTGGGCGCGTCTTATATTCTGAATGTAGCCCTGCCCAGCTTCTCAAATGGAGGTTTCAGAGGCTGAAAAAAGCATCAGAAAAGAAGCTTCAGAAAAGAAGCCCCCAAACAGAGCTTCAGAAAAAAAGCCTCCAAACAGAGCTTCAGAAAAAAAGCCTCCAAACAGAGCTTCAGAAAAAAAGCCCCCAAACAGAGCTTCAGGAAAAAAAGCCTCAGAAACAGAGCTTCAGAGGCTTTTTTTTCTGAAGCTCTGTTTCAGAGGCTTTCAGAGGCAGGAAATAAAGTTTTTTCTGAAATGGAGTTTCAGAAGTTTCAGAGGCAGGAAAAAAAAAAGCAAGGCATAGAGCTCACAACCAAGGAACTTGTTGCTAAAATTCACCTCTGGGAACAGCTGTTTGGGGGTATTCTGGGAGGCCGATCCACCTGCCAGTCAGCTTTTTTCTTATTTTCCTCCCCAAAAACTAAGGTGCGTCTTATACTCCAGTGCGTCTTATACTCCAGTGCGTCTTATACTCCAAAAATACGGTATATACACTGTACATTCAGGAAAGAGAACTATCTGTAAACTATAGATTTTTCCTAAGCTGTTTCTTATCGAGAGCATTTGACGATTCCAACACCCATTGGATAAGCAGATCCAATTTAATCGATTTCGTCTGGAGTTACTGTCAAAATGATGTCTTCATTTCCTCGTCTCACTATTACTGCCAGGATACGGTTGTTTTGAACGGCCTCTGTCACATCACGGGTTGAGGTGGCTCGTTTTCCGTTTATTGCTATGATAACATCTCCATCTTTCAAGCCAGCTCTGGAAGCAATCCAAACCAGGAAGTGAGTCAGTGTTGGGTTTCAAATATTTTTACTACCGGTTCTGTGGGCGTGGCTTGGTGCATGTGGCGTGGCGTGGCTTGGTGGGCGTGGCAGGGGAAACTTACTGCAAAATCCCCATTTCCTCCCAATCAGCTGGGACTCGGGAGGCAGAGAATAGATGAGGGCGGGACCAGTCAGAATTTTTATTAACAGTTCTCCAAACTACTCAAAATTTCCGCTACCAGTTTGCCAGAGCCTGCTGAAACCCTCCTCTGAATTGAGTTTATATTTAAACAAAAGAAATGAAACCGATAAAATCCATCATCAAGGCAAGTAAGAGCCTGGTTTAGCTCTGCAGACTAAAGCACCATAATTAACATCCAGCTGTCTGCAATTACACCAGTTCGAATCTCCCCAGGCTCAAGGTTGACTCAGCCTTCCATCCTTTCTAAGGTAGGTAAATTGAGGACCCAGTTTGTGGGGGCAATAAGCTGACTTTGTATAAATATACAAAAATATGAAGGCTATTGTTTAATGCATTGTAAGCTGCCCTGAGTCTTTGGAGAAGGGCGGCATATAAATCAAATTTTTTTAAAAAAGTGACAGGCAGCTCCATCTTTATCTCACATTAGGGCCATTTCCAGTCAGGTTCTGGGATCAAGAGACACACATGCTTCGTAGAGGAGCCAGTGTTTTGAAAGCAGTGGTGAAATGTAAAATTTGTTACTACCGGTTCTGTGGGCGTGGCTTGGTCGGGGGTGGTGGTAATGTGACTGAGTGGGTGTGGCCAACTTTTTTTTTTTACTTTTTTAAAGCATTTTTTACAACCTATTCGGGCGAATAGGTTGTAAAAAAATGCTTTTAAAAGGTTAAAAAAAGGCTCTGATGATCGCGCGGCACAGCTGTGATCATCAGAGCCTTTTTCTTTAACCTTTTAAAAGCAGGAAGTAATGACAACAGGGCGGGTGGGTGGAGCCTCGCACTGCCATCGCTACCACTTCTCCGAATCACCTGCCACAATTGCCTGATCCGGTCCAAATCGGGAGCATTTCACCCCTGTTTGAAAGGAAAATTTTAGGAAACTATGGTGCTGATGGAAACCTCACCCTTCTTCCTCCACATTTGGTCAAGAGAGACCCCCGAGGAAACTCGGAACTTTTTTATTTATTTATTTATTTATTTATTTATTTATTTATTTATTTATTTACATTTCTATGCCGCCCTTCTCCGGAGACTCAGGGCGGCTTACAATGCATTAAGCAATAGCCTTCATACTTTTGTATATTTATACAAAGTCAGCTTATTGCCCCCACAAACTGGGTCCTCAATTTACCCACCTTAGAAAGGATGGAAGGCTGAGTCGACCTTGAGCCTGGCTAGGATTGAACTCACAGAAATTACAGGCAGCAATTATTAATTGCTGCCTTTAGTAGGAGGCATTAGCCCCCTACGCTACACAGGCTCTTAATAACATGGGAGATCTTTGTGAAAAAGTGATGTTGGAACATGGCTGAAAGGATAGCTAAAAGCACCAAAAAGATCTCTTCAAACTAGTGGTGTAATTCAGATTTCTGTGGGTGTGGCTTGATGGGCGTGGCAGGGGAAGGATACTGAAAATCTCCATTCCCACCCCACTCCTGGGAGAAGGATATTGCAAAATCTCCATTCCAGGGGTGAAATCCAGCAGGTTCGGACAGGTTCTGGAGAACCAGTAGAGGAAATTTTGAGCAATTCGGAGAACCGGCAAATACCACTTCTGACTGGCTCCACCCCCATCTATTCTCTGCCTCCTGAGACCCAGCTGATTGGGAGGGAATGGGGATTTTGTTGTATCCTTCCCCAAGAGTGGGAAGGGAATGGGGATTTTGCAGTATCCTTCCCCTGGAGTAGGGTAGGAATGGAGAGTTTGCAATATTCTCCCCCTGCCATGCCCACTAAGCCACGCCCACCAAGCAACACCATGCCCACCAAGCCACGACCACAGAACCAGTAATAAAAAAATTGGATTTCACCACTGCTCCATTCCCTCCCCACTCTGGGGCCAGTCAGAAGTGGTATTTGCAGGTTCTCCAAACTATTCAAAATTTCCGCTATCAGTTCTCCAGAACCTGTCAGAACCTGCTGAATTTCACCCCTGCCTCAAACTAAAGAGGAAGACAACATATGCAACATGGCACCAGTAAAAGTAAAGTAACACCCTGAAGTGTAGTTGAAACGACCACAGCTGTCTCAAAAAGAAGGTTAAGTACTTTGGATAACTCAGTGAAATGCAGCTGAGTTCATGTCATGATAATTCCTGGCAGGCTGAAATCAGATTGGTCCAGTAAATTCAGTTGGTTGGGTTTGGGTGTCACACTAACACAGAAAGAGTCACTGGAAACCCATAAATAAATATTGTGTTAAAACCAAAAATCAAGCAAAATAAATTGTTGGCTTAGTGTAATGTGTAAACCAAGTCAAAAGGGGGACTTCTAAAGGAGGCTCAGAAAAATTGGATGAGACTTGGTGAAGTTCGGATTTGCACCATATTCCAAGTAAACGGCCTTGACTGTTTTTTGAGCCAAAAAGAACATAGGAAGGAAGGAAGTAAATAAAGTTTTGGAATATGGACTCTCCAAACTTTCAATAGAAGAGAATATATGTTCACCTCTGAGCTCCTTGGTGTCCTCTGAGCTTGGTTGTTTGCCAATGTTTCATTATCGAACTTGGTAATAACGTCATGATCATCAACATCAACATCATCATGATGGCCAAGCTCAGAGAGGACCAAGGACCTCACAGGTAAATGTAAATTCTCTTCTATTGAAAGTTTTGGAAGAAAACATCCACCTCTTACCTTGCAGCAGCTGTTCCTGGTATCACTTCATAAACATAGACACCGGAGCTCAAGTTGGGAAAATCTCGATTATGCCGTCTCAGCTCATGGATGAGACTAAGAGAGAGAGAGAGAGAAAATGACAGCTCCACCTCCAGCAGCTCCAAACGCTCTTAAGATAAACTAGTAAGATCTTGCCATTTTTTCTGGTTTCCTCTCCACGCACATATTAGGTTACAATTTCCATCCTAATTAATGTTGTCAGAGGTGAACATACCTGGAAGGTGCTAGGTGGGGGATGGCCTACTGATTGAACAAATTGGCAAAAGAGCAAATAACAGGTGTGACATCCTTTCAGCCTCCTCAGAAGTTAGCAAGTTACTCTGCAATTAGTAAGTTCGAATCTCACCAGGCTCAAGGTTGACTCAGCCTTCATCCTTTCTAAGGTAGGTAAATTGAGGACCCAGTTTGTGGGGGCAATAAGCTGACTTTGTAAAATATACAAAAGTATAAAGGCTATTCCTAATGCATTGTAAGCCGCCCTGAGTCTCCGGAGAAGGGCGGCATATAAATCAAATTTTTAAAAAAAGTGATTGAGAAGCTGAGAAGTCATTTTCAAGCCAACAGATAAAAAGCAATCTGTCTGAATGTGAAATGAAGTCCCTACCATCACGAGATTAAGATGACCCCCAAGCCTCTTAGCCTTTTGCAAGTTATTGAATACCTGGCTGTTCCCTCAGACATTTGGATCAGGGGAGATGAACTCTGCTACTGTAAATGGCTAGTAGTTAGAATTTATTCTTAGATATTTGGCGAGTTGTTTGTTTTTAATTTTGTAAATCCCTTGTGTGAGATGGGCAGAGGGAGAGAGAGAAAGACAGAGATGACAGATTGAGATAGATGAGATAGATGATAGATAGATAGATAGATAGATAGATAGATAGATAGATAGATAGATAGATAGATAGATAGATAGATAGATAGATAGATGACAGAGATTGAGGTAGAAAGAGATGGTAGATGATAGATACATAGATAGAAAGGGAAAGAGAAAAAGAGAGAAAGAAAGAAAGAAAGATAGAGATAGATGACATAGATTGAGATATAAAAGAAAGAGATGAAAGAGATAGATAGAATAGTTGATAGATAGATAGATAGATAGATAGATAGATAGATAGATAGATAGATAGATAGATAGATAGATAGATAGATTACAGAGATTGAGATAGAAAGAGATGGTAGATGATAGATAAATAGAAAGTGAGAGAAAAAGAGAAAGAAAGAAAGATAGCGATACATGACATAGATTGAGATATAACAGAAAGAGATGAAAGAGATAGATAGATAGATAGATAGATAGATAGATAGATAGATAGATAGATAGATAGATAGATAGATAGATAGATAGATAGATGGCAGAGATTGAGGTAGAAAGAGATGGAAGATGATAGATAAATAGAGAGAGAGAGAGAAAGATGTAGATGACATAGATTGAGATATAACAGAAAGAGATGAAAAAGATGATAGATAGATATAGATAGATAGATAGATAGATAGATAGATAGATAGATAGATAGATAGATAGATAGATAGATAGATAGATAACAGTGAGATTGGGATAGAAAGAGATGATAGATAGATAAACAGATAGAGCTAGATTAGATAGACGACAGACAGACAGACAGAGAGACAGACACCGTAGAGAGAGATATAGGTGGATGATAGAGCCCGTGTGAGAACAAGAAGGATGGAAAGGTAGAGGAATGACTTACTTGAAAGTTAGGGGGACCATCCGGAGTCCCAGATACTTCTTGGGAATTTTCTTACCTAGAGAGACACAGGAAATGAGAAGCATGCTTCAAAGGCCAAACAAAAAAAAGGATGAAAAGGTAAGGCCTAGTTAACAAAGGCGTGCAGTGTTCTCCCATAATGAGACTGCTACCCTGTGTTGTTCTGGCTGAGTCCGACAATCACTTGAGCAATTTCCTGGGATCCTACCTTTCACCTGTCGGTTGTGAGTTTCTTCCAGAAAGTGGCGGATCCGATCGGAGGGGATGGCAAAAGAGATGCCAGCCGTAACCTTCAGGGTATTCATTCCAATGACTTCACCATCCTGTGGAGAGGAGCAGGTGAAAGTGAAAAGAAAGATTCAACCCAAGTTTATATACCCTGTAAATAAATAACCCATAGTCCACAGCCCTGGACTGCCATTTGTCAGAAATGGTGTAGGGTCTCCTACTTGGGCTGGGGGTTGGACTAGAAGACCTTCAAGGTCCCTTCCAACTCTATTAAAACAAAAACAAAAAAAATCTCCAGCATTTCATGCTGATTACATATCTCCCAATCAGGGGTGAAATCCTACCGATTCAGACCGGTTCGGGAGAACTGCTAGGGATTATGGGCATCAGTTCGCTGAACCGGTAGTAATTACCCCTCCTTGGCCCTACTCACGCCCGGCCGATCACGACTCATCTCTTCCGGCTGCTCGATATTCCACAGAATTCAACGTTAAATGCAGCAGAGAGACTGCTAACTTTTCTCCCTCCATTCAGAACAGAGCTGCTGCATCCTGTCCCTTTAAGGTAATCCCCAGGAGGGAGGAGGCCAGGAGGGAACCATAAAGGGAGCAGCAGCTCCATTCTGAATGGAGGGAGAAAAGTTAGCATTCTCTACTGCCACAGAATTCAATGTTAAATGCAGCAGAGAGAATGCTAACTTTTCTCCCTCCATTCACAATGGAGCTGCTGCAAGCTGTCTCTTTAAAGTAGTCTCCAGGAGGGAGGGGGACAGGGGGGAGAGCAGCCAGAATGGAACCATTTTTGTAAAAGGCAGCAAAATGGGGAAGGGGATTTTCCTGCCTGTCATCCATTCCTCAATCTCAGCACAGACTGAGGGAAGGATGGTAGGCAGGAATATTCCCCTCCCCATGTTCCTGCCATTCGTGATAAGGAGTGGCTGGGAGGGGAGGAGCCAGTGAGGAGCACTGTTGTGGCCCCGTCCTCTGAGCCTATCCCATTGGAGGAAGGAAGCTCTGAGCAGGAGGAAGAGGAGCCAGCCAGATCTCCCAGCGCCCCCCCCCCCCCCGGCACCGTCTCAGGTGCCAGCTGAAAGAGAGCCAAGTAGTGGGGAAACAGGTGTCTCAGATGAGAGTGAGGAAGAGACGTCATTCCTGGACGCACGCCAAAGAAGGCGAGAGAAAAGATTACTGCAGCTGCGGCGTATGAGGAAATAGATCTGAGTCACTGATTGGAGTCACAGGATCAGTGAGTCACTGGACCACACCCAGAAGCCTATCTATATAAGACAGGACAGTGGGTCAAGAAGTTGTGACGAACAAAGCTAAACAAACAGCAACCTCGTAGTCTTGGAAGCTAGATGAACGGCAAAGCTACGTAGGTGATTTTCTTGTTTGTGTAAACTAATAAAGTCCTTGGCAGACGGTGTGCATATCGCTGCCAAGGTTGAGATAAGAACTGTGGAGTGTGCCAAGTGATTCTTAACCCTCGGCTGGCTGTGTTTTTGTGGGTCTCTGAAGGGGGGGGACAGATCAGAGCACCTCGATGTGACTGATGTCAAGTTGGCCATGCCCACCCGGTCACATGACCTCCCCCCAACAAGCCACACCCACAGAACCGGTAGGGGAGTTTTTTAAATTTCACCCCTGCTCCCAATTCATATTTTGTCACTCATTCTGGATTAAGCATTCACTAACATTCATATGTTCTGAGTTATACTCTGGTTTGCTTGTGGTTTTTTTTTTTTTGGTTGTGTGAATCCAAATAATTGTGGCTTATCCCATGAACAAAATGGAATAAGTCCTCAACAAAGTGGAACATCGGTGGTGTTTAGAAAAGACAAAGAAAAGGTAAACAGTCCTTACCAAATTCACCAATGGCCCTCCTGAATTTCCATACTGTGAATGAGAAAAGAAGGAAGTGATCGTATAACGGAAAATTTATTTTCTCCAAGGTCCCTTTCGCGCCATCTGTGCATGCGCACAGCTTTTGCGTGTGCCCCCACCATGCACTATGTGTGCAACCGCACCATGTGTGTATGCATGCAGCTTTAGTGCCTGCTGTGTGCGCAATCTCACCATATGGGGGATGCGCACAGCTTTCACGCACACAATGCATGCATGCAAATGTTGCACTGCGCACCAGTCATTTTGCGCACACCAGCTGGGTCCACTGAATTGTGCGCATGCGCACCAGAGGCCTGAACATCAGCTGGAGCACGCACACATGCGCAATTTCAAGTGAGCTTGGCAACGGCTCGCGTACCCGGAAAAATGGCTCTGCGTGCCACTTCTGGCACATGTGCCATAGCTTCGCCAACATGGTCCTATGTTCTGAAGGCTAAACCGTACATTGAACGATTGATAGAACTAAGTATGTCCAATCTAACAAAAAGGAAGGATTGGGGGTATAATCACAGTCTTCCAATATTTGAGGGGCTGTCACAGCGAGGAGAGGGTCAATCTTTAAAGAGCCTTGGTGGCGCAGCAGACTAAAGTGCTGTTAACTAGCACCAGCTGCCTGCAATTACTGCAAGTTCGAATCTCACTAGGCTCAAGGTTGACTCAGCCTTCCATCCTTCTGAGGTAGGTAAAATGAGGACCCAGATTGTGGGGGCAATTAGCTGACTTTGTATAAAAATGAACACCACTTGGGGGGGGGGCAAAAGCCCTAGTAAGAAAAAGTATGAAGGCTACTGCTTAACACATTGTCAGCCGCCCTGAGTCTCTGGAGAAGAGCAGCATATAAATTGAACCAATAGATGTATGGATGGATGGATGGATGGATGGATGGATGGATGGATGGATGGATGGATGAATGGATGGATGGATGGATGGATGGACGGATGGACAGACAGGCAGGCAGGCAGACAGGCAGGCAGGCAGGCAGGCAGGCAGGCAGGCAGATAGAGATAGATGATAGATGATAGATGATAGATGATAGATGATAGATAGATAGATAAAGAGATAGATAGATAGATAGATAGATAGATAGATAGATAGATAGATAGATAGATAGATAGATAGATAGATAGATAGATAGATAGATAGATAGATAGATCTAGTCTCCAAAACACCTGAGGGCAGGACAAGAAGTAACGGGTAGAAGATTATTAAAGAGAGATCCATCTACGTAGATTCTAGAACTAAGGAGAAATTTCCTGACAGTGGGAACAAACAATAAGTAGAACTGCTTGTGTTAACACAGGAGGTGTTGAGACAAGCAGCTCCAACACTGGAGGTGGTCAAGAAGGGATTGGACAACCATATGTCCTGAATGTTATAGATTTTCCTAGCGGGTTGAACGAAAAGATCTCCAAAGCTTCCAACACTATCATTCTATATGTTCTATTTCTGCTGACAGATATTGTCTAGGCAGCTTTAAAATATAAGAAGAACTCTACCGAAAGGAACAGGGGTTTCTCTCTGGGAAATGCAACCTTTAAGAGGTAAAGGTTCCCCCACATATGCATGCTAGTCGTTCTCGACTCTAGGGGGCGCTGCTCATCTCCATTTCAAAGCCGAAGAGCCAGCGCTGTCTGAAGATGTCTCCGTGGTCACGTGGCTGGCATAACTCAACGCCAAAGGTGCACAGAACGCTGTTATCTTCCCACCAAAGGCGGTCCCTATTTTTTTACTTGCATTTTTTACCTGCTTTCGAACTGCTAGGTTGGCAGAAGCTGGGACCAGTAACAGGAGCTCACCCCGTTACGCGGCACTAGGGATTCGAACCGCTGAACTGCCGATCTTTCGATCGACAAGCTCAGCGTCGTAGCCGCTGAGCCACCATGTCCCTTTTAATAGGAGCTGCCAAATTTCCGAGGGATGCTCTGGAATCTACAAAGTGAAGTTCAGGTCCACATGGAACTTTAACATACTGTAAATGGGAGGTCAGAGGTCCTCTAGTCCACCCCTTTCAATTCCACTGCCAGCTTTAAGAGAAGGCAGGCATGAAGCTAGTCAACATTGTGGGAAGGGGAAGAGGTGGCAGGAAAAAGGCTCAGAATCCACTACTTGACAAGGGGTAATAACTCAATACTTTGCCCTGAATTGAGGAAGAGATCACGGGTGGGTTCTCTGCCTGGTTGCTGAGTGGGCGTGGCCTAGTCAGCCTCCTGCACCACAATAGGGGGGCATTTTTCCTCCCCAGGCTCCGGAGGTTTCCTTTGAGCCTCCGGGAGGGCGAAAACAGCCTCCCCAGATTCCCAGAGGCCTTCTAGATCAAATTTCCAGTAGGCCCATTTTTCACCCTCCCTAAGCCTCCGTGTGCACCCTGCACTTAACCTGAATCCAAAACGGGCCGTGTGGGGACTCCTGGGAGGGAAGGGGTGGGTAGGGCCAGCCAGGAGTGGGATTTGTGGGTTCTCCAAACTGCACAGAATCTTAACTAGAGGTTCTCCCGAACCCTTGCAAACTCCCAGCAGCCCTCCCTTGAAAGAGATCCATCTCTTCTGGAAAAGCCATGGAGAAATCTCTTACATTGATAATGGCGTCGGTCTGGATATATTCCATGTCAGAGTCCTTCATCCCAAGCTCTCGGCCATCCCGTTGGGTACTGCTCACAATTCCAGTCGTCACCGTGTTTTGCAAGGAGAAGGGACTCCCCAGAGCCACCACAAACTCACCAGGCCGAAGTTCAGAGGATCTTCCCAGCAGGAGCACCGGAAGGGTTACCTGATTCAAGAAGAAAAGCATTCAAAAGTCAGACTTGGAGGCCACCATTTCTCCTAGTCTCCAGGGATAACCACTGCCAGTTTGGACCAATTCAGGCGAACCGGTAGTTCTAATGATCAACTGGCCCCGCCCACTCACCCCCACCCTATCCTGTCCTATATTTCTTTCTTTCTGGCTCAGCTGATTTCTGTGCCTCTGCTGTTCTATTTACTGGGGCTGCCTTAGAAGGTAAGCAGCTGAGCTTCAAATTGCTGTATTTTGAATCCTGCGTGCAAGTGCCTTAGGCACTCACATAATCACCGAACCAGGAGTGGGTTCTACTTACCTTTACTACCAGTTCGCAACGGGAGCACGCCAGTGGTGGGTTTCACAATTTTTTGCTACCGGTTCTGTGAGTGTGGCTTGGTGGGCGTGGCATGGCTTGGTGGGCGTAGCAGGGGAAGGATACTGTAAAATCTCCTTTCCCACCCCAATCCAGGGGCAGATTACTGAAAAATCCCCATTTCCTCCCTATCAGCTGGGACTTGGGAGGCAGAGAATAGATGGAAGCGGGGCCAGTCAGAATTTTTACTACCGGTTCTCCGAACTAGTCAAAATTTCCGCTACCAGTTCGCCAGAACTGGTCAGAATCTGCTGAAACCCGCCTCCTGGAGCATGATTGCTTTGTGCGCTTCTGTAGATCATCCACTTTTACTACCAGTTTGCAAGAACCGGACAGAACCGATTGCAGCCCACCACTGGGATGAACCAAAGAGCCGAGGTGGCGCAGTGGTTAGAGTGCAGGACTGCTAGCTGAAGTTCAGCAGTTTGATCCTGACTGGCTCAAGGTTGACTCAGCCTTCCATCCTTCTGAGGTGGGTCCAATGAGGACCCAGATGGTTGGAGGCAAGAGGCTGACTCTGTAAATTGCTTAAAGAGGACTTTAAAGTACTATAAAGCGGTATATAAGTCTAAGTGCTATTGAGAAGGAAGGAAGGGAGGGAGGGAGGGAGGGAGGAAGGAAGGAAGATGGAAGGATAAAAGAAAGGAAGGAAAGAAGAAAGATGGAATGATAGAAGGAAGGAAGGAAGATGGAAGGATAAAAGGAAGGAAGGAAAGAAGAAAGATGGAATGATAGAAGGAAGGAAGGAAGATGGAAGGATAAAAGGAAGGAAGGAAAGAAGAAAGATGGAATAATAGAAGGAAGGAAGGAAGATGGCACAGTGGTTAGGATGCAGTAATTCACTGCTCCCTGCCAGAAATTCAATCCTGACTGGCTCATAGTTGACTCAGCCTTCCATCCTTCTGAGGTGGGTCCAATGAGGACTCAGATGGTTGGGGGCAAGAGGCTGACTCTGTAAACCGCTTAGAGAGGGCTGTAAAAGCACTGTGAAGCGGTATATAAGTCTAAGTGCTATTGTTATTGGTATAATGGAGAATGCAAAAAAGACAGCATTGTTCCTTATTGTTAAATAGCAAATGCATTTGGGGATCTTTCTCACAAGCGTTGCTTTCCTTCTAGTCTAATCATGTAGGTGTCTTGCCGAGAAGTAAACATGCAAGAAAGAGTTTTTCCCCTACTGGAACGAAAAAGCTATACTCACCTGGGTGTCGATTTTGATCAGAGCAATGTCCAGTTTATGGTCAACATCTTTGATCTGGGCATCCACCTGATGGCCAGTTTTGAGCTCGACTTTGATTCTCTGCTTCTTGTTGAGAACATGGGCATTGGTGAGAATTAAACCATCTTCGGATACAATGAAGCCTGAGCCACTGGAAACCAGAACCTCTTTTCTTGTGTAGGGTGCCCTGCCCCAGGAAGATAGACAAAAAAGCATAATAAATCCATTCTTGCCAACTTCAGAATGTAAGGCGGTGTATCAGTGGACTGGGAAATTCTGGAAGTTAATATCCATTCATTCCAATACATCAAGAATAAGAGAAACACTTTTGTTTCCACATGGAAACCCCTTCTGAACTTCTTGCTTGATGTGGAAAAGAATGAAACTCTGACTTTGGGTTTTACATATTAGATTGATAGATCTTTCTAGAAATGACTTGTTCATAGTAAAGGTTCCTCTCGCACATATGTGCTAGTCGTTCCCAACTCTAGGGGATGGTGCTCATCTCTGTTTCAAAGCTAAAGAGCCAGTGCTGTCCGAAGATGTCTCCGTAGTCACAGGGCCGGCATGACTCAACACCAAAGGCGCACAGAACGCTGTTACCTTCCCACCAAAGGTGGTTCCTATTTTTCTGCTTGCATTTTTTATGTGCTTTTGAACTGCTAGGTTGGCAGAAGCTGGGACAAGGAACGGAAGCACTAGGGATTCGAACCGTTGAACTACCGACCTTCTGATCGAGCTCCCGTTACTCGTCCCAGCTTCTGCCAACCTAGCAGTTCGAAAGCAGGTAAAAAATGCAAGTAGAAAAATAGGGACCACCTTTGATGGGAAGGTAACAGCGTTCGGTGCGCCTTTAGCATTGAGTCATGTCAGCCACATGACCACGGAGATGTCTTTGGACAGCGCTGGCTCTTCGGCTTCGAAACAGAAATGAGCAGCGCCCCCTAGAGTTGGGAACGACTAGCCCATATGTGCGAGGGGAACCTTTACCATTAATGTATATCTTACTGACTTCACAGCGTCTATTCTAAAGGCTACCTAAACAGAGATTCTGATAATATCTTTCATTCCTTTTTTTTTTTTTTTTTTGCAAATTAAATAAATCATGTACAAATGATTTTTTTAAAAAGTCCAAGCGGTCTTATTTAAAGCAGGTTTTAAATGCTAGTGAGAATATGTATTTCAATATTTGGTGTAAATTTTCTCTGCAATTGTTTTTGTTAGGTATAGTTAAGGATTGCTCACCGAGCGATACGAGATTGATTTTGTATATGATTACTGCAGCTAGGTTATTGATTGGCCAATATTGGAAAAAAGAAAGTGTGCCCACCATAGGGGAATGGATGTCTAAGATGGCTAGCTTTGCGGAGATGGCAAAGATTTCTGCATACTTAAAAGATAGGACCCATGAGGTTTTTGTTAGAGAATGGAAAAAGTGGGTTGATTATGTGCAGAATAAATATCAAATTAAGAATCTTCAGTTAGTCTTTTGATAGAGGTTGAAGAAACACAGAATTATGTACATTATATTATTGTCTAGATAATTAATAACTTGATATAAACTAGTATATTTTGGTAATACTGCTGTCTTGTATAAAAAGAAGGGAAAAATTTTATGTTGGAGTTAGGTTTAAAAGGGCATTTATAAATTTTATTTGTTTAAATTTTTGTTAGGGAATAGAAAAAGTGGATTGATTATGTGTAGAATATTGCTAGAGGTTGAAGAAACTTAGAATTATTTTTGTTGTTATCACTATATTTTATTACTCATTTTATTGTTATAATATGTTATAATACAATATTATGTTAAATATATATATTATATTATTTTTTAGACTTATTAACTAGACTTAAATTTACACACTTTGGTTATTATTATTTGCTTAAGTTTTTTCTTTTATTAGTATGGATTTTGGATTTAAATATTGTGGATCTCACCTATGTTTAATGTTTGATAATGACTGATATATACTTATGTTTGCATATAATGGAAGTCGGGGGGGAAGGGTGGGGGGAAGGGGGGGAGGGGGGGAAATGTGGGGTTAAAATTGTATTGTAAAACTTTTTTAATAAAAAAAAAAATATTTGGTGTAAATCTTTTCTCTTTTTCTCTGCAGGCTGAAGTTACCTGCAGAACTGTCACGGCTACAGTTCCCATTTTTTAATAATCGAAGGGGTAGATGGTGAAAGAATCTTTAAGAGGAAAACTAGAAGAGCAGATGGAAGGTCGTTTTCAACAGGAGCCTGGATAGCTCAGCAGACTAAAAGCATTGTGATTAAAGACCATTAAAAGCCAGCTGTCTGCAATTGTAAGTTCAAAGCTGTCTTACTGTAAGTTCAAATCTCACCAGGCTCAAGGTTGACTCAGCCTTCCATCCTTTTTAAGGTAGGTCAATTGAGGATCCAGTGTGTGGGGGCAATAAGCTGACTTTGTATAAAATATACAAAAGTATGAAGGCTATTGCTTAATGCATTGTAAGCCGCCCTGAGTCTCCGGAGAAGGGCGGCATATAAATCAAATTAAAAAAAGAAAGAAAGAAAGAGGAAGGAAGGAAAGAAGGAAGGAAGGAAGGAAAAAGAAAGAAAGAAAGAAAGAAAGAAAGAAAGAAAGAAAGAAAGAAAGAAAGAACGAAAGAAAGAAAAAGAAAGAAAACGAACATTCAGCTGTCTGCAATTACTGTAAGTTCGAATCTCCCCAGGCTCAAGGTTGACTCAACCTTCCATCCTTTTTAAGGTATGTAGATTGAGGATCCAGTTTGTGGAGGCAATAAGCTGACTTTGTATAAATATACAAAAGTATGAAGGCTATTGCTTAACGCATTGTAAGCCACCCTGAGTCTCCGGAGA
Source organism: Coluber constrictor foxii (assembly GCA_038048745.1). Lineage (NCBI taxonomy): Eukaryota > Metazoa > Chordata > Lepidosauria > Squamata > Colubridae > Coluber > Coluber constrictor. Next base: position 24,274,509 of record CM075967.1, read on the forward strand.
AGGGCGGCATATAAATCAAAATTAAAACAAAACAAAACAAAACAAAAACACCTAGTCAGAATTTGGTTAACATCAATGCCTACAGAAGACTTATCAATTTCATCTGGAGAGAATATGGTCATTCTCACTACCTGTAAACAGTTTCTCTTACCTGCGAAAGAGTTCCAGATGAACCACAGAAGGAGCAATTTTCTCCACCACGTCAGCAATAAAGTTAAATTTATTCCTTGGACTGTTGAGGTCCACAGCACCTGTAGAACAATGTCTCCCTTAGTTCCCTGAAGCACCTTAAAGCCAGTGAGAGGCAATGCTAAAACACATGGGGATTTGGGGCAGCGGTGAAATCCAATTTCTTTTACTACCGTTCTGTGGGCGTGGCTTAGTGGGCGTGATGTGGCTTGGTGAGCATGGCTTGGTGGGCATGGCAGGGGAAGGATACTGCAAAATCGGCATTCCCACCACACTCCAGGGGAAGGATACTGCAAAATCTCCATTCCCACCCCAACCTTGGGGGAAGGATACTGCAAAATCTCCATTCCCTCCCCATTCTGGGGCCAGCCAGAGGTGGCATTTGCCTGTTCTCCAAACTACTCAAAATTTCTGCTACTGGTTCTCCAGAACCTGTCAGAACCTGCTGGATTTCACCCCTAATTTGGGGTCCAGTCCCCCCAAATCCCCTTAGAAAAACAAATGATGCCACCAAATTAGTTTTAGTTGGACAAGACTGATGTACTATAAGGAGTTTCCATACACACCTTTTCCTAAAACTGGTATCATCCACAGAGATAGACAGGGCTCCAACTCACATCATCACTGGTGAAAAGGTAGCAATATTCTTTATTGCACCCAACACAAGAGAGTTCACAAACTAGATAATGTAGTATGTACAACTCATTCCTTGGCTAAACTACTGCAGGTTTTCTTAATCCCAGTTGCCTGAATAAACCACAATTTGCTGAGCTCCTTCGGTACATAAAGTAGCGAAAGGGCAAAGACAAACATAGAAATTACAATTCAGTTGAGAAACACAATTAGTAAGATCATTGTTTGCTTTGTTCAGTCTTACCACATTGTGTGAATCTGCTTTGGTTCTCTGAGTTAGTTTCCAGACTAATTTAACCACTCCTTCTAAGGTTGGTGTAAGATGGTATCAGTGGTGAGATTCAAATAATTTAACAACTGGTTCTCTGCCCTAATGATTTCTTCCAACAACCAATTCACTAAACTGCTCAGAAAGTTAACAACTGGTGCTCTAGAAGTAGTGCGAATTGGCTGAATCCCACCACTGGATGGTGTGGTATGAGAACCCGGATTATGGGGACAATAAACTGACTTTGTATAAAAAAGAACACCGCTTGGGGTGGGGGGGGGCGAAAGTCCTTCTAAGCAGGTATATACAAAAGTATGAAGGCTATTGCTTAATGCATTGTAAGCCGCCCTGAGTCTCCGGAGAAGGGTGGCATATAAATCGAACCAATCAATCAATCAATCAATATCCCAACCCCCCAGTCAATTAATCCAGGTGCTGTGATTTGTATAATATGAATTTGGAGGAATGCAACTTGTGTTTCATTCAATCATGAGGGGTGCCCCCTGAGCTTGGTTGTTTTCTTATAGATTTTTCATTTCCCGAACATCATCAATGCTAGTTAGATGTTACCTAATCTGGATAATGAAACATCTGGAAGAAAACAACCCTACTCAGAGAGCACCGAGGATCCCCTCATTTCGACCCTGGGCTACAAATATTCTCCCTTGTTCATTCAGTCACACTGAAGCGACTATGCATTAACCCAATGAGCAAACCAGGATACTGCTCGCCTCATCAAGTACATCATAACGTTTGTGTAGAAGTGTTATACGTCTTAAAAAGGATTCTCCCAAGCCAGTCCTCTCCATATATAAAACATATGAAGAACAATTGCTGGAACTGGGTATGTCTAGTTTAATGAAAAGAAGGACCAGGGGAGACATCATAGCAGTGTTCCAATATCTCAGGGGCTGCCACAAAGAAGAGGGAGTCAAGCTATTCTCCAAAGCACCTGAGGGCAGGACAAGAAGCAATGGGTGGAAACCAATCAAGGAGAGAAGCAACTTAGAACTAAGGAGAAATTTCCTGACAGCGAGAACAATTAATCAGTGGAACAACTTGCCTGCAGAAGTTGTGAATGCTCCAACACTGGAAGTTTTTAAGAAGGGATTGGACAACTATTTGTCTGAAATGGTTTTGGGTTTCCTGCCTGCACAGGGGGTCAGACTAGAACAGGGGTCTCCAACCTTGGCAACTTTAAGCCTGGCAGACTTCAACTCCCAGAGTTCTTATCCCAGAATAACTCTGTTATTCTATTCTAATTCTATTTTTTCCAGCTAGTATTTTGACCTCTAACTGCCCACCTGCACGTGAGAGGGGGAGGGGGCAGCTTGCCTGTCTCTGAAGGGGTTTCTTTCTCTTCCCAAGAGAAACGGTGTGGAGTTTCCCTTCTGCAAACTCCTCCTGTGCTTGGCCAGTTTAATGTGCCCTGGAACAGATTCCAGCTCTCCTGCCTGATAAAACTAGGTTTCTAGCCAAGCTGCGGTCCCAAGAAGGAAGGTGACCCTCAGTCTTCTCCTCTACCTCCTCCTCTACCACCCCTCCCCACGGACTCCGCACCCACCTGCTTCTCCGCAGTTTCCCTTATGGACTGGGACGACGAGCGGCTGGTGGCCAGAGCTGGACTGATGGTTCCGGGCGCGCAGCTGGCAAAGGCTGCTGTAAGTGCGCCCATCGCTGCCGCAGACTCCCAGCGGCCCCTCGACGCACGAACAAGTGCCAGGGCCGGAGCTGCCCGGCCGCCGGTAGCAGAAGAAACCCCGGGCGCAGAGGCCATCTGGAGCGCACGGCTGACCCTCGCCAGGCGCGCAGTCCCAGCAGCAGCCGCAACTGTCCAGCTGGAGCTCGCCCCCGACGGCCAGGCAAGCTTGCTGGGAGTGCGGTGGGCAGCGCGTCCTCTGGCATTCCGCTGGGCACGGCGGCAACGGGCTGGGAGAAGCGGCCAGCACGGCAGGCAGGAGGAGGAGGAGGAAGAGGAGGAGGAAGAGCGGCGACCGGGCCATGGCTTTGGAAGGAGCGTCCGTGGTTGCAGGAACCAAGACTGGATAGCTGCGCCGACGGCTCGCAGGCTTTATGCGGGGAAAGCCAGAGGGGTCAGGGCCAAGAGGGCGGAAGCCAGTGGGCAGCCGATGCCACCCACCCCCGCCAGTAGTCACAGGCAGAGGCGCGTGGATCAAAACTTAAGGTGGCACTGACGAACGTCAGGATGGAATCAGGGCTGTGGCGCTAGGCTAGGACTTCAGCATAGAATAGAAAAAATGGAAGGGACCTTGGAGGTCTTCTAGTCCAACCCCCTGCTTAGGCAGGAAACTCTATACCATTCCAACAAATGGTTGTCCAATCTCATTAAAAAATTCCAGCGTCGGAGCATTCACAATTTCTAGAGGCAAGTCGTTCCACTGATTAATTATTTTGTCAGTCCTAGGTTGTTTCTCTTTTGGATCAGTTTCCACCCATTGTTTCTTGTCTTACCCTCTGGTGCTTTGGAGAATAGCTTGACTCAGAGATGAAATCCAGCAGGTTCTGACAGGTTCTGGAGAACCGAGCCTGGATAGCTCAAGAGACTCTTGTTATTAACATCCAGCTGTCTGCAATTATTGCAAGTTGGAGGCTCAAGGTTGACTCAGCCTTCCATCCTTTCTAAGGCAGGTAAATTGAGGACCCAGTTTGTGGGGGCAATAAGCTGACTTTGTGTAAAAATATACAAAAGGATGAAGGCTATTGCTTAACGCATTGTAAGCCGCCCTGAGTCTCCGGAAAAGGGCGGCATATTTTTTTTTTTAAATTTGATTTATATGCCGCCCTTCTCCGGAGACTCAGGGCGGCTTACAGTGTGTTAAGCAATAGCCTTCATACTTTTGTATATTATACAAAGTCAGCTTATTGCCCCCACAAACTGGGTCCTCAATTTACCCACCTTAGAAAGGATGGAAGGCTGAGTCAACCTTGAGCCTGGCTAGGATTGAACTCAGAGAAATTACAGGCAGCTGGTGTTAATTGCTGCCCTTAGTAGGAGGCATTAGCCCTCTACGCTACACAGGCTCTGTATAAATCTAATTAAAACAAAAAACAAAAACCGGTAGCGGAAATTTTGAGTAGCTTGGAGAACCGGCAAATACCACCTCTGGCTGGTGCCAGAGTGTGGTGGGAATGGAGATTTTGCAGTTTCCTTCCCCTGGAGTGGGGTGGGAATGGAGATTTTGCAGTATCCTTCCCCTGCCAAGCCCTCCAAGCCACGCCCACCAAGCCACACCACACCCATCAAGCCACGCCCACAGAACTGGTAGTAAAAAAAAATGGATTTCACTGCTGGCTTGCCTCCCTCTTCTTTGTGGCAGCCCCTGAGATATTGGAAGACTGCTATCATGTCTCCCCTGGTCCGTCTTCTCATCAAACTAGACATTCCTAATTCCAGCAACTGTTCTTTATATGTTTTAGGTTCCTACCTTTGAATGGTTCCTAAACCCTTGGCCTTCTCCTCCCAGATAGCACTGTTCAAGGAGTTTTGCAGATCTTTTTAAGAGCCCTTTGCTAAGTCTGGAGAAGAAAAACTTAGTCCATCTGGTGGGATCAAGAGGAAAGATCTCCTCGGTGGTGACTCCCACCCTGTGAAACTCCATCCCTGTTGAAATAAGATTGGTCCCCACTTTGATATTCTTTCAAAAGGCCCTGAAGATATGTTTTTGTCAGTGTTGTGGCCCCGTCCTCTGAGCCTATCCCATTGGAGGAAGGAAGCTCTGAGCAGGAGGAAGAGGAGCCAGCCAGATCTCCCAGCCCCCTCCCTCTGGCACCGTCTCAGGTGCCAGCTGAAAGAGAGCCAAGTAGTGGGGAAACAGGTGTCTCAGATGAGAGTGAGGGAGAGACATCATTCCTGGACGCACGCCAAAGAAGGCGAGAGAAAAGGTTACTGCAGCTGCGGCGTATGAGGAAATAGACAGTCACTGGATTGGAGTCACAGGATCAATGACTCACTGGACCACACCCAAAGCCTATCTATATAAGACAGTACGGTGGGTCACGAAGTTTGTGACGAACAAAGCTAAACAAACGGAGCAACCGCGTAGTCTTGGAAGCTAGATGAACGGCAAAGCTACGTAGGTGATTTTCTTGTTTGTGTAAACTAATAAAGTCCTTGGCAGACGGTGTGCATATCGCTGCCAAGGTTGAGATAAGAACTGCGGAGTGTGCCAAGTGATTCTTAACCCTCGGCTGGCTGTGTTTTTGTGGGTCTCTGAAGGGGGGGGACAGATCAGTCAGCAGGTCTGGAGACCTCAAGATGATATGGAACCCATCAAGTGTTGGTTTGATTGTTCATATAAGGGTGTGTGTGTGTGTACAATTATTGGCTTTTTTTTAAAATAGAGGGTTTTATTTCTGTAAATCAGCCGGAGTCACTGTGAGTCAGTTGGGCAGCCATATAAATTTTCTTGATAAAGAAAATTAAAACTTGGCAAACTACCTCTGCCCATAGCAGTCTACCTGTAAACAAATTAAAAGGCCTTCAGCCAAACTTCACTGGTGGGGATTATATAAATAATAGGGTAAAGGTTCCCCTCGCAGATATGTGCTAGTCGTTCCCGACTCTAGGGGGCGGTGCTCTTCCCCGTTTCAAAGCCAAAGAGCCAGCACTGTCCGAAGACGTCTCCATGGTCATGTGGCCAGCATGACTCAACGCCAAAGTCCCACAGAATGGTGTGACCTTCCCAGCAAAGTTGGTCCCTATTTTTCTACTTGCATTTTTTTAATATGCTTTCGAACTGCTAGGTTGGCAGAAGCTGGGACAAGGAACGGGAGCTCACCCCGTTACACAGCTCTAGGGATTCGAACCGCTGAACTGCCGACCTTTCTGATCGACAAGCTCAGCATCTTAGCCACTGAGCCACCGTGTCCCTCTAATTTAAAAAGCCCTCCCATGGATACCCCCTAATTTTTATATAGAGTTCTGGATATTTGAATGTGGCTTTTATTATGAAATGCCCCATCTTGTTCTTAGCCCTTGGGAATGGGATTTTTAGAGATTAACAGAGTTGGAAGGGACCCTGTAGGTCATCTAGTCCAACCCCACTCCAAAGCAGGAGGCCCTACACCATTTCTGACAGATGGCAGTCCAATCTCTTCTTGAAAGCCTCCAGGGATGAAGCTCTCGCAACCTCTGAAGGCAACTTCTGTTCCATGGGTTGATTCTTCTCACTGTCCGAAAATTCCTCCTTATTTCCAGGTTGAATCTCTCCTTGATCAGTGTCCATCCATTATTCCTTGTCTGGCCTTCAGGTGCTTTGGAAAAGAGCTTGAACCCCTCCTCTCTCTGGCAGCCCCTCAAATATTGGAAGACGGCTATCCTGTCTCCCCTGGTCCTTCTCTTTTTTATTTGATTCCCATCTTTTCCCCCCATAAAACCTTCTTACTTCCTTTCCACAGAAAGAGATAGTCCTTCATACAAACCCATTTATTTCAACAGAAGTGCAAAAACGTTAGAATGCGAAGCCCCAGAGTAAGTCTAATTTTGAGTGACAGCCCAGTGCTAATGTGGCTTTCAAATCCCTTTCTTCAGGGGGCTTGAGACACAGATTGATCCCTGGGCCATGCATGGTGATGAAAACTCTGTATAGGTAGTCCTCGACTTACATTCATTTAGTGACCAAAGTTCCAACAACACCGAAGTGACTTATGACCGCTCCTCACATTTGCAACCACTGCAATATCTCCAGGGACATGTCATCAAAATTTGGGTGCACAAGAGCCGTGGTGGCCACAGTGGTTAGAATGGGGTATTGCAGGCTACTTCTGCTGCCTGCCGGCTGCTTGCAGTTCGACAGTTCAAATCTCACCAGGCTCAAGGTTGACTCAGCCTTCCGTCCTTCTGAGGTGGGTAAAATGAGGACTCAGATTGTTGGGGGCAAGAAGTTGACTCTGTAAAACCGCTTTGAGAGGGCTGTAAAGCACTGTAAAGCGGTATATTGCTATATATTCCTTCCTTCCTTATTCCCTCCCTTATTCCATTTCTCATTCTTCTTCTTTCTGGTGGCGCAGTGGTTAGAATGCAGTATTGCAGGCTAACTCTGCCCACTGCCAGGAGTTCGAACCTGACTAGCTGTAGGTTGACTCAGCCTTCCATCCTTCCAAGGTGGGTAAAATGTGGACCCAGATTTTTGGGGGCAAGATGCTGACTCTGTAAACCGCTTAGAGAGGGCTGTAAAGCACTGTGAAGCAGTATATAAGTGCTATTGCTATTGTCCTTCCTTCCTTCCTTCCTTCCTTCCTTCCTTCCTTCCTTCCTTCCTTCCTTCCTTCCCTTCCTCCCTCTGCCCACTGCTAGCAGTTCGATTCTGACTGGCTCAATGTTGACACAGCCTTCCATCCTTCCAAGATGGGTAAAATGAGGACCCAGATTGTTCGGTGGGAGGCAATATGCTGACTCTGCAAACCGCTTAGAGGAGGCTGTAAAAGCATTGTGAAGCGGTATATAAGTCTAAGTGCTATTGCTATTGCATGGCAACCAGCATGTGTTTACAATGGTTTCGGTGTCCTGGGGTGTGTGTGTCATGTGATCGCCATTTGCCACCTTCCCAGAAGGCTTCGGACAAGCAAAGTCAATGGGAGATACTGTATTCGGTTAGTGACCATGTGATTTACTTAACAACCGTACTGATTTGCTTATGGCAGAAAAGCTTGCAAAATCGGGCACGGCTCCTGTAACACCCATGTTGCTTAGCAACGGAAATTCTGGTCCCAATTCTGGCCGTAAGACAAAGACTACTTGCCTTACAAAAAGAGTGATGAATGCGGCACAGATAGTCCTCAACTTACCGGAGTTCATTTGAAGTTACAACAGCTTTGAAAAAAAGTGACCAATAACCATTTTTCACACCCATTTGCAACCATTGCAGTATCCCCTGTGATCCGAATTCAGACGCATGGCAACCGTTTCATATTTACGACGGTTGCAGTGTCCCAGGGTCGTGTGATCCTCTTTTGCGACCTTCTGATGAGCAAAGTCAACAGGGAAGACAGTCACTTAACAACCCTGTGACTAATTTAACACCTGCAATGATTCACTTGGCAACTTTTGTGGCCTGTTAGTGGCCTGTGAGGCTAGTGGCTGATTCGGACAGCGAAGAGGCTGGTGCGGTGCTATGCCAGCAGCCTGTGCAGCTGGCACTCGAGTTGGATAACGAGGAGGCTGGAGAAGATGTGGTGCCAGAGGCGGAGATTCATCCAGGGCCTTCAGAACCTCCAGAAGCTCCTTTAAGTGAAGAGGACGAACAGGAGGAGCCTCTTCTCGATGCACGGGCGCGCAGAGCTGCTAAAAGGCAGGAGTGGCTCCTCAGGAGGAGGTGTCCTCGAGAGAAAGACTTGGGGCTAATTGGCCACTCTCTTAGCCTATTTAAGGAGGAACGCCGACTGAAGCAACTTGCAGGGAACAACTTTAGTTCATTCTCCTTCGCGGCTGGTTTCTCTGCGAATTGCTTCTGGGCTTTCTGCCAACCATAGTAAGATTGTGATTATTTTATCTTTGGTTTCTTGTAGGCTGTTAAGCAAGTTTATTAACGGCCTTTGTTTGAGAAAGACTGAGTTATTTTAGTAAATTAAGTTTTGTGCAGACTTTGTGTGTGCTGCTTTCTTTGGGGTCTGTAGCTGGGGCAGTACAGCAACTGTGGTAAGAAAGGTCTTAAAAATGGGGCAAAACTCACTTAATAACCATCTCATTTAGCAACAGAAATTTGTGGTCGTAAACTGAGGATTACAACCACAATCCCAGTACACTGTGTACTAGGGCACAGTGTTTAATTTTATATGAAATCCAACATGAGAAGAAGAAAAGAGAGAGAGAGAGAGAGAGAGAGAGAGAGAGAGAACACAAAATTCTGGTTATAATTTTATGTATTAACAATGGCTAAAAAAAAAATCTCCAGAGCAAAGTGGATGAAAGCTGTAATTGTGGGTCTATTGATTGGGGGATTAAACCCCATTTAACTTTGCAGTAATAAGTACGCCTTCCAGAGGGTGTCAAAAAACAATCAGGTGGTCCAGAACATAATGCTTTAATTACCTTGTTTTCTTTCTTCCTCGCCTCTGTGTTATCAATGTTAAAACCAAAGAACAGCATGATCTCTTAAATCAAACTCGATTTCCTTTGAGGGCCGCATCAGGGTTGTGTTTGACCTCGGAGGGTGTGTGTGTGGCGTGGCCGGGGTTGGCGTGGCCAGCTTGACGTCACTCGTGTTGGGAGCTCCTGTGGTGGCTCGAGCACTCTGCCAGTGAAAACAGGCTCCCGAGCTCCGTTTTCGGCTGCGACAGCCTCCTGCAACTCTCGGCGAGCGAAAACGGAGCTCGGGAAAGCCATGTGCGGTCTTCTTGATCTCCATTTTCACTGGCAGAAGCACCAGGGGCCAGTCCTTTGATGTTTCCAGGGCGACTCCGCGGGTCAGATCTAAGCAGTCCGTAGGGCGGATCCAGCCCATGGGCCTTGAATTTGACACTCCTGTCTGAAATGATTTTAGCAGCTTCCTTCCAAGTGTGAATAGCAGCCTTCAGAAAAGGCTCCGGATCAGTGGTGGGTTCCTCCTGGTTCGGCCCGGTTCCACCGAGCCGGTAGCGGTGACAATATGACATCACCGAACTGGTTCTGCCCCGCGACACCCCACCCACCCCCGTGTTATTCTTATCTTTTATTTGGCCCCACCCCCAAATCTATTGCTGCCTCCTGAATCCCAGCTGATGGGCCATAAGAAAAAAAACTCTTAGCCACTGAGCCACAGTATTCCTCTAATTTAAAAAGCCCTCCTATGAATACTGTTTAAACTCTTGCTGCGGGGCTTCAAAGGGCCGCCCTACAGCTGATCAGAGGTAAAAGGCAGTTTGGTGGTAGACCAGTGCCTCCAAAAACAAATGAGTAGACCGGTGCCTGCAAAAATAAATGGGTAGACTGGTACAGCTCTGCAAGCAGTTAAAAGCCTGGTAGACCACTACCTCTGCTGAATCCTAAAGAATTGTCACATGACCATCAAGCCACACCCACAAAATAAGCCACGCCCACAGAACCATAGTAAAAAATTTTAGAACCCACCCCTGCTCCAGATCAAGTTATGCCCATCACAAGAATGGGCATCTGAAAGGGGGGGGGGGAAAGATGCAAATTATTTCAATTCCCTTAAATTACAAGTTTCTTTTTTCTTTTGCAGATAATAATCTGCAAATAATGCAGATTATTTCAGCCACTATACTTCTCTTCCAGTACCCACAATGATTACGGGATTCAAAGTCACCTACAGCCCATCTCAAGCAAGTATTATTTTGCCAAGTGCTTGGCAGGAATCTGGAAACAACAGCACAATAACCCATCTGGCTCAATAGGAGAGATCATACTGCATCTTATTTTTTTTTAAAAAAAACACACACACAAACAAAAGAAAAGTCTTATTTCTGAATGAACTGAAGTACAAAAGGATGCACACCTGAGAATCTTGGTATCACAGACATTCATACATTTTGCAAGAGAGCAGTAGTCTTTGCACAATTGAACACAGGATTTTAACCGTAAGCCTATGGCTCAAAGCAGGGAGCGTCCTTCCTTCTCATCTGCTCCAAAGTGTGCTTCCTGCCAACTATTGGAAGGCAAGACTAGCATTGCGCATTTTCCGTTGCAAATCTGTACCGCCACTGATGTGCTCCCCTGAAATTGTTTTCTTTAAGGAGAGACCGTCAAGCTTGAATAAGATGGAACCACAGTACCAGGAAATAATAGATCTATCTAGGCAGGGATGGGCTTCAAAAATTTTAGCAAGGGGTTCTCTACTCGATTGCTGGGTGGGTGTGGCCATGTCGGTCTCCTGCACAGTGGTGGGGGGAGCGTTTTTGCCCTCCCCGGGCTCCAGAGGCCTTTCTTGAGCCTCCGGGAGGGCAAAAATGGCCTCCCCAGGCTCCGGAGGCCGGAAATGGGCCCGTTTCTGGCCTTCCTGAACTTTTGGTAGGCCCGTTTTTCACCCTCCCTGAGCTTCTGTGCATGCCCTGCACTTACCGGCATCCAAATCCCGCGTGGGGATTCCTGGGAGGGGTGGGTTGGGCAGGGCCGGCCAGTGGGATTTGGGGGTTCTCCTAACTGCACAGAATCTTAGCTAGAGGTTCTCCTGAACCCGAGAACCCTCAGGAGCCCACCCCTGTATTTAGGAGAGCTTTCCTACTGCCTCTACTCACCATTCAGAACTTCCTGTACCTTCTACCTGCTGACTTACTACAGACTAGGAACTCATCTTCATTCATCATAACTCCTGAAATGAAATCACGGTAGCCAGAGTTTGTAAGGTCCCACTTTGGGAAAGACGTAAGATGAGAAGAAAGCAAATAAGCTGGACTTTGTTTCAGAAGGATGGTTCTTCAATTCTGTTCTCCTCTTGATCATCTTTTCTCCTCCTTAGTGGGACCGCAAGGTATTCCTGACTCCCACGTTTTCTGAATTAAATTTCCTCTGCCCTCTAGCCCAGCTGTCCTTGGAGTTGCCAAAGGAGGAGGAAGCAGTCTTGCAAAGGCTAAATGAGACCTACACCTTCCTGCTCCTTGCAAGATGTTCATCTCCACTACCATCACAATAGATCGAAGTGTCAGGGGATACCACCGGCTTGAATCCCCCCTCCCAGGTCCCCAGGATCCAAAGGTTACCAGGAAAGACCCCACTTTAAAATCTTCATGAATCCTAGGTAATCATTAAAAGAATTACTCAGTTCTAGGTGTCAATATCTGCCCAGCATATGACAACCTCATTGCTCAAAGTATCATTTGATGTTCACTATGGAAAAAAAAAACCTTTTGGTACCTCCATTATTATTTTTTTTTCACAGTCGCACAGACCCCCAAGAAGGTCTGAAAAAAGATGCTATTTCAACGAGGATGTCCTTGCTCTGTTTCCTCTCTCCAATTTCTTGAAGATTCCTTTCTTCGGTCTAGATTTTATGTATACCTTATCGCCAGCTGAATGTTCTTAGAATTTGTTGGGTGATGTTTTTCACCCTGCCATGTTGCTTTTTGATAGCTAAGCTACCTACTACAAACAGGAGCCTGTGTAGCGTAGAGGGCTAATGCCTCCTACTAAAGGCAGCAATTAACACCAGCTGCCTGTAATTTCTCTGAGTTCAATCCCAGGCAGGCTCAAGGTCGACTCAGCCTTCCATCCTTTCTAAGGTGGGTAAATTGAGGACCCAGTTTGTGGGGGCAATAAGCTGACTTTGTATAAATATACAAAAGTATGAAGGCTATTGCTTAACACATTGTAAGCCGCCCTGAGTCTCCGGAGAAGGGCGGCATATAAATCAAATTTAAAAAAAAAAGTATATTATGAAGAGCTCAAAATCTTAACTTGGTTGTAACTCAGGTAAGTACCAGAACCTCATATTATCATCTGAGACTATCATCTTTAAGAGAAAGGAAAGAAGGGAGGGAGGGAGAGAGGGAAGGAAGGAAGGAAGAAGGGAGAGAGGGAGGGAGGGAAGGGAGGAAGGAAAGAGAAGGGGAACAGGAAGGGGAGGATGGGATGGGAAGGAAGGAGGGAGGGAGGGAGGAAGGGAAGGAAGGGAAGGGAAGGGAAGGGAAGGGGAAAAGGGAAGTGAGGAAGGAAGGAGGAAGGGAAGGGAAGGGAGGGAAGGAAGGGAGTGGAGGGGAGGGGAGGGAAAGGGAAAGGGAAAGGAAAGGAAAGGAAAGGAAAAGAAGAAGACAGAAGGGAAGGGAAGGGAAGGGAGGGGAAGGGAAGGGAAGGGAAGGGAAGGGAAGGGAAGGGAAGGGAAGGGAAGGGAAGGGAAGGGTTACAAGATCTCTTTCTAGCCTAAGCTTTGGAACATTAAACAAAGTGAACTGCCTTCAATTCATCCACCGATCAAGCAAAACTGCACCATTGTTGCTACCAGAACAGAAAGAGTAGATCTACTATGTTGCTGTATGTTCCGGGTAACTCTTAGTAAAGGCTTTTTGCACAAGCAAACAGATAGAAACGTGAAATGTTTATCAAGGCCTCCAACTGTCAGCTTCCCTTCCCTTCTCTTCCCAGACAGGAAGCAATGATGGCGGAACGAACAGCTTCCAATGGTGAATGGGGTAAGCTCCTTTGCATGGTTCTAGCATCCTCAACAGACTTGAAACAGGACTATCGTGAACATTCTGGCACTCTCTGAATGAGGCTGGATCTTGAGAAGACTTCGGCAACCCACACGTTAAGTGTAGATCCTTCTTAACTTTAACTTTGTTGCAGTATCTGTTCCCCCTCTGCATTTGGAGCTGGTGCAAGCTAGCAATTGTTCATTCAGAACATCCCATCCTCAGAATGCCTGTTTCCCCCCCGGCAACATCCACCTTGCTCCACCGTCACACGTCTGAGGTTCTGATGTTTTCATCATCCAAGTCGATCAGAAAACGGTGCTCTTTGAAGTTCTGGGGTTCCGATCTGTGTCGGAAACGCCTGACGTGGGTCTCTCCAGCATCTCGCTCCGCAGACAAAGGGGCAAACCCAGAGTTGCTCAGCTCTTCAGCCTGTTCCTTGGACGCCGGCAGCTGCTTCTCCTCCAACTGTGGGACGGGTACCCAAGGCAACCAGCAAGAAGTGGAAGGACCTTTGTGACCAACCTTGGAGTCTTCTCCTCGCTGCTTTAGCCATGCTATGGATGCCGTGGTGGAGCCGGACAAGGTGGGGCTTCCTCGTTTATCCATCGACACTGATCTCACCAAAGGCATTTCCTGCAAGGCAAAACCAGAAGATCAGTGGCAGCTAGGAATCAATACAGGTAGTTCTGTCCGTGAATTCAGCGACCGCTCAAAATTACTACGGTGCTAAAATAATGAACTTAGAACCAGTCTTCAAAATTGCAGCGGTCAAAGCGAACTTTATAGTATTTTTTTGTCTCCTTTCTCCACTACCGGTCTTACCTCCATCACTGGATCTTCAGATTCTAGAGTCCCTGCAGCCTCTCCAGCTTCAACAGTCTCAGCCCATACCAAGTCATGATGATCCAACCCATTCTGCACCTAGCACGTTCTGCACCTGTGCACCTGTGGCCTGCAGGTGCACAGCACAGCCCACGACTTCAGCTTCGAAAGAGCCACCGCCCACAGGTGAGTCCCCACCGCCCACAGGTAAGTCCCGCCCACTGGGGTTCATTGCTTTTTGGGGGGCAGCTCTCTGGCCTTCGTTCCACAGAGACAAGGCAGGAGTGAGTGGTATGAGTCACGGTGGCGCAGTGGTTAGAATGCGGTACTGCAGGCGACTTCTGCTGACTGCCGGCTGCCTGCAATTTAGCAGATCGAATCCCATGAGGCTCAAGGTTGATTCAGCCTTCCTTCCAAGGTGGGTAAAATGAGGACCTAGATTGTTGGGGGCAATAAGCTAACTCTGTAAAACCGCTTAGAGAGGGCTGTAAAAGCACTGTGAAGCGGTATATAAGTCTAAGTAATATTTCCTTCCTTCCTTCCTTTCTTCCTCCCTCCCTGATTCCCTTTCTCATTCTTCTTTCTGATGGTGCAGTGGTTAAAATGCAGCATTGCAGGCTAACTCTGCCCACTGCCAGGAGTTCGATCCTGACTAGCTCAAGGTTGACTCAGCCTTCCATCCTTCTGAGGTGGGTCAAATGAGGACCCAGATTGTTGGGGGCAATAGGGTGACTCTGTAAACCGCTTAGAGAGGGCTGGGAAGAACTGCAAAACGGTATATAAGTCTAAGTGCTATTGCTGTAGTCAAGCAGCCGTGAGACATGTGCTCTGAGACCACTCTTACCGTGGTCTCAGAGCATGGTGCATGCTTTACTTGGGCAAGACAGTTGTGGAACTGGACCGCATGGTGCCTCTGCATGACAGGAGAAGCATGAGATCTTCACTTAACAAACATTACCAAGCTTTATGACAAGCTCTCAATTTCTAGGATGGTTGCAAACTAAGGGTGTGCCCAGCATTAATAACAAGCTGTACGACACATCGCTGAGCACAAAATTCAGCTTCCTGAGAATCTAATCTTCATTGTCATCCAGTGACGGTAATTGCAGATGTTGACTACCTAGAACAGGGTGCTTGAAATGCTAGCTGGATTTTAAAGAGACAAGGCAGGATGAGGAAAGCTGGGACCTTCCCTCAGCTTGTTCGTTCTATTTATTTATTTAAGCAAATTTATACGGCCACCCACTGTTGGGGACTCTGGGCAGCTTACAAGGAGCCCCAATACAAAAAACCCAATAACCCTTCGTCTCCTGGTGACAACAATCAAATGAGCCATTTGATGGTACCCAAGACTGTTGGCAGAACCAGGTCTTCAGGCCTTCTGAAAGAAATGTCAAGGTGGAAGCCAACCTTACCTCTGCAGGGATGATGTTCCACAGGGAGTGGACCACCTAAGAGAAGGTCCTTCCTCTTGCTCCCACTAATGGACCTTCTTAGGACAGGGGATCTGTAGCATTCTCTGCCTCTCCACTCTGGTGGGGTGACTGGAAGAATGAAGGAGTTGATGTTCTACAACTCCTCCATTCTTCATCATGGGGCTGAGTCTTCTGAGAATTACATTTTAATCATTTGCTAAGACGCTTCACCCATGCCCTGGACACCTTGGCTTAAAACAGACAAATCTCAAAATTTTGGGGATTGGAAAGAGAGTTAAAAGATTTCTGGAGCTTGGATTGTTTGAGAAGTTACCTAGCTGTAAAGTTTGGCCAAATGTCTCGTGATCACGGCCCAAAGCTGCAGATAGCTGAATGGCCCATGCCTCTAATTTTCCCTGGTGTTCCCTGCCGTCCATATTTGCGGTATGTATTTATTTATTTATTCAGATGGCTGGAGAAAACTCTTCTGGAAATGAGCTCTTTTTCAAATGTTTGCTTGAAATTATAAAAACAGATGATCTCCACTTCAAAGAAGCAAAACACACACACACACACACACACACAAGTGAGCAGATGCCATAGTCAAAGTGGAAAGAATTTGACCTACTCTGGGACAGCTTTTTAATGCCTGCACCGCACCCGTAATCTCTTTGATCCAGCTTTTCATGT
The DNA here is from genome assembly GCA_038048745.1 of Coluber constrictor foxii. Classification (NCBI taxonomy): domain Eukaryota; kingdom Metazoa; phylum Chordata; class Lepidosauria; order Squamata; family Colubridae; genus Coluber; species Coluber constrictor. Next base: position 24,290,610 of record CM075967.1, read on the forward strand.
CTTCAGGGCTGTAGGCCTATCAGAAAAGAAAAAGGGAAAATATACCATCCAGAGCACTGTGAAGTCAAAATCATGGACATTTTCTTATGAATTATTTCCCCTTTTGAAATTCGAAAAATTCTGCTTCACATTCATTTACACTGGCAGCCATTAGGTTCTGCACTCATGTCAGAAGCATAGAGGCGCTTCCGGGTTGAAAACAGGGGTGCTATTCAGCAGGTTCTGACAAACCGGTAGCAGAAAATTTGAGTAGTTCGGAGAACCGGCAAATACCACCTCTGGCTGGCCCCCGAGTGGGGTGAGAATGGGGATTTTGCAATATCCTTCCCCTGCCACGCCCACCAATACCAAGCCACAATATGCCCAAGCCACGCCCACAGTACTGGTAGTAAAAAAAAATTGAATTCCACCACTGGTTGAAAGGATTAGCTAATGACATCACTGTTGCCTGGGTGGGCGCCCAGTTGGGGGCTCCTTTCATTTCCCCAGCAGGAGCTGGAGTGAAGGATGGGAGCTCAACCCCACCCTATGGCAGCACTCGAGTTTCAAAACATAGGTTTGCTAAACTCCATCTGAGTGTCCTAACTACACTCCTGAACTATTAGGTTTCCAACCTTGGCCTTTCTAAGACCTAACAATTCCACAGTTCAGATTTACTGTATTTTCCTGCATATAAGACTACTTTCTAACACACAAAAATCTTCTCAAAAGTCGGGGGTCGTCTTATACGCCGGGTCTCATTCTCGTGTAACCAGGCAGACCAGCCCATAAGGCTCTGACAAGCCTTAAATGTCTCTGAGGAGGGTCGTCTTATACGCCCAGTCGTCTTATACGCCGGAAAATACGGTAATTTTTTTTTATAACCTTGAATTGTTGACTTCTCTTCAAATGTGGCACCTCCTAAGGAACCTAAAAGGTGGGTAGAAGTGAGGAAAGGCCCTTTCTAAAACTTTCTCCCCAATTGTCAATATCCTACGTAAGTTCTGGCCACTATGAAAAAATCCACCAGAGGGCAGATATGAGATTTGGAACTAAAGGTATGTATATAAATCTCACTTAGCAAAAATGCAGATCTTGCTAGATTCTGATAAATACATTTTTTTTAAAAAAAAGTGGAAGTGGTTAATCTAACGGACTACAAACCGGAAACTCTCATTCTGCCCTCTGGATGAACTCTGTCTTGATTAGTATCTGGCATGAAATATCCTGAAGTTTTCAAAAGCCCTTAAAATATATCTTTTGCAAGTCTCTTCTGAAGCTCATACATCTGGTTGTAATTGCTTGATGCTAATATTAATGGTAGTGCTAACATTAGGAACTGTCTTGTTTTGATTAATTTAACTGTTTAATTTTGATAGTGGCTGGTATGGTGAAGATTGAATGCTGAAGTGTATTATATTGTATTGATTTACAGTACTGCATTTAGCTGTGAGCACACACTAAATTAAAATTAACAGGATCACTATAGTACTAGGATTATAAACCATGCAAGGTCAACAGAAAACTCCATGGGTGACTAATAACAGGCTGTTTGCATTTAAATTGATTGCTTTAGTACCCAGAAAATAAATAAGTGGCCATAATTTTTGGGAAAAGTGTATTTTCTAAAACTAGCTAATAATACCTCTTTGTTTTGGAGTATCATAACATTATATATCAATGGAAAGTTAATTTAATCAAGAATGTCATGCAATAACTTTCATGAAGGATTTGCTATTGGAATAGCAGTTACAGTATAAAGAAGAAAAGTGAAACATGTAGAAAAAATGAGATATACAAAAATGATTACCATAGAAAAAACAAGACAGACAAAAATTATCACCATGTCAATTAATACTTAGTTGGGTAACTTTATAGTATGAATGACGGCCTTACATCGTCTTCCCATGGAGAGAACCAAGTCTTTTAGTTCTGCAGCTGTTATCATGTGAAACCAAGATTGAAGGATGGCTTCTATTAACTGGGTTTTATTCCTGGGTTGCTTCTGACTAACAAGTTTCTTTAGTTGGCTCCATAGATTTTCCATGGGGTTAAGGTCTGGGCTATTCCCAGGCCATTCCAGCAGTGGAATAGGATTATCTTGAAACTCTCACCAAAAAGTCATGTTATTAGCCATCAAACCTCAAGAATACACTTTTCCCAAAAGGTTTCCACAATTTTAACCACTACTGTATATACAAACTAGACTGGAAAAAACAAAAAAGAGCCTTGGTGGTGCAGCAGCTTAAAATGGTGTTAAAGTGATACCAGCTGCCTGCAATTATTGCAAGTTCGAATCTCACCAGGCTCAAGGTTGACTCAGCCTTCCATCCTTTCAAGGTAGGTAAAATGAGGACCCAGATTGTGGGGGCAATAAGATGACTTTGTGTATGTGTGTGTGCGTGTATATATATATATATATCTGTGTGTGTGTGTGTGTGTGTGTGTGTGTGTGTATGTGTATGTGCATGTATATGTATATAAAAACATTGGGCGGGGGGGGGGGGGGGCGGAAAGCCCTACTAAGCAGGTATATACAAAAGTATGAAGGCTATTGCTTAACGCATTGTAAGCCGCCCTGAGTCTCCGGAGAAGGGCAGTATATAAATAAATTTTTTTTAAAAAAGGAAAGAAAAAGAAAATAAAAAACGAAAAAAGAAGAAAAAAACAACAACAAGATCACAACTAAAATATTCAGTGAAAGGAACTATTTTTGCTATTCTGATTCTTCCTCACCCCCACCCCCACCCCAGCTGTTGCTCTGCAGATGTATAGGGACTTTCTTTGACTCCACTGGCTGAGAATTCTATACTCAAGTTAAAGATTAACCTGAGATTCTATTCTCAGGTTAAAGGCAATTGCTGCAACCAGCAGAGACAAGATTAAGCCAGACCAGGAACAGCCCAACTTTCTTATCCTGGAAGATTTGTTGGGCTACAGTCAACTTGTCTCCAGAGGCCTTCCATGGACAGTGGGCAGTGGAGAGGCTACCATCTCCATCTCAATTTTCTGGTTTTTCAAAAGGTTTCATGGATATCCCATAGCCAGGAAAAGGGTATGTTGCTTGCTTAGCTAGTTAGGAGGACCCTGGAAAAGGGGATGGAGAGCCACAGGACCACATGCAAGATTGAGGCTTGCCCATGCCTATCTTAAAAAGATCTGTCAGGTTGGGTCTGGCAAACTGGAGTAAAATCCTTTGGGGTTCATCTAAGGGAAACATATGCCTGGAGAGTAGGTCAGGTGGGGTCTCCATTATCTAAAATTTTGTCAGGTGCAAGCAACTAGAACAGCTTTGAGAATGGGTCAGATCGTTTTTTTAAAAATTGTTGATCACCAGCTTACAAGAATCTCTCTAGACCAGGGGTCTCCAACCTTGGCAAGTTTAAGACTTGTGGACTTCAACTCCTAGAGTTCTAGAACTCTAGGAGTTGAAGTCCACAAGTCTTAAAGTTGCCAAAGTTGGAGACCCCTGGTCTAGACTGTAAGACTCTCCAGACTTGGGAAGGCCAGATAAAACCTAAAGATTTGACCTCAAACATTTCTTCCCCCAAAGGTCTAAGCTAACATGTCTTTTTAACTCCTCCTATCAGGGATTCCTCTTCTTCAGTTGATGGCTCCACCATATACTTTAATCCAGGGGTATCCAAACTTGGCAAGTTTAAGACTTGTGGAGTTCAAATCCATGCCTGGCTGAGGAATTCTGGGATTTGAAGTCCACAAGTCTTAAAGTTGCCACGGTTGGAGACCCCTTGCTTGAATCAAAAACAGAAGTCAAGGCTCATGCAGCTGAAGGAATATATATTAGCCAAAATGCATCCTCTTGCGGAACCATGGTCTTCCTCAAACAGATAGGAGCCATGCTCTCTTGCACAACTGCTCTCTGCACAGTTGCTTACCCAGTAAACAAAACACAACCAACTGTAACTCCTGGACAGGTGCAACCCCCCCCCCCAGCAATCTGCATTGCAAATGTCATTCTTAAAATCATCTGCGCTTACTCCATTGATTATGCTCTTCCCTTCCAAATCATTCACATAAAAATTCAACATTCAGATGGGTACACCTATCTGTATCCTGCACAGTTTTCCTTCCACGGAATTTGAGCTGGGTCATTGCAAAAGGGCCATAGGTTGCTGACCTCCACTTGGATTTCCTACTATTTAAAGCACCCACAGGGACTGCAAATGAAAGAAAGGAACTAAGTAGGACATTTTCTGTGCCCTTTGAGAAAAATAGGTAAAGCTTTCTGGGGTCTCTTCAAGCTACATGTTTTGTGTGATTGTAAGTCCACATATCAAAAGAAAAGGACTAGGGGTGACATGATAGCAGTCTTTCCAGCAGTCTTTCCAATATTCCGAAGGGTATCTTCGGGACCGCCTTCTGCCCCAAACAGCCTCTCACCGACCAGTACGCTCCCATAGAGAGGGGCTCCTCAGGGTGCCGTCAGTCAAACAGTGTCGACTGGCGGCCCCCAGGGGGAGAGCCTTCTTTGTGGGGGCATCTGCCATCTGGAACGAGCTCCCCCCTGAGATAAGGAGGTTACAGGACCTACGTACTTTTCGCCATGCTTTAAAAACATTTTTATTTGAACAAGCTGGTCTGGCTTAACCTCCTTTTGTATGGGGTCTTAAATTTTATACAATTGGATTTTAAATTGTTCGAGCCAAATTATTTAATTTGTTTTAAATGATTTTTTAACTTTTATATTATTGTATCTTATTTTGGCTGTTCACCGCCCTGAGTCCCGTCTGGGAGTAAGGCGGTATATAAATTTAACTAACTAACTAACTAACTAACTAACTAACTAACTAACTAACTAACTAACTAAATTTAGGGGGCTGCCACAAAGAAGAGGGGGTTGACCTATTCTCTAAAGCATCTTGAGGGCATGACAAGAAGTAATGGAAGGAAACTTATCAAAGAAGGATCCAACCTAAAATTAAGGAGGAAACTTCTTGACAATGGACTAGAAGACCTCCAAGGCAGGGGTGAAATGCTACCAGTTCGGGCGAACCCGTAGTGCTTGGAAGAAGGGGGGGGAGGGGTTGTGCGCTTTTGGCATGTGATGGCATGGTAGGCCCATAGGTCCCACCGGAAGTTGGCAAATGGACTGTTTCCGGCCTCTGGAGGGCCTCCGGGGGGTGGGGGGGAAGGCCGTTTTTGCCCTCCCCAGACTCCTAGAGAGGCTCTGGAGCCTGGGGAGAACCAAAAACAGGCCTTTCCCATACTCCCAGGCCCTCCGGAGGCAGGAAACAGCCTGTTTCTCTACTTTTCGTGGGCCCAGAAGGCCAGAAAATCAGCTGAGCTCGCATGCCTACCGATATGGTTCCGTGTGCCACCTGTGGCACGCGTGCCATAGGATCGCCATCACGGGTGTAGGAGATTCTTGACTTATTGAGCACAAGGCCAGAATTTCTGTGGCTAAGCCAGGCAGTTGTTAAGTGAGTCATGCCCAATTTTATGACCCTTTATCAGGTGGTTGTTAAGCAAATCACTACAGTTAAGTGAATGACACAGTTGTTAAAGAAATCCAACTTTTCCCCATTGACTTTGCTTGTCGGAAATTCTTATTGTTCTTATTTTTAATCCTAATCCTAGCGTACCCCTATCCCTAAACTCAGACCTTCAACAAAGCATCCACGGGCACCAAAGGTTTGTTACTGTTGTTAGTTGTGAAGTTGTGTCCGACCCATCACGATTCCATGGACAACATTCCTCCAGGCCTTCCTGTCCTCTACCATCCTCTGGAGTCCATTTAAACTCATGCCGACTACTTCAGTGACTCCATCCAGCCACCTCGTTCTCTGTCGTCCCCTTCTTCTTTTGCCCTCCATCGTTCCCAGCATTAGGCTCTTCTCCAGGGAGTCCTTCCTTCTCATCAGCTGGCCAAAGTATTTGAGTTTCATCTCCAGGATCTGGCCTTCTAAAGAGCAGTCAGGATTGATCTCTTCTAGGACTGACCGGTTGGATCGCCTTGCAGTCCAAGGGACTCTCAGAAATCTCTGGAGCACCAGAGTTCAAAGGCCTTAATTCTTTGGCGCTCAGCCTTCCTTATGGTCCAACTTTCACACCAAAGGTACATCTGGACAACTCCTTTGCTGTTTGACTCTATTTCTGCCCCACCTTGACTTCCTATGTTTCTATGCCATTCTTCGAATCCAAAGAGAGAGAAAATGATGTGTGGAAAAACACACGGCTAAGCCACCGTCATCAACTCCATTTGCAAAAAGCCCCTAAAGCTTTCTTAAAAAAGAATAATGAAAGGTTGAAGGCTGGGGATTTGCTCATCACTCCAAAAGTAGAGAGAGGAATGGGGAAGGGGAGGGGGCCAGTGGAATGGCAGTAATATTCTGCTTAATTAGTGCATTATAACTCAGTTACATTTCCCATGTCAGTCACCACGCAAATATGCAACCCTCGTTCCCAGCAGGCTGTCATTTGAGTACGGCTGTAAAACATTGTCCAAATTCCAAAACTGTCTTAGGGAGACAGGCGTGAGTTAGCTCCAATTAATTCAAAACAAACCTGTTTGCAGTTTGCAAATTTCAAAAGACGACCGGCTGCCGCCAGTCTCGGACAGCCATTGATTCCGATATTCACAATGGTTTTCCTCTTTTCATCTGAGAAATGTTGGGAAGCGTATGCTGTTGGTCGCTGATGGTTTTCAAGAAAAAGGGGGGACAACCATTTGTCTGGGATGGAATGAGGACTCCTGCCAGGGGTGAAATCCAGCAGGTTCTGACAGGTTCTGGAGAACTGGTAGCAGAAATTTTGAGTAGTTTGGAGAACTGGCAAATACCACCTCTGGCTGGCCCCAGAGTGGGGTGGGAATGGAGATTTTGCAGTATCTTTCCCCCTGGAATGGGAGGGAATGGGGATTTTGCAGTATCCTTCCCCTGCCATGCCCACCAAGCCACGCCCACAGAACCGGTAGTAAAAAAAAAATTGAATTTCACCATTGACTCCAGCCTAGAGCAAGGGGTTGGACTAGCAGACCTCTGAGGTCCTTGCCAGCCCTATGATTCTATGAATTTCAGGCAGCGGTACTTAAAAAAGAACGCAAAATGTTCTTGGCAGGAAGATATATTGCATCTCTTCAGAATTCTTCTAACGACAAACGCCCTGTAGAATTATCTCAAGAAGTTTGCATTAATTTTTTAGGACACTTCAAGTGTCTCAATAAAGGAAAATATTTGTAGCTCAGGGTTCAAATGAGGGGGTCCTTGTTGCTCTTTTGAGCTTGTTTGTTTTCTTGCAGATGTTTCCTTACCCAAATTAGTTTGGGTATGTTACCTAGTTTGGGTAATGGACCATGTGCAGGAAAAACAACCAAGCTCAGCGAGCACCTCCTCATTTCTAATGTCTGCAAAATCCTTGCACACAACTCTTAGTTTCCTAACATCTGATACTTCCTAAATATCGTTTCAACACACCTGAAGAGCAATTCTGTCCCCTCTTATCTGGGGAAAGCTCTCTTACTGAAATCTTAACACACAAATTCCCATGTTTATGGCTCTGATTCTGCACCTGTACAAACAACAACTTTCATTACGAACATGATGAAACAGAGAAGTGAAATTGTGGCAATAGTTGGATTCTCGCGCTTCACTAGGCTCCCTAGGCTAAAATGGACTGCGTATTAAGTCTCACCTCGTCTACCCTTTCCGCTTGACAGCCTGTCAGCAAAGCAACCTGTTTGGCAGGGGAAGAATGCTTTCAACTGTCAAAAGCTAAATTGATGGCCTGGCAAACTAAATTAAAAAACACGGCCTTCTCCGCTAGGAACCCATTTTTAAACACGCGAAGGTTTACTGGCCTTCTGAGAAACGAGGTGACTTTCAGAACCTCTGAAAACATTCAACCAGATAAACCTGCTAGGAAGTTCAACAGGTGGTCTTCTAAAATGCACAGCATCCTGGCTACGGTGAACAAAAGGCATATATAAACCAGTCCTCAATCACCGGAAAGGGGTTGGAAGCTCAGTCAGGTCCCTTCTTAGAGCCACATTTTAAATAGATTAACAGAGTTGGAAGGCAACTTGTAGGTCATCCAGTCATGCCCCAACCCCTGCCCAAGCATGAGACACTACACCATTTCTAACACATGGCAGTCCAATCTCTTCTTGAAGGCCTTCAGTGATGAAGCTCCCATAACTCCCAAGGCAACTTCTGTTCCATTGGTTGATTGTTCTCACTGTCAAAAAATTCCTCCTCATTTCTAGGTTGAATCTCTCCTTGGTCAGTTTCCATCCATTATTCCTTGTCTGGCCTTCAGGTGCTTTGGAAAATACTTGACCCCTTCCTCTCTGTGTCATCCCCTCAAATATTGGAAGACTGCCATCATGTCTCCCCTGGTCCTTCTCTTCACTAGACTAGCCATGCCCAGTTCCTGCAACCGTTCTTCATATGTTTTAGCCTTCAGTCCCCTCATCATCCTGGTTGCTCTCCTCTGCATTTAGAACATCATGTCTTCTAAATGTGGAATACCTTCAACTTCCTGTTCTTTAGGAAGACTGGTTATTCTTCAGGGCCTTTGAACTCTAAACGATGAGACGGCAACCTTGTAATTAGCTGGCTAGTGGATTTGCGTATACTCTTTGTGAATATCTGGGAATTTTTGTTTGATTTTCAACCATCCTGAAGTAGGATTATAGAGCTGAAAGAACCACAATGGTTCTTCAAGCCCAATCATTCTCAAATGTGTAGGGAACCACTGAAATTATTTGTGAGAGATGACTCTCCAGCTTCTTCCACATCTGGAACACTGCAACCAATTTTAGTTTGGTTTAGTTTAGTTTAGTTTATTAGATTTATATACCGCCCTTCTCCTGACGGACTCAGGGCGGTGAACAGCCAATACTGGTCACCATACTACACAAAAGACGTTGAGACTTTGGAAAAAGTGAAAAGAAGAACAACTAAAATGATTAAAGGCCTGGAGGTTTTGATTAAACACATGAAGAACGGTCAGAGGATTTGGGTTTGACTGGTCTAGAGAAAAGAAGGACTAGGTGGGATATGATACCAGTCTTCCAGGATTTGAGAGGCTGCCACAAAGAAGAGGGGGTCAATTGATTTTCCAAAGCACCAGAGGGCAGGACAAGAAACAATGGATGGAAGCTAATCAAGGAGAGACGCAACCTGGAATTGAAAAGAAACTTCCTAAGAGTGTGGATAATTAATCAGTGGAACAGTTTGCCTCTAGAAATCGTAGGAGCTCCATCACTGGATGTTTTTATCTGAAAACATGTTATTACGTTTTTATACTCACTTATCTGAAATGGGTATAGGTCAGTGATGGCTAACCTTTTTTTTCCTCTGGTGCCAAAAACGTGTGTGCACACAGTAGTACATGCGTGCGTGCCAACACCCATAATGCAATGCCCCCCATGGACGACTGCCCCCCTGCGCATGGGCACACACGACCTCTGTGCCCTGGGGCCTAACAGATCTCCCTGAAGCCTCCAGACGCCAGAAACAGCCCGTAGGCCTGGTTTTTTTTGCCCTCCCCAGGCTCCAGAGGCTTTTCTTGAGCCTCTAGAAGGGCGAAAACAGCTTCCCTTGGTCCTCTGGAGACCCTCCTGAGGCTGGAAATGGCCTGTTTCTGGACTACCGGTACTTTCGGGAGGCCTGTTTTTCACCCTCCAAGAACCTCCACGCAAGCCCTGTAATTCCCTGGCATCTAAAATGGGCCGCATGGAGACACCTGGGATGGGCGGGGCCTCATGGGCAAGGGTGCGTGTCTCCTGCATGCGTGGCACAGATCCAAAAATCAGCTGGCTGACAGGAGGCGGGAGTGTATGCGCGGTGGAGCTGACCTAGGGCAACGGCTCGCATGCCCACAGAAATGGCTCCATGTGCCACACGTGCCACAGGTTCACCATCAGGGGTATAGGTTCTCCTGCTTGAGGAGGGGGCTGGACCGAAGGCCTCCAAGGTCTCTTCTATTCTATTCTATTCTATTCTATTCTATTCTATTCTATTCTATTCTATTCTATTCTATTCTATTCTATTCTATTCTATTCTATTCTATTCTATTCTATTCTATTCTTGTGAGTCCCAGAGATGGAAAACTGGTGTCCATAGGTAACAGTAACAGGTAACAGTAAGTTGGAAGGGGCCTTGGAGGTCATCTAGTCGAACCCCCTGCTCCCACAGGAGACCTAGATAGACTGTTCCTCTGTTATACAAATTTTCCTGTCAAGATGTTTTTCTTTTAATTAGACAGCGTAAGTTGTAACCATTGTTTCTGGTCCTAGATACTATGACCGCCGTCCTTGTAGCTCTCCTTTATGTACCTGAACATGCCAATGAAATAGGAGTATAGAAAATGCTGTAGGGATAAAATGCAGTTATTGACATAATTACTTCAGGTCGTAAGGAAAACCAGTAAGAAAATAATTATAAAGCTCATGGCTAGAAATGTTTCTGGGGGGCGGGGGGAGCATAACCTCGTAGAACTGTGATGTTAGAAGAAACGTAAGAATCAGCTAATCCAAAAAGAGAGAAAGAAAAACCAGAAACAAGAGTTGAGAGGCTAATATAATTCTTCCAGTCTGTTTTTCTTTTTGTTTGTTTGTTTGTTTTGGGGCGGGACGACTTCCGGTTCCAATTCAGATACTTTTCATGTATGGTCAAATAGGTTTGACGTATTTGACCATACACGTTGTGACCATACACAAGTTCAAAAAAGAGGAAATATGTAGCCCTTCTTTAACTGTTGAACTACAAATCCCAACACCCAGCATCATTGGCTCTGCTGAAAGTGATAGTTCAGCAACATCTGGAAGTTTCACAATTGGCAACGTTTTTGGGAAGAAGGTTTAAGCAACTTCCAAACAATGGAAATTTGCAAGACTCTGTTTCATATATCGTCATATATATTTTACCTGGATATAGAAGGTCCGGTAGCTTGTTATAATTTCGAAGAGATTATCCCTCATTAGAAGGTCACTTGAAAAACAAAACAAAACAAAGTATTAACCTTAAACTTAACTGCGTATACCAGGGACATTTTTTTCTGAATGCCAATTTTTCTAAATAATTAATTCAACATTAATATTAACTGAAATTGGAATTGGTGGCTTTGCTTGGTGTTGTTTCTGAGACTCTTGTTGAGATAATTCTTCAGCTCAAGAAAGCCTGAGAAGCAAAATGGAAGGCCTTAAGGAGACAAGCTACATCACCCCTGTGACTGTTTTCCCCCTCTTGGGGGACAAGTTCAGGTACCTGAGCCAGGGTGGTGCAGTGGTTAAAGTGCAGTACTGCAGGCTATTTCTGCTGACTGCCGGCTGCCTGAAATTTGGCAGTTCAAATCTCACCAGGCTCAAGGTTGACCCAGTCTTCCAAGGTGGGTAAAATGAGGACCCAGATTATTGGGGGCAATAGGCTGACTCTAGAAACCGCTTAGAGGGGGCTGTAAAGCACTGTAAAGTGGTACATAAGTCTAAGTTAGGGGTCGGCAATCTTAAACACTCAAAGAGCCACAAAGGTCCTAACCGGAAGCCCCCCTTCAATTCTGGAGCTGACCGGAAGTCCGGTATCCCCACCATAGAGTCTTCTCCTAGCATGGCATCCTTTTTCCTCTGCTGACCAGAAGTCCGGTCCCCCCACCATAGAGTCTCCTAGCAGGGTGTCCTTTTTCCTCTACCTGTCCTAACCGAAAGCTCTATCAATTGTGGAGCTGACTGGCAACAGGGAGCCGCAGCAGAGGGATGAAAGAGCCACATGCGGCTCCAGAGCCGCGGGTTGCTGACCCCTGGTCTAAGTGCTATTACTATTGCTACCTCACAAAGCCTGAAACTCAAGCCTGACTACTAGTGACATCACCTTCATGCCACTTTCTTGGCTACAAAATGGAAGCTTCCTTTTTCCGTGCCTTTCCTTAAGCTTCAGTGGTACCTCAGGGCTCAACTGCTTTTTTTTTTAATTGAAAAAGTTTTACAAATACAGATTTTCCATTTTTCTCTCCCCCCAATTCCCCACCCCCCATATCCCCACCCCCTTCCCCCTTGGCTTCCCTTACAAAAAATATTATTTTTACACAGTCTACATATATTACAATAGAAAAAATACAGTGAAATCCGAATAGAATACCATATGAAATGAAACTATTAATAATAAGATTTTCCCTAAAATTAACATCCAAATACTAATAGTAATTGCCTTCATTTATCAATCAACACAATTCAAATTCTACAAATATTAAACAGCAAAATATTATAATAATATAATAGTTAAATCCAGATAGTAAATATCAGACATTTCTGTAATCTAATAGTAATAGTTATTTACCTAAATCAATCCCCCATAATGTATAATAATAAAAAAATATAATATATCACATCCCCTATATCAAATAATATTCTGTATCCTTATGTCAATCTCTATTCTAATTTTAATTACCTCCATTTACTCTTACCATTACATAACTGCTTTGAAAGTCATTGAATTTGGTACACAACACATTTTGACATGAAAATTTTATCCTGGAACTCATTGTTTGGTACTGAACACACAAACTAGAACTTGTCAGCATTGGTTGCCTTGTGACTCACTATCTTATTCCTTATGGGAAAAAAATTGTTTGATGAACAATTTGGTCAGGAGTGAAATCTACTTACCTTCCTTACCGGTTCGGAAGTGCACACGCCGTGTGCTCATACTTTGCTCGCACATACCACATGCACACACACACCCTCTTTGCATGCGCAAAACCTTCTGTGCATGCGCAGAGGGTAAAAAATATATTACTTCCTGGTTTAAACCAGGAAGTAATGACACCTGGGTGGATGGGCGGAGCCACCATCGCTACCGGTTCTCCGAACCACCTGCCACAATTGCTACCGGATCACCCAATCCGGTCTGAACCGGGAGCATTTCACTTCTGAATTTGGTATTCATCACATCTCCCAGAACCAATTAACAAGTACCAAGGTACCACTGAACGTTTTTTTTTTAAAAAAAGCACTCCATGAGAAGTATCTCCCACCTTTCCCCAAAACTGTTTTGCAGAATAGCATTCCCGGTTTCATCTGTCCACCACTAGTAACGTAATCTGAGTATAATTTTTACCCCAGTGAAATGACGTGGTGTCAGGGTCACTCTAACTGAGATGATGGAATACAAACGAACCAAAGCAGAACATCATCTGCCACTAAATTACTATTAGTCTTTTTATCGTTCCAATCACCCATCTCCTCCCACTTATGACTGCATGACTGTAACTTTGCTGCTTATATCCTTACGATTTATATTGATTGTATCCTAGTATGATTTGATTGCTTATTTGTACCCTATGACTATCATTACTTGTACCTTATGATTCTTGACGAGTGTATCTTGTCTTTTTATGTACACTGAGAGAGTATGCACCAAAGACAAATTTCTTAGTTGTCCAACCACACTTGGCCAATAAAGAAGTCTATCTATCATTCTAAATATTCCCATTCCATAAGCCATTTGGCAGCACAAGGGCCAATACTAAGATAAAATGCCCGAATATAAAAAACACTCCTACCCAGATTTGACGAGACATTCATGAGTCTTCAGAACGTCCTTCAGGAGGATTGACCGCAAAGGCTCTTTATCCTGACAAGATAAGCAAAACCAACAGGGCAGCACACAATTAGCCAACAGGTGAGAACAGATACTGTGTGGGTTGGAAGGTAGATGAAAAGCCAAGAATAACATTTATAAATGACTCATTATCCAAGTGCGCAACACTCTTTGGACAAAGTTTTTTGATGTTTGTTGTATCATTTTTGTACGCCGCTACTCATCGATGCAAGTATCTGATATATTAATACTGATAAATAAGGGTGGCATGGTCAGACCTGCTACCACTTAAACCTCTACCATGTTTCCCCGAAAATAAGACCCTGTCTTATATTCTTTTTGAACCCTAAAATAAGCACTTGGCCTTATTGCCATGTGCTCAAAAGCCCAATTGGGCTTATTATCAGGGGATGTCTTATTTTGGGGGAAACAGGGTAGATAGAAATTTATTTATTTATTTATACGTTCATTCATTCATTCATTTATTTATTTGTCAGATTTATATGTCGTCCTTCTGCCGTAGGACTCGGGGCGGCTCACAACAATAAAACAACCCAACAATAGATAAAATTAAATAATATTAAAAACCAAGTTAAAATCCACAGCAGATCAGGGAAGTTGCTGAAAGAGCCATGTCTGAAAGAAATGATCCTTGGCTCAATTTGCTGAACAAGGTATACATTATTAGAAGTCAAGTGCACTACAGTAATGCATAGCCAGAACTGAGAATCACATGCCAAAACCCTAAGTACAACTTTTCCCTCCCTTAACTGCTGACGAGGGATCCCCTTCTGTGACAATCACGTTCAAACAAGATATCTTCAGAACGGAGAGTTCAAACGTAGGTTGGTATGCAGTTGCTTTCTTCTCCCAGCTAGGTGACCTTGAGGCAGAGTCTCGGGGAGATATAGTAGTTACTTTCATTTTCCCCCAAGCAGTCTCTCTCCCATCTACCGTCCCCAGAGTTCATGGCAGACTGTCACTGCATGTTATTGAAGCACACGCAACCGAGTTATGGCTCAAATGAATTTTCAAAGTTCCTTGCTGGAGTTTTAGAGCTACTCTTCTATGGGTTTGGAATTCCTTTTTTGCATCTAAGCACGTCACTAAAAAAAGCTTGTAATATCTGGCTTCTACCTCCAAGATATAAGTAAAAGTGAGGATGTCTATGTCAGTCATCCAGGTCATGGTTGTCCCAAAGGGGCTTTTTCAAGAGGCAACTGGACTTTCTTTGATAATTTTTTGCTTTTGTTTTTCTTTGAAGATGTTTCGTTTCTCATCCAAGAAGCTTCTTGGATGAGAAATGAAACATCTTCAAAGAAAAACCAGAAAGTCCAGTTCAGTGGTGAAATCCAGGTTTTTTTTACTATCAGTCCCTGGATGTGGCTTGGTGGGCATGGCAGGGGAAGGATACTGCAAAATCTCCATTCCCACCCCACTCTGAGGTCAGCGAGAGGTGGTATTTGCCGGTTCTCCGAACAGCTCAAAATTTCCGCTACCGGTTCTCCAGAACCTGTCAGAACCTGCTGGATTTCCCCCCTGGTCCAGTTGCCTCTTGAAAAAGCACCTTTGGGTAAAAGTGAGGACACGTAAATAATTTTTACCTATCTTCATCTTTAATCTTTTATTGATTATATTGTAATTTTTTTTTATTGTTGTGAGCCATACAGAGTCATTAAAAGTCAGTCAGGCAGCACACACTACCTATAACTGCTGTTAGGAAGATTGAAAGTTACTCTTCATTATTCTTTCTTTCTTTCTTTTCTCCTTTTTTTCATTTTCTTGCTTTTTCAATTTTCTATTATTATTATTTTTTCTATTCCTCTTATTTTTCCACTTAAAATTTGTATTGTATTTACTCTGCGGAAAATGATTTTTATTAAAGACTTTTTTCCACAAAATAAAAATAAGACAAACATTTTAAATAATGTTAATAAAAATTATTTCTGTGAAGGGGTGTCAAGCAGCATACAAGTTTAATAAAGTATTAATATCTTTTGTTTTGTTTTAGCGAGTCAGATGATACAGCTGTGGAAATGCATTAACTCTGAGGGATTAAAATTAATTTCATCACAAATAACAGATGAATTAAATTCTTGTCCCTAAATGTGGGACAAAATAACTGTCAGATCAGAAAATGAATCTTTGTGAGTTTTGTGCAACAGAGAAGTTTGACTTCTTGCTAAGTGTCTTCAATGGCAACTTTGAAACATATTTGCATTTTTTTTTCAACAATAGTGTTTTGCTTTGATTTTCTTTTCACAATGAATTTTGGTGTTTGTTGTTTTTAAGTGTTAACTTGTTTTACTGTGATGGCTTTACTGAAAACCAGTTTAGTGTTCTCTTACCAACCTACTTCTTACAATTATGCTAAGCAGGTGATTTTCTTGGCTTTGATTCAGTCTGTGGCACAAATCCACCTGCAGGGGTTACTAACAATGGTTTACGGCTTAGCAAGTTATGAGAATCCAGCCAATTACTTCTGAATCACTAAACCACAATTAAGCAGTCGTGTCTTTGCATCCTTTATGAATTTAATCACTGACAGAGAAAGAGAGTGTAGAATAATCTCTTCCAAATATTATATTACTTTTTCTCTAAAACAGTGCCGCCCAATGTTTTCTTCACCATGGATTCTCTTTTGTGGCCCAAGTCCATGGCCACGGATTACCAAGACTTAACTCAAAATTTAAATCATAACATTTCTTCAAGTCTTTGAGGACCTTCTGTGATGACATCATGTCCTGTCCTCGTCCCCCCCCCCCCCCGAAGATATCCATGGACCACAGATTGAGAACCACTGTTCTAAAACAACGTAAGATCTGGTCACAAGATCTTGAAGAAACTTTAAAACTTCTGAGGTATCAGCATTACTTTTAACCCTTATCATTAAGTGTTGTATTTTATGATTCTTGATGAACGTATCTTTTATTTTATATACACTGAGAGCATATACACCAAGACAAATTCCTTGTGTGTCCAATCACATTTGGCCCATAAAAAATTCTATTCTATTCTATTCTATTCTATTCTATTCTGTTCTGTTCTGTTCCGTTCCGTTCCGTTCCGTTCCGTTCCGTTCCGTTCCGTTCCGTTCCGTTCCATTCCATTCCGTTCCATTCATTGTTGTATTGTATTGTATTGTATTGTATTGTATTGTATTGTATTGTATTGTATTGTATTGTATTGTATTGTATTGTATTGTATTGTATTGTATTCCATTCCATTCCATTCCATTCCATTCCATTCATTGTTCTACTCTACTCTACTCTACTCTACTCTACTCTACTCCATTCATTGTTCTATTCAGTTCTGTTTCTATTCTATTCTATTCTATTCTATTCTATTCTATTCTATTCTATTCTATTCTATTCTATTCTATTCTATTCTATTCTATTCTATTCTATTCCATTCTATTCCATTCCATTCCATTCCATTCCATTCCATTCCATTCCATTCCATTCATTGTTGTGTTGTATTGTATTGTATTGTATTGTATTGTATTGTATTGTATTGTATTGTATTGTATTGTATTCCATTCCATTCCATTCCATTCCATTCCATTCCATTCCATTCCATTCCATTCAATTCATTGTTCTGTTCTACTCTACTCTACTCTACTCTACTCTACTCTACTCTACTCTACTCTACTCTACTCTACTCTACTCTACTCCATTCCATTCATTGTTCTGTTCTGTTCTATTCTATTCTATTCTATTCTATTCTATTCTATTCTATTCTATTCTATTCTATTCTATTCTATTCTATTCTATTCTATTCTATTCTATTCTATTCTATTCTATTCTATTCTATTCTATTCTATTCTATTCTATTCTATTCTATCCCATCCCATCCCATCCCATCCCATCCCATCCCATCCCATCCCATCCCATCCCATCCCATCCCATTCCATTCCATTCCATTCAACTGATTGGCGCAGCAGTAACACAGAAGGTTAGTATTTGTAAAACTGCGCATACGCAAAGCGTGTGATCTCCAAAACGATTGTTAAACCAGCAGCATCCCACCAGTGCCTCTTCCTGATTCTAAGGGAGAGTATTACAGCCATCTTCTCTACAGCCGTCAAGGAAGGGAGGCAATGAGACCAAATCACAGCTTTGAAAGTCTGGATTGTTTACCTGCTCGCATTTGAAATAACTGACAGAAATTTCATCCAGCATGAAGTAACGGCGTTTCCAGCTCTTTCTCTGAAAGGCAAAAAAGAATCCCTTCCTTTTAAATTGTTTTTTTACATTTTTTAAATTGTTTAATTGTTAAATTGTAAAAAGCTTTTAAGTTGTTCTTCCAAATACTCCATGTAACACAGGTGCTGAGAGCGGCTGTTAAGAACTCGCACTGTTTTTTATGTTTGTGTGGTGTGAAGGTCCAGCTTCAGCTGCAGGGTGATGGCTGCCATCTTAAGTGTCTGTGGAGATTCTCAGTCGTGCAGGTTATGGTTGTCCCAAAGGTGCCTTTTCCAGAAGGCAACTGGACTTTCTTGTTGTTGTTGTTTTCTTTGAAAATGTTTTGCTTCTCATCCAACTGAAGAAGCTTCTTGGATGAGACGCAAAACGTTTTCAAAGGAAATAAACCAACAAGGAGGTCCGGTTGGAAAAAGCATCTTGGGGGCTGCCATCTTAACTTTTTATTACCACATCCTGCAGACACACACACAAACACACACTTCAACCAAGTGATGGTCAGCTCCAACCCAAAGACATCTCCAGATGAGGGATGTCTTCTCTCTTTGCCTTTGTAATCTCTTCAAGGTAGTCAGATGAGAAGCACGGCCTGGAGTACTCTGTCTTTAATCGTAAAGTTATATTCAAAGAATCTTGGCAATCTGAAAGTATTTCCCCTCTCGTCTCCTTTTATCGGCAGGGTCTCTTCTGAAACACTTCCCATGCCCTCCCCTCCTTCTATGGCAGTGATGGCTAATCTTTTTGCTATCGCATGCCAAAAGCGTGGGGAGCGTAGGGAGGGATCGCGTGCACGCTTGCCCACGCCCATAATTCAATGCACACATCCCCGTGCATGTATGCACAGCCCCCCCATGCTCCCCCCACTTTTGGCACGTGATGGCATGGTGGGCCCGGTAGGCCCCTTTTTTCACCCTCCCCAGGCTCCAGAGGCTTTCTTGGAGCCTTGGGAGGGCAAAAATGGCTCCCCCCTCCCGGAGGCCCTAAACGGCCCATTTCCTGACTTCCGGTGGGTCCAGAAGGCCAAAAATTAGCTGGCTGGCGCACGCATGTGTGCTGGAGCTAAGCTAGGGCAAGACTCATATGCCCACAGATATGGCTCTGCGTGCCACCTGGGGCACGTGTGCCATAGGATCGCCATCACAGTTCTATGGACTAAGACAGGGGTCCCCAACCCCTGGTCCGTGGACTGGCAGCGACCCGTGGCATGCCAGAAACTGAGCCATGTAAACAAGTGAAGCCCCATTCGAGAGAAGCAGACAACAACATGAAACCATGTTGTTCAGTCCATGGAAAAGCCTCTTTCCACGGAATCAGTCCCTGGTGCCCAAATTGGGGGCCGCTGGACTGAAATATTGTTGATATTCCAGGTCTCCAGTCTGCAGCTTCTCCCTCCTGCCTCTCAAGGTCATTCCCGCATAACATTTTGATCTTCTGCTGCAGAAAAAAAATACTCTCTTGTTTGTTTTTCCTGCTTTCTTTTTCCTTTTCCAAGAGGTACAAATAGTCCTTGATTTACAACCATTTGTTTAGTGTCGTGATGGCGAACCTGTGGCACACAGAAGCCCTCTTTTCTTTTTTCTTTAAAAAATGTTTTTATTCAACATTTACATCTTTTAAATCTTAGTTACGCTTTCTAATACTGGCACTTTTAAGTAATATCCAATTTCAGTCAACTATATACATACACATTTTGTTCGTTACATACTTATTCATATAATCAATACATTTTATATACATACCTACTACACATTAAATATAATATTTCATTATAATATCTTTTCTTTTGCTATACACTATCCATTAATTTTAGATTCCTTTTCCAGCCAATCATACCATCTGTTCCATGTTTCATAATAAATCATTTCCTCTCTGTCCTTAAGTTCCATTGTTAACTTGTCTGCTTCTGCACGCTCCAGCACCTTTTTTATAATCATTGTGTTTGTTGGAGCATGTTGTTGTTTCCAGTTTTGGGCAAATGAGATTCTAGCGGCCATAATTATGTGGAGTATGAATTTCTTTACTCATTTTTTGTTTTATAGTCCCTAACAAAAATAATTCAGGATTCGTATCAGTTTTTCCCCCAGTCATTTCCTCCAACCATTTTTTTCATTTTAAGCCAATATTCTCTTGCTTTGGGACATGTCCACCACATGTGGTAGTATGTCCCTTGTGAATAATTACATTTCCAACAGTGCGGTGGATTGTTTGGAGACATCTTGGCCAATCTCGCCTCTTGGTGAGCACGCACGCTGTCGCCAGCTGCTCTTCTAGTTTCTGGAGTGCCGGAAACCCGAAGACCGGCTGGACAGTGCGCATGCGTGCACTGGAAAACCAAAGACCAGGTGGGTGGTGGCTACATGCGCATGTGCTCCGGTTTGGGCACTCAATGCTGAAAAGATTCGCCGTCACTGGTTTAGTGACTGTTCGAAGTTATAATGGCACTGAAAAACGACTTCACACAACTATGGCAGCATCCCCCTCATCACATGATCGTAATTTGGATGCTTGGCGACCAGCTCGTATTTATGACAGTTGCCATGTGTCCCAGGATCATGTGATCACTTTTTGCGAACCTCTGACAAAGAAAGTCAATGAGGAAGCCAGATTCACTTAACAGTGTGTATTACTGACTTGCTTGGGAACTGGTTCATACTTACGACCATTGTTGTGTCCCCACAGTCATGGGATCTCCTTCTGTGACCTTCTGATGAGCAAAGTCCATGGGGAAGGCAGACTCACTTAACAACCAGGTTACCAACTTATCAATTGCAGCGGCTCATTTAACTACTATGGCCGACAAGCTGGGACATAACTCACTGAAGAAATTCCTCGCTTAGCAATGGAAATTTTTTGGAACAATTGTGGTCATTAAGTCAAGGACTACCTGTAGTTTTTTCTTTCCTCTCAGAACCTTTTCCTAACAGCATCCCTTGAAACGATCTCCTCATCCAAAAACTATCCAGAGAGATAAAATGACGAGTCAAAATGACACTTACTACGTTCCCCTGCTTCACACAGTAGCCGCTCTTGAGGACTAGCGGTCCCACCGGGGTTTTGGAGGCGGGGTTGTAACTCTGGGACCGCTTCAACAAAGGGTGGGACGAAAGCTCGTGGCCTTCAGAGCCATCTCCTCCATTCTGTGAGGGAAAAAGGAAAAGGGAAGAAAAGTTCCAGTTAAGACTAGAGCGCCCATGAACATTTGGTAGGCGAAATGGAGCAGTAGAAATAGACTAGCAGAAATGGGGCAATTTCCAAAAAATATATTTGCATTGCTGCCTAAACTTCTGTATTTGTGATACCAGATCTCTCTTTTTTTAGTGGGGGCAGAGGGTTTTCAAAGAAAGCTTAACCAAACTTTTATTGCATATTTCTCTGTACTTCACAGTGTGTAGCAGCAGCCAAAAAGCCAATGCAATCCTAAATTGCATTAACAAAGGGATTCAGTCAAGATCAAGTGAGGTTCTAATGCCACTCTATAAAGCCTTAGTAAGGCCACACCTAGAGTACTGCATTCAGTTTTTGTCACCACACTATAAAAGAGAGGCTGAGACTCTAAAAAAAAGAGTGCAGAGAAGAGCAACCAGGATGATGAGGGGACTGGAGGCTAAAACATACAATGAACAATTACTGGGCATGGCTAGTCTAGTGAAGAGATGGATCATGGGAGTCATGATAGCAGTCTTCCAATATTTGAAGGGCTCTCATAGGGAGGAGGGAGTCAAGCTATTCCAAAGCACTTTTCCAGCCATCAGAGGGCCTCTGGAGCCTGAGGAGGCCATTTTAGCCCTCCCGGAGGCTCAAAGAAAGCATCCAGAGCCTGGGGAGGACAAAAATGTGGTGCAGGAGGCCAACTAGGCCACGCCCACCATGGCCACGCCCACACAGCAACCGGGCAGAGAACCCCTTTCTAAAAATTTTGAAGCCCACCCCTGCTCTTGACCCTGATACTCGGAGACCTCTCAACTCCCTCTCAGCAAACATTGATGGATAACCTCTCCTCTCCCTTCCCCCTTTTTAAATAACTTCATCTTCTTAATGTTTTAAAATCAGCCAAACAATAGTTCTTTTAAGTAGAAATTGCCAGTACCATATTTAGAGTAATATGAAATGGCACAGGCATTGTGCTCAGAGGGCTGTGATATCATACATCACTTGACATGTCCATGCCAATATCGGTGACTGAGAACTTTACACTATTTGGATATAACATAGCACTACATTATGAAAATACCAGGAATAAGAAATAACCAAAGTATCCACAGCCATTATCGTCTTTCTAAAATGGAAATGATGGGAAGGAACTTTTTTATTAATTTAAATTTATTTTCATTCATACATTTTTTTGTGCTTCGGTGTTACTTAGATGTCATTTTTTTTTTGAACAAATGTTCTCTTAAGATTTCTACTGTATTTGTGTTCAACTAGCTATCACAGCTTTCTGTCTGTTTCAGATATAAAGGACAGGGATTAGTAAATGTGGTATAACAGAACAACCAAAAATGGAAGCGGAGTTAAATGTGTCATCAGTTTAGAGTCTTACGTTGCCATAAATTATCCAACCTCTATTGCTTCCACTGATGCTTATCCAGTGCCAATTTAGTACTTAACTTTAGTTGACTAGATTCTTGTTTATAAAAATAAAGGTAAAGGTTCTCCTCGCACGTATGTGCTAGTTGCTCCCGACTCTAGAGGGCAGCGCTCATCTGTTTTGAAGCCAAAGAGCCAGCACTGTCTGAAGACATCTCTGTGGTCATGTGGCCGGCATGACTCAACACCAAAGGCGCACGGAATGCTGTGACCTTCCCACCAAAGGGGGTCCCTATTTTTCTACTTGCATTTTTATGTGCTTTCAAACTGCTAGGTTGAGAGAAGCTGGGACAAATAACGGGAGCTCACCCCGTTACGCAGCACTAGGGATTCGAACCGCTGAACTGCCAACCTTTCGATCAACAACCTCAGCGTCTTAGCCACTGAGCCACCGTGTCCCCTTCTTAAAAACCCCAAGTCTTGTTTATAGGCTTGAATAAATCTTCTGTACTGCAACTTAATGAATAGTCCTGATCCTTTGCATCGGACAAGCGGGCATGAAATGGGCACTGGGGAGCCAGATGTGATTCATGCCCTATTTCACACATGTTCAGCCACAGTTCCCATACAGAACCTGTTCTTATATTTAGTTTCAGACAGACCTGGTTATCCTTAGACTGCCAATTAATTTAATCTACATCCTTTCTACTTAAAATTCCCAATTTTTCAAGGAACCCCTGCAGTTCTCCTTTCAACCACAGCTCCATGAATAAACATCATCATGCTCATTAAATTAATCCAAGCTCGCTAAATTATTCCAAGAAAACATATTTCTTCAGTGCCAGGGCGTGCAACTGCCAATCCCAAATTGCTGTCATTCCTGAAAAAGATGGGTGAGGCCCCTACAGTCTTTACCAAGATAGCCACCTGATGCTTGTTTTTAATACCATAAAAGAGGAAATGCTGAAATACATGAGGAATAATCTTAGTTGCTCCATTTAATCTATTTAATTACTTGATATATTTTAATTAAACTTTATTTAATGTAGCTTTTTTTTCCTCTGGCCCTACCCTCTTCATGATTCTCTCTTTTCCAAACTTTTTTGAAGTGCAACCCTAAGGCCAAGTGAAGAAAGCCACAAAATGACTTAGAGGAAGGGTAACTTCCTATCTAAAACCACTTTTCCATTAGGAGGAACCATGGGGAGCATCAAGAAAGTGAAGATGGTGGCCACAACCACAAGGACAAATTACTACCTCCCTGTGCAACATGTGAGGGAAACAAAATGGAAGGACTTCCAGTGAGTACTTGGATTGGCCATTTGGTCTTTTTTTTTTGTTAACCTGCCCCTGTGGACATCTTTGTTTCCTTCATAGCAGTGTTTCTTCATCTTGGCAACTTTAAGATGGGTGGACTTCAACTTCCAGAATTCCCCAGGTGGCACGTTGGCTGGGGAACCCTGGGAGATGAAGTCCACCCATCTTACAGTTGCCAAGATTGAGAAATACAGTAATATCGTGACCTGCTGGAAGTCACGTAAGCAGGAGTGGGCTTCAAAAATTTTAGCAAGGCGTTCCCTGCTTGGTTGCTGGGTGGGCGTGGCCATGGTGGGTGTGGCCTAGTTGGCCTCCTCCACCACAGTGGGGGGCATTTTTGCCCTCCCCAGGCTCCGGAGGCTTTCCTCGAGCCTCTGGGATGGCGAAAATGATCTCCCCAGGCTCTGGAAGCCTTCTGGAGGCCGAACTTCTGGTAGCCTTGTTTTTCGCCCTCCCCGAGCCTCCGTGTGCGTCCTGCACTTACCTGCATCTAAAATGGACTGCTGGGGATTTGTGGGGTGGGCAGGGCCAGCCAGGGTGGGATTTGGGGGTTCTCCAAACTGCACAAAATCTTAGCTTGAGGTTCTCCTGAACCCCTGCAAATCCCCAGCAGCCCACCCCTGCACACAACATATCCAGAGTAATTATGGGACTGAAGAAGATGGTAGATCAACTTCAAAACTGCCTATTGTCACTTGTTCTCTTTTTTTTGAGACCTCCTGTCCATTTTTGATATCTCATCTCTATTTTAACTTCTTTCTTGTAGTTTCATTTCTTTTTTTTCTGTCAACCACTGTCCTTCTGGGAAACCAGAGCAACTCTGTGAATAGGACAAAATAGTTTCTTTATTGTTGATCACCTATTTACAAGAATCTCACCAGACTTACTGCAATCTCTTGGAAAATGGAAGACAAAGGCTTCAAAAGACTCTTTCTCCTACGGAATGACTCCAAACTAGACCATCTTTTTACTCCTCCCTCTATACTAGCAGGTGTGTCCATCACAATAAGAAAAAATGATCTAATATATAAACTATGAAAAAAAAAATAGCTAGATAGAATCATAGACAAAAAGGCTGTGAATTCACTAGATTAAAATCTATGTAGAAACTAAAGGTGGATTATACATTATATACCTTAAATCTATATTGTAATGATTATTAATAGATGAAAATGGATGGATACTGGATTAAGAGTAATTAATTGTATCAGCACCTTGTCCTATATGTGTGTGTGTGTGTGTGTTCTGAGGTTTTCACGGGTGTTTGTATGTAGGTCTTTGGTTATTCAGGTTTTCTCCCGCGTAAAATTGGAAATGTCTTGGCGATGTTTCAGCGAAGTCTCATTCGTAATCTTCAGGCTGGTGTTTTCGGCTTTGTGCTCCTAGAAGTGTGTATATATACACACTCACACGTCATCACAAAATCTCCAGAACCATAAAGCCTACAAACTTGAAATTTGGCACGTATGTTCCTCTTGGCTTCTAGGTGCTCGCTAAGAAAGGACTTTTTGAAACGACCATCAGAGCATTAGTATTTCTTATATTATTATTAACACGCCCTGATGTTAAGGAGTTAGACGTTCTACTCCCCCTCCCCACCTGAAAAGAACTCTATTCCAACTGCTATTTGGATGTGGGCGTGGCCAGGGCATGCCTCATTCAGCCTGTGGGCTGGCAGTTTAGACATTCTATTTCCCCTCCCCACCTGAAAGGGAGAGAAGAGGATAAGATAGAAGAGGCTTCTGTGGGGCAAGCCTGAGGGAGAGAAAGGGATAGGAGAGGATCAATGTGGTCATCCTGAGGGAGAGAAGGGGGATAGGAGAGGAGAGGCTTCCATTGGGCAAGCCTGAGGGAGAGAAGGGGATAGGAGAGGATCAATATGGCCAGCCTGAGGGAGAGGGGGATAAGATAGGAGAGGCCTCTGTGGAGCAAGCCTGAGAGAGAGAAAGGGAGAGGAGAGGCCGATCATAACTACTCATTAATGCTCAAGCTTTGACTGTCAATTTATCAAGCCCGATCACATAGTTTCATAATGAAGCACGGGTATCCAGCTACTAGTATTATATAAAACTAAAAGTGAATTTCTTTCCAAAGCAGTGTACAAAACAGTATACGGAGCCTTATGACTTGCGTGAATTGATATTTTTCAGCAGAATAGATATGGTTGAATGTATTCTGTTGTTCAATGGGGGAAAAAAACCAGTTGTTTTGATTTCTGGCTGCAGAATTACCGTTCTGAAAACCTCATTTTTTTTTGCTAGGAAGCAAATAACCTATTTGCCCCCCCCCCCCCCATTTTGAAATTGGGGCAGAATATTTTTCCCAAGAGAATAATGATCAGCAATTACAGAGAAGAAAGAGCCTGAGGAAGAGGCAAAATAAGAATGCAAGGGGAATGGAGAAGGCAGAGAAAACTTACGGATTGAGTTCCAAAAACTGGGAAAAAAAAGTTAGTAAAAACAAGTCCTTTGCCATCTAATTTTGCTTGAATGGGGGATTGAATAAAGAAAGACACTTAAGGACACAGCTTTGGTCTTTATCATCCACTACTTTGAAGAAGTAAGTAGGCTTTTCTTCCTTACACAAATTACAAAAGTGCTTCATGCTTTTTAGTAATTCCAGCTCCCAAGATACCAAGAGATGGACACAATGCTCCACTGTGTAAGCCCTGTTGCGTAGCTGGCTCACTCGGTCAAGACATCAGGCTCCCTGGCCTAGGAAGATTCATAACAAAGACCCTTCTGTTTTAGCCAACATAGGCCTATGCTCTAGACAGTGGAAAGAGCCAAATACACAAACAAATACTTAGACCTCATCTAACAGTCCAAGATGATGACACTTGTCCCTTGTAAAGGACAAGGCAAATGTAACGTCAAATGCAGATGTTCACAGACAGCCTGCCAGGAACTGAATTTTCCAAAACAGAGATGAAAAGGAAGGACCGGTAGGAGAAAATTGAGCTGGCAAGTGGGGTGAAAGAAGAAGCTGGCTGGTAGATGAGGGGAAAAAATGTAGAAGTTTTAAAAGAAGGAGGGGAATTCCGTTGCATCAAGATCCACCATCTTGACTTTTTTTCATGCATGCCCCGGGGGGCACTCCGGAGACAGCCTGCTGGGAAGTTGCCTTGAAGATGATTTTAAATTCCTTAAAAGGCTTTAGGACACAAAGTGACACAGGTGTAGGATGGTGCCTTCAACTTTTGATGGATAGAAGGAAGGGTTAGAAAGATGGAGGGAAGGAGAGAAAGAGGAAGGGAGGGAGGAAGAGAATGGAAAGGAGGAAGGAAGGAAGGAAGGAAAGGGAGAAGAAGAGGGAGGGAGGGAAAGAGGGAGGGAGGAAGGGAAGAAAGAAAGAAAGAAAGAAAGAAAGAAAGAAAGAAAGAAAGAAAGAAGGAAGGAAGGAAGGAAGGAAGGAAGGAAGGAAGGAAGGAAGGAAGGAAGGAAGGAAGGAAGGAAGGAAGGAAGGAAGGAGAGAAGATCCTTTCTAAGTTTCTTTCTCTGCTCTTATTCAGCTGTGGGTTAACTCCCCTTTGAACTGATCATTCAGTGTCTCTTTCCTTGGTCTCCCAGGTCATTTCTAGCTACCAAATATTGCACCCAGAAAGGCTCAAGAGGCTCAAGAAAAGGTCTTTCCCCATCCTGGATGCAGAAAAATGTTCAACAAAAGAGGCAGAGGAATCCCCCAAGACTCTTCTGCATGTCTCTATCAGAAGCTGCATCCCTTCTCTCCCTCGCTCTTCCACAGCGAAAGGTCTGTTACTATGGAATGTCTTGGTAAGGCCACACTTGGAATACTGCATCCAGTTTTGGTTGCCATGATGTAAAGATGTGGAGACTCTGGAAAGAGTGCAGAGAAGAGCAACCAAGATGATTAGGGGACTGGAGGCTAAAACATATAAAGAACGGTTGCAGGAACTGGGTATGTCTAGTTTGATGAAAAGAAGGATTAGGGGAGAAATGATAGCAGTGTTCCAATATCTCAGGGGCTGCCACGAAGAAGAGGGAATCGAACTATTCTCCAAAGCACCTGAGGGCAGGACAAGAAGCAATGGGTGGAAACTAATCAAGGAGAGAAGCAACCTAGAACTAAGGAGAAATTTCCTGTTAGAACAATTAATCAGTGGAACAACTTGCCTCCAGAAGTTGTGAATGCTCCAACACTGGAAGATTTTAAGAAGAGATTGAATAACCATTTGTCTGAAGTGGTGTAGGATTTCCTGCCTAAGCAGGGTGTTTGGACTAAGACCTCCAAGGTCCCTTCCAACTCTGTTATTCCATTCCATTCCATTCCATTCCATTCCATTCCATTCCATTCCATTCCATTATTCTATTCTATTCTATTCTATTCTATTCTATTCTATTCTATTCTATTCTATTCTATTCTATTCTATTCTATTCTATTCTATTCTATTCTATTCTATTCTATTCTATTCTCCATCCTACTTCTAATTCTATTCTCTTCTCTTCCTATCCTATCCTCCATCCTCCTTCTAATTCTATTATATTCCTATTCCTATTCCTATCCCTATTCTCCATCCTAATTCTATTCTATTCTATTCTATTCTATTCTATTCTAGTCTAGTCTAGTCTAGTCTAGTCTAGTCTAGTCTAGTCTAGTCTAGTCTAGTCTAGTCTAGTCTAGTCTAGTCTAGTCTAGTCTAGTCTAGTCCAGTCCAGTCCAGTCCAGTCCATCCCATCCCATCCCATCCCATCCTTTCTCACCTGGTTGACAGAGATGGGTGTCTGCACGACAACTCCTCCAATGATTTCAGTCTTATATGGGTGCCTTTCCGCTTCTGTGGCTAGTGACAAACTTCCATGCTTTGGTACCTGATGGAGAAAATAGGATAAATTACTGTAAGAGATGACCCAGCTGAACTCAAGGGCGGGCATCACCCATCAACATTTGGAGTTGCTACGCATTCACAATAGACCTGAATCCACACACATCCCCCTGTGAATTCCATTGACTCTTACTTAGCACCAATTTGCCTTGACTATGAGTAGATCAGATTCCTTTTTTTGCAAAAAAAACATTTTTAGTAAGTTATAAAGTATTATAAAATACAACTACAAAAGTAAATAAAAGAGCACTGAGGAGGGAGGGGAAAGGGGAAAGAGAAGTGAGGAAAGGTAGGGAAAAGACCAGAAAAAGAAGCATTGACTGTCGACTGTGTTGCTGTAGAATAAGGCATTAGCATCAAATCACAGCTTTTTTTTCTTATAATAATATGAAAAAGTCATTTCTATAAAAGTCTACCAATCTAATCTATAAAACCCAAAGTCAGAGTTTCATTCTTTTCCACATCAAGCACCAAGTTCAGAAGCGGTTTCCTACTTTGAAGTAGGAGCCTTGAAAAAGTGTGGAGGGGAATTTTCCTGTTTATGATCATTACTTTTTTGGGTAGGCACTGTTATTCTCTCTCTTTGAGGCTTGTATGAGAGAGAACTCTCTGTATGCTTTCCGGATATAAACATAAGTGAAAGATCTTCTTTATTCTGAGACTTTTTAAGAATTGAATTGGATTAAGGCATTCAAGAGCTGGAAGTCCTTTTTTTCCCCTACCTTTTCTGAGTTTTTTTTCTTTTCTTCCCTATATTATTCCCTATTGTGGATTTTTGATTTTGGACCTCTATATTTTTATTATTCACCTTTCTTCTTTTTTCTCGCTCTTCGATGTTTTGTTTTTATATTATTTTTTTTCTTTTTTTCTCTTTTTCTTTTTTAATGGAATTCTAGTTGGATTAGGGCTTGGAAGAACCTGAAGAGTTGGTTTTTTCTTTTCTTTTTCTTTTTCCATATTTGATTTTTCGCTTTCTTGCTATTCCTTTTCTTTCTTCCTTTTTTTGTTTCCCTCTTTGTTTTTTTAAAACTTTTTTCTTTTTTGGCCTTCACACCAGTGGATTATAATAAAATGAGTAAAAAAGCTGCAACAGTGGGCGATGCAACCTCACCCTCTACATCTCCATCTGGAGGACAACATATGATCCAGGCCATACTCCAACAAGAGAAAGAGAAAGAAGCATCGCTACAAGCAATTTTGAACACAGTTCAAAGGATGGAACAACAATTACTTAAGAGAGACGAGAATGTCCAAAGGATGGAACAACTACTAATAAAAACAGATGAAAAAGTGGTCAGCATCCAACAAGCAATGTCAAATTTGAAGAAAGACTACAAGAGCTGGAGAAGAAGGATGACCAAAAGGGGGAAAAAAATGAAACTTTGATAATAGATTGAGAGAGGTGGAAAGCGAAAGGAGTGGGGTAGTGGAACTTGAAATGGATAAAGCGGAATTCTATCTCAGATTTCAAAATGTGGAGGAAGAGGAAGGAGAAAATCTTGTGGATGTCATGATTTCTATGCTTGCTGATGCTTTGGAGATATCTAGAGAGGAGATGACATATGGAGTGGATGAGATTTATCGAGTTTACACTAGATACGCTATGTGTAATAAATTACCAAGAGAAGTCCACATAAGATTTACTAAGAAATCGATTAAAGCACAAATTCTTCAAGTGGTGAGAGAAAAAACATTGAAATTTAAGGAGAAAGAAGTGGTGGTCTTGAGACAAATACTAAGGAAAGTGAGAGATATGGGAAAAGGGTATACATTTCTGACCAAGATACTAATTCAAAAGGGTGTTAATTTTAGATGGCTGATACCAGAAGGACTGACCTTAACATGGCCGCTTCAAAGATACAGGCTAGATACAGTTGACAAAGCAAGAGCTTTTTATGAAGATTTTTTAAAGGAAAAGGAAGTGGCAATGAAAACAGAAACACAAGCTACACTGATGTCTACAAAACCTATAGAAGAGGAAATGGTAATGATTGAAGCAATGGAGGGCGCTGTTGGCGGGACTGTGGAATTCAAAGAACAATGGGAAGTAAGATCAACTAGAGCAATAAAACCTACATATAAAATATGAATATGGATGCAACAAAATTAATCGCAATAAATATAAATGGATTTGATTCAGCTGTGAAAAGAAGAAAGGTTTTTCATAAATTAGAGAAGCTAAAATTTGATATAACTTGTTTGCAAGAAGTTCATATTAAAAAGCAACACGAACAATTATTGGCACAACCTAAACTTGGAAGAATTTTTTCATCATTATCGCAAAATAAAAAGAGAGACGTTGTTCTATACATCCAAAATTCAATAAAAGCGGAACAAATATATGCAGATTCAGGGGGCAGAGTTTTGATGGTGGAGATAACTGATAATAATATGAAAGATACTACTAGTTGCAATATATGCGCCAAATAATAAACAAAGTGATTTTTATCGAAATTTACATATGAAAATAATTGAAATGGACTATGATAATGGTCCTTCCAATGGTCCTGTTTTCTCAGCGATTGTGCTGTACCAATTGCTAGAGATGTCTGAAACAAGCTAGAATCATTATAAATGCTCTGAAATAGAAGGGATCCTGAAAATTCAGCTAGATGCTTCATTCAGATTCCCGTGGCCATTTTTTCCACCAGTTGAAATACTGGCACCTATACAAACAAGAAGTAACATTTGTTTGCCTGCTAAAGGAAAACATTATATGCCTTTGAAACAAGATCAAATTATTTTGTTCATCTATCACCCATCTCCTTCCACTTATGACTGTATGACTGTAATTGTGTTGCTTGTATCATTTGTACCCTATGACTATCATTAAGTGTTGTACCTTATGATTCTTGACGAACGTAGCTGTTCTTTTATGTACACAGAGAGTGTATGCACCAAGACAAATCCCATGTGTGTCCAATCACACTTGGCCAATAAAGAATTCTATTCTATTCTATTTGTACAGTGGTCATCGGTATAATTTGTAGTATCCAAAGTTATCGATTTTTTTTTTTGAAAGCCCCAAATCCTTCCAAGGGAAATTATTGCAAGAAATTCTTTTAAACTCTCATTCTTCTATTTGGATTCTGCAACAGTTTCGTGCAACTTCAATTTCTTGTGATACCTTGGCATTTTAAGAATTCAGCCTGTGCTTGAACATAAAATAATAGAGTTGGAAGGAAGCTTGGAGGTCTTCTAGTCTAACATCCTGCTTGAGCAGGAGACCCTATACCATTTCAGACAAATGGTTGTTCGGTCTCTTTTTGAAAGCCTCCAGCGATGGAGGCACTTCTGAAGGCACCATTACAAATAAATAGAATGTAATGTTCCATTGGTTGATTGCTCTAACCATCAGGAATTTTCTCCTTAGGTTGCTTCTCTCCTTGGTTACTTTCCATCCATTGTTTCTTATTTTGCCTTTTGATGCCATTGGAAAATAGGTTGAGCCCCCTTGTCTTTGTAGGAGCCCCTCAAATCTTGAAACACTGCTACAATGTCTCCCCTAGTCCTTCTTTTCATTAGGCTAGACATACACAATTCCTGGAGCTCCCCTTCATATGTTTTAGTCTCCAGCCCCCTTATCATCTTCTCTGCACTCTTTCCAGAGTCTCAACATCTTTTCTGTAGTGTGGTGACCAGAACTGGATGCAGTATTCCATCTTCGGCCATACTAAGGCTTTGTAAAGCAGTACTTTACTTGCTTGCAGGCTAGAGGCCTCCTTGTGCTTACCTGGGAACCAAAATGGGGCACGTAGGGACTCCTGGAGGGGGTGGGAAGGGGCGGAGCCAGCCAGCAATTTAACTATCAGTTCGCCCGAAACGGCTGAATCCCACCATTGCTTGTAGCCCATTTATAGTTCTTAAGATATGAAGAAATTTTCTGCAGGCTACGAAACTTTTTCTGCCTTACTGGCAGGTGGCGGGGAAAAAATTTCTCTGGTCATCAGGCTGACATAGGAACAAACTTCAGAGGGAATTATAAAAGAGCTCTGAAGTCACTCAAGACAAACCCAGTCTCAGAGGGTTGATCTGATGGCTCATCTTCATATTAAGGTCAATATTATCTCTTAGCACCTTCTCTTCTCCTTCCTTTGAGATTCTGTGGTTGTTTTTTTTTTCCTATTCCCTCAGCGTAAGATGTTATATAATTGCAAAAATCACGATGTTGTCATTAATTTGCCTTGTCAAATTTAGCAGCACCCTTACAAATAAACAGAATGTAATAAGCCTCAATCAATGTCCTGGGCTGAAGAAGAAAATAACAGAAGTGTAATCCCAAACAGCTTGCGCCACAATAAATAAATAAATGTCTTTAAAGTTCCATCAGGCTGTTTTGGATTTTGATGCCATTAATTAATGTGGCTTCCGCTTGAGGGGAAAAAAAATAAGGTGCCACAGAAATAACAGCAGCCATTTCCAATCTGCTCAATTTGTTGGACTATAGATCCCATCTGTCCCTGCCAATACACCCAACGATGGAGCTTGAAAAAGATGATGGGAGCCAAACTGAGGATGATGGAAGTGGGGGAGCTCCACTATGCTATGAGGCCTGTTTGAGAAGAGAAAGCCTCCTTGAGTTTGGTCTGTAGAGTTTCTCAGTCATCCAAGTCATGGTTGTTCGAAAGATGCTTTTTTCAGGAGGCAACTGGACTTCCTTGTTTTTTCTTTTGAAGACGTTTCACTTCTCATCCAAGAAGCTTCTTCAGCTCTGACGGGAGAGTGGGGAATGGAAGGATTTATACTCCTTGCAGACAGCTGGCCATTTGCATCCTTTTAGAGGGTCGTTGAAATGCTTGGAGATTTGTCTGTATCCTCCTGAATCTGGTATTACACAGAGGTGGGCTTCAAAAATGTTAGCAAGGGGTTCTTTGCCCGGTTGCTGGGTGGGCCTCCTGCACCACGGCAGGGTGGGGGGTGGGTTTACCCTCCCCGGGCTCCGGAGGCTTTACTCAAGTCTCCAGGAAAGTGAAAATGGCCTTCCCAGGCTCCAGAGGCCCTCTGGAGGCCAGAAATGGGCTTGAACTCCCATTTTTCGCCCTCCCAGAGCCTCTGTGCGCTTACCTGCATCCAAAAGGGCCCACATGGAGACTCCTGGGAGGGGTTGGGTGGGCGAAGCAGGGAGGGGCCAGCCAGGAGTGGGATTTGGGGGTTTTCCGAACTTCACAGAATCTTAGCTAGAGGTTTTCACGAACCCCTACGAACCCCCAGCAGCTCATCCCTGGTATTACAGCAAATCTGTACATCTGAGCTTTTCTTTTTAAATAATATTTTAATTTGCTAGCAGTATTTAAACAGAAGCCTTCTTCCTAGCACTGAGGTGTTTTGCTAACACATTCCAAAGCCTTTAGACCAAGATCCATTCAAGGATGAAAGCTTTGGCTAGAGTTAATACTGCATAATTCAGTGTTAGATCATAAGCCAGTCCTGCGTTAAGGCTAACATCAGAGCCAAGACTCATAAATTACCTAATCCTCTAAAAGGAGCATCTTATCCCATCTTCAATAACTTGAAGCCAAGTTTCCTGTTATTATTATATTATTATTATTATTTTCTCCCTGAGGGACTAAAACCTTTGTTTCGCTACAACCGTTTTTTCTGGAGGTCAACTTCATATGCAGTAGTCCTTGACTTAGTTACAATAGTTCGTTTAGTGACGATTCAAAGTTAGCTCGGCACTGAAAAAAGTGACTTATGACCGTTTTTCACACTTATAACCATTGCAGCATCCCCATGATCATGTGATCCAAATTCAGGCACTTGGCAAATGGTTCATAGTTATGTGGTTGCCGTGTCCTGGGGGTCATGTGATTTCCTTTTGCGACCTTCTGACAAGCAAAGTCTACGGGAAAGCTAGATTTGCTTAACCACCGTGTTGTTAATTGAACAGCTGCAGTGATTCACTTTCCAACTGTGGCAAGAAAGATCATAAAATGGGGCAAAATTCACTTAACAAATCTCTCATTTAGCAACAGAAATGTTGGGCTCAACTGACGTCATAAGTCGAGGACTACCTGTACTTACACTTGGCAACTGATGCCAGTCTTCCCTAATGACTGAACTATTATCCTGCGTGCTGGCTTGCCTTTTTTTCTTTCTAATTTCCTGCCCTTGCAGGAAGGCAGAAAGACGAGAGCCTCCCAGGAGCTATAGGGACCGAAGCAGCACCATTCATGGCCATTTGCATGGACTTTTGTAGGTCAACTGCACAGCTACACCTAACAGCAATCTATGAGCACAATTCTTGCTTGCCCTTTTTCCATCTGATAGCAACAATTCATAGCTGCAGTTTGGTATCTGATGCTGGGTGGATTCTTCCCCTTGAAAAGGCAAAGGGCTGGGCTGGTAAAACTGGCTTTTTACTAGGCTAACACCCAAAAGGCCTCCTTCTGCGTCTGATCCAGCATGGAGCATTCCCAAACCACACCGAAGCATCCATGCACCGGTGAAGTTCAAAGTCAACTGAAAATCTGGTACCAAAGCAGTGATGGGAAATGAATCAGAGCCAAAAACAGAGCCAACCTGCCAAATCAACCTATAGTTCAGGGGTGAAATATAAAATTTGTTACCTGTTAATTTGTGGCTTGGTGGGGGTAATCTGACTGGGTGGGCGTGGCCAACTTTTTTTAAAAAAAAATTTTCAAAGCATTTTTTCTAATGTTTTGAAAAGCCTCTGCCGATCAGGCAACTCAGCTGGGATCGTCAGAGAGGCTTTTTAAAAAATGCTTTGAAAAGCCTCTCTGCCGATCAGGCAACTCAGCTGGGATCGTCACACAGGCTTTTTAAAAAATGCTTTGAAAAGTCTCTGCCGATCAGGCAACTCAGCTGGGATCGTCAGAGAGGCTTTTTAAAAAATGCTTTGAAAAGCATTTGAAATGCTTTTAAAAGTAAAAAAAAACAGCCTCTGATGATCATGCTGCTCAACTGGGCTTGGGGGTGGGTGGGGGTGCAGGGATTTTTGCTACCGGTTCTTCGAAGCACTCGCTCTCATCGCTACCGGATCGGGCAATCCGGTCTGAACAGGGAGCATTTCATCCCTGGTGTGGAGTGCCCACTCCAAGTTTATTACATGGAATGGGGACATTTCCAACTCTTCCTTTCTTTTTCTATCGTGCAAAATAACCTAAACACTTTATTATAGCCTTCTGTTCTACCTTGGCAATTAAGTTTGCCGATAGAGTTTTTGTCCCTACAAGAAGTGTGAGAAAAGAGAGGGAAGGTAGATAATGCCTTCTCCAGCGCTGATTGGCAGTAGAAGACCTGTTTGTCTAGATGGACTTGGTCAAGTCTGGATGTGTATGTTTGGATAATGGTGGATGCTGGGATAGAGACATTAACTAGTTGAAAGTTGTTCAGGCGATCAGTCTCTGGTGTGGAAGTTCCTTGAGCTATTTCTGAAAACAGGTCTACCAATCATCTAGAGCTGTGATGGCGAACTTATGACAGGTGGCACAGATACGGCTTATGATACGGCTCATCACTTATGAGCCGTATCTGTGGGCACGGGAGCGTTGCCCTAGGTCAACTCCAGCGTGCACGTGCACACCGGCTAGATGATTTTTGGGCCCACCCGAAAGTCGGGAAATGGGCTGTTTCTAGCCTCCAGGGGGGTGGAGGCCGTTTTTGCTCTTCCCAGGCTCCAAGAAAGCCTCTGGAGCCTGGGGAGGGTGAAAAACAGGCCTACCAGTAACCCTTTTGCCGTCACGTGCCAAAAGCGGGAGGGAGTGCGGAGGGGTCGTGCACGTATGCACGAGGCAACAGGGGGGCTTTATGGGTGTGGGCACACTCGCACGCAACACCCCCCCCCCATGCTCCTCCCCCGCTTTTGGCACGCAATGGCAAAAAGATTGCCATCACTGGAGAAGAAGAATGCCAGCTTCCTATAAGACTATAAACTATATAATCAAGCTGACAGGCTGGTGAAACAGAAGAGGGCTAAAATTCTTGGTTGCCCTCCAGGCCATCAATTTATCAGATGGATTATTTTTTTGGACAGAAATCTTCCAGTCTTACAGAAGACCGAAAGACAGTTTTGCTATTCTTCTTGTCCCTTAGGCTAGTAACCAAAACTCTGGTCCCAGCTCCCCAATAACTCAAACTGGTTAACCTAGAAATAAGGAGAAATTTTCTGACAGTGAGAACCATCAACCCATGGAACAGAAGTTGCCTTCGGAAGTTGTGGGAGCTTCATCACTGGAGGCCTTCAAGAAGAGACTGGACTGCCATCGGTCAGAAATGGTGTAGGATCTGCTGTTTGGCCGGTGGTTGGAGGATGATGTTTGGAGTAGAAGACCTACAAGTTCCCTTCCAACACTGTTATTTTGTTAATCTGTTAAAGTATTGCAAGGGAACGCCACCATCAACTGGCTACCCCCAAAAATATCCCACGAAGTATGGAGAATTGCAAATGTGGAGACTGGAGACATTGCTTGCAAAGGAAAATATAACCAGGCATTCTATAAGAAGGTTCCTTCTAAAGAGGGACAAACAGCCCCAAAACCTTACATGAAATGTCCATCAACAGCATCTATCGCTAATCAGAGTGGAGGGGGATGTGGCTGGAACAGCATTCACCGGCCAACTGGGTAGAGACCAGGAGTGGGATGCTGGGGATTCGCAGGGGTTCGTGAGAGCCTCTAGCTAAGATTCTGTGCAGTTCGGAGAAACCCCAAATCCTACTCCTGGCTGGCCCCATCCACTCCGCCCCTCCCCTCCCAGGAGTCTCCACATGGCCCATTTTGGATGCAGGTAAGTGCAGGGCGCACACGGAGTCTCGGGGAGGGTGAAAAACGGGCCTACCAAAAGTTTGGGAAGGCCAGAAATGGGTACTCCCGGAGGCTCAAGAAAAGCCTCTGGAGCCCGGGGAGGGCAAAAACACCATCCCTCCCCGCCATGGTGCAGGAGGCCGACTAGGCCACGCCCACCCAGCAACCAGGCAGAGAAACCCTTGCTAAAATTTTTGAA
Source organism: Coluber constrictor foxii (assembly GCA_038048745.1). NCBI lineage: Eukaryota > Metazoa > Chordata > Lepidosauria > Squamata > Colubridae > Coluber > Coluber constrictor. The sequence continues at coordinate 24,327,998 of CM075967.1, forward strand.
GCCCACTGCTGGGGGAGACCCCGCCTTCAACAAAATAAAGGATTGCGGAAGTTGGAGAATATCATCTTTGATGCAGAACAACGATAACAACAAAAAAAGGGGCAGCAGCTGTCCTTGTGGCTGGCCAACGACAAGTGAAGGATGACATCACACATCTGTGTCCTCCAGAAATGGCTAGTGGAGCATCGGATGAAATGTCTGGGTCATCATGATGACTTCCTGTGCTGTATAAGACCAGCCAACGTTATCTATCGGTTCTGTTATGGCTTGACTAGCCAAACGTCTCTCCGATTCATCACTCTGGTGGCAATTGTGAAAAGTCAAGCTTGGCTAATTCAAAGGGAAGTCACCTGCAGAAACGGGAAGTAAACCTGTAACAGTCTAACTTCTCGTTTCACAAGGGGCCAAGATAGTTACAACATTGAGCAGTAGGGATAAATTCAGACAGACTGTCTACTGAGGCTGCAGAGACTTTTCTGTATTTGGGAGATCTTCTTTCCCAGGTTCTGTGTAAGTGCAGGGTGGAGTTGGCTGTTACCAAGTGATAAAGGTAGGCAGAGAAAGTAGTCCAGATAAATCCAGATTTTGAGGGGAGGGGGAGGGTTCCTCCAATCTGCTGGGCTGTCTTGTCTGTGTTTGGGCTTTGCCACCATTCTGTGACACAGATGTTCAATGCAGCAGAAACATGGACAGGAGATTACAGATTAACAGAGTTGGAAGGGATCTTGTAGGTTATCTAGTCCAGGGGTGTTATTCAGCAGGTTCTGCAGAACCGGTAGCGGACATTTTGAGCAGTTTGGAGAACCGTTAGTGGAAATTTTGAGTAGTTCGGAGAACTGGCAAATACCACCTCTGGCTGACCTAAGAGTGGGGTGGGAATGGAGATTTTGCAATAACCTTCCCCTGCCATGCCAAGCCACGCCCACCAAGCCACAGCACGCCCACCAAGCCACGCCCACAGAACTGGTAGTAAAAAAATTTGGATTTCACCACTGATCTAGTCCAACCCTTGCACCATTTCTGACAAATGGCAGTCCAATTTCTTCTTGAAAGCCTCCAATGATGAAGCTCCCACAACTTCTGAAGGCAGCTTCTGTTCCATGGGCTGATTGTTCTCGCTGTCAGAAAATTCCTCCTTATTTCCAGGTTGAATCTCTCCTTGGTCAGTTTCCATCCATTATTCCTTATCTGGCCTTTGGGGGCTTTGAAAAATAGCTTGACCTCCTCATCTCTGTGGCAGCCTCTCAAATACTGAAAGACTGCTATCATGTCTCCCCTGGTCCTTCTCTTCACTAGACTAGCCATGCCCACTTCCTGCAACTGTTCATCATATGTTTTAGTCTCCAGTCCCCTCATCATTTTAGTTGTTCTTCTCTGCACTTTTTCTAGAGTCTCCACATCTTTTTTATAATGAGAGAGCAAGCAGAGGCTTCCCCAAAGCTTAGGAGTGTGCTGTATAATTTTAAGTCAGACCACTCTTCCTTAGCCCATGAGTGGAATGGTAGGAGGGGGGTGTAATCTCCCCACTGATTTATATTTCAATAAAATAAGAATAAAATTAGACAGTGGAACTGCGTGCATTTTATAGTTTTCCATTCCAAAGTGGTATGGGGAGCCTGGTGGAGCAGTGGGCTAAAGCGCTGTTAAATAGCACTTAGCTGCCAGCTGCCTGCAATTACTGCAAGTTCGAATCTCACCAGGCTGAAGGTTGACTCAGCCTTCCATCCTTCCGAGGTAGGTAAAATGAGGACCCGGATTGTGGAGGCAATAAACTGACTTTGTATAAAAAAGAACACCGCTTAGGGGGGCCCAAAAAGCCCTACTAAGCAGGTATATACAAAAGTATGAAGGCTATTGCTGAACGCATTGTAAGCCGCCCTGAGTCTCTGGAGAAGGGCAGCATATAAATCGAACCAATAAATAAATAAATAACTAAGAAACATGTGAATGCAGCCTATGGAAAACGGTGTCACCTGCATGGATATACAGCCTAATACAATCTGGCTAACGAAGCAGGTAAAAAGGTAAAGGTAAAGGAGTCCCCGCAGATTTTAGTCCACTAGTCTTTGCCAAATATAGGGAGCAGTGTTCATCTCCATTTCAAGGACATTGAGCCAGCGCTGTCCAAAGATTTTTCCGCAGTCATGTGGCCAGCTGTTACCTTCCCACCGAAGTGGTACCTATTGATCTACTCACATTTGCATGCTTTCGAACGGATAGGTTGGCAGAAGCTGAGGAGCGAGGATGGGAGCTCACCAAGCATCGCAGGGCGCTTGGGTCTCAAACCTGGGCTGCCGGCTTTCCAGCTGACATGCCCAGCATCTTAACCACTGAGCCACCCAACAAGGCAAGGTTGATTTCATTGGGAAGCCCTTTAACTCTCGAGTCCTAGGGTCCTCTCCTGATTCTTCTTCTTAGTTTACTTACACAGCAATGGGGAAGTCCACTCACAACAACCACAAAACAAAACCCACAACAGCTCTCTCTTAGGAAAGAGGCAGGACAATCACCAGAATGCTTCCAAGAAATCTCAGAACTCTGCAGAACAGAGGCCATGGTGAGAATAGGGCCTTAAATCTCTCCAGGTTTGCAACAGAGGGCTAGCAAAAGCCAAGCACTAGATACAGCAATGTGGACCAGTGGACAGTATCTATACCAAGAAACAAAGAATGATGTGGTGATTGTGCTTGTTGGATGGGGTGTTCTCATCTGGAAGAAAATACTATGATTTCAGCCTTTCCTTCCATGTTTCAGCAGAAGAATTTTAAACCCTGCTTCTCCCCAACAACTGCAAGGGAGTTGAATCACCTATGCAAAGGCCAAGGGGCAGATGTAGCCCTTAAGGCAGTTGGTATTTTGGCCCCAAAACCAGGGCTCCACGGAAAATACTAAACAGATGGAAAGAGACAAGATGGACAGTTCTGTTCTGCCCCAGCTACGGACCCCAAAGAACGCAGCACACACAAAGTCCGTTCAAATCTTAGTTTACTAAATAAACCAGTTTTTTTTAACAAGAACGGCTGTTAATTAACTGCATTAACAGCCGCCAAGAATTCAAAGAATAATAACTGAAAGCTTACTATGGTTGGCAGAATGCCCAGAAGCAATTTGCAGGAAGCTGATCAGATAAGCAAGACAAGACACAAAGGTATGTGAACTAAGTTGTTCCCTGCAAATTGCTTCAGTCGGCGTTCCTCCTTAAATAGGCTAAGGGAGTGGCCAAGCCTGACTTTCGAGGAGACCTCCTCCTGAGGAGCCACTCCTGCCTTTTGGCAGCTCTGCGTGCCCGTGCATCGAGAAGAGGCTCCTCCTCTTCATCCTCTTCACTTAAGGGAGCTTCTGGAAGTTCTGAAGGCCCTGGCTGAATCCCCGCCTCTGGCACCACATCTTCTCCAGCCTCCTCATTGTCCAACTCGAGTGCCAGCTGCATAGGCTGCTGGTGCAGCACCACAACAGCCTCCTCGCTGTCTGAATGAGCTACTAGCTTCACAGGCCATGTACGGACCACAACTAGTTCTAAGCAGTGGTTTTCTCCAGGGGTGAAATCCAGCGGGTTCTAACTGGTTGTCCAGAACCAGTTCTCAGAGAACCAGTTAGAGAACAGAGAACCAGTTCTGGTAGAAGAAATTTTGAGTAGTTCAGAGAACTGGCAAATACCATCTCTTGCTGTCCCCAGAGTAGGGTGGGAATGGAGATTTTGCAGTATCCTTCCCCTGGAGTGGGCTGAGAATGGAGATTTTGCAATATCCTTCCCCGGCCACACCCACAGAACCGGTAGGGAAAAATTTTGGATTTCACCCCTGGTTTTCTCCATATGGAAGCTTCAACCATGACTGGATTCTAAATTCGGGTTTAACAGATTAACAGAGTTGGAAGGGACCTTGAGGGTCATCTAGTCCAACCCGCTGCCCAAGAGGAGACCCTACACAATTTCTGACAAATGGCAGTCCAGTCTCTTCTTGACAGTCTCAAGCGATGAAGTTCCCACAACTTCCAATGGCAAGCTGCTCCATTGGTTGATTGTTCTCCTGGTCAGAAAATTTCTCCTTATTTCCAGGTTGAATCTCTCCTTGTTCAGTTATAGTTACAGTTAGTTAGACTTAGCTTTGATGCCTTGATTGGGGTCATTATCTAAGCCCTCATCCTTTTTTATAATTTATCCTGCCAGTTCCTCCTAATTTCCACCCGTATCCCCATTCCTGGCCCAAAGAGGATCCAATTTCTGAACAGAATACACAAGGAGACCAGCCGTGAGATACAACCTTCATCCAGATAAAATGACCTTCTCTCTCCCTCCCTCTGAGGATGTTTTAGTGGGAGACTACTTGGGAAGCCCAGCTGATGCAAGAGAAGACCTACCGTAATCTTGCTGGCGGTGTTCAACGCTTCCACCCAGTCTTGCAGATCTTTTTGGTCATTTGCTTGCAAGACATAGCGCTGAGACAAGGCGTTGATAACTGCAGATATAAAAGATCGTGGTCAAGAGCTGTGCATCACTTGAAAGAGGGTGCATGGTTGTCCTCAGTAGCCACCTCCCAGATTCTACTGTGTTTCCCCAAAAATAAGACCCTGTCTTATATTTTTTGCCACCAAAAAACGCCCCGGGTCTTATTTTCGGGGGATGTCATCCATTGACTAACCTCACTTGCGCATGTCACCTCTGGCCTCCTTTTCACTTTCAGAGGCCTTCATGAACTTCTTCTGTGGCCAGCAACCCTTTCCTGAAGACTTCTGCAGCTGATAACAGCACTCCAAATTGATCTGAAGCTTTGTTATCAGCTACAGAGGCCTTCAGGAAAGCTTTGCCAGCCTTGCCAGTTCCAGAAGAAATTGGCCAGCGAGGCAGTTAGCTTACTGATGATGGGTAATAGTTATATAAGTCTCTCACTATGCAGCACAAAATCTGCTGGCTGCCAGAATGAAAAGAAGGAAAAAAAACCCCAGAAAGTAGTGAATGTGATTTCACTCAATTAGGGTTGCAGAAAAATCTTGGGGTTTTTTTTCTTTCTGGCAGCCAGCAAACCCTCTACTGCCCATTGGGAGACTAAGGCAGCAGAGGGTTTGCTGGCTGCCAGAAAGGGAAAAAAAAGCCTAGAAACTAGTGAATTGTGATTTCACTGAACTAGGGCTGAATAAAAATCTTGGTTTACGTAGGAAGAACCTGGCTAAAGAGAAATACACATAAAGCCTACAAAAAGGAAAGAAAACATGTGTGTGTGTGTGTGTGTGTGTGTGTGTGTGTGTGTGTGTGTGTGTGTGTATCATTCATTAAACACTGTGTCGTTTGGGTACAATTTTTTTGTGTCATAACAGTTAAAGCTTACCACCATATTCATTATCTATATCAAGTCTTACCATAGTTTAATATTAATACTTAATACCCTGTTTCCCTGAAAATAAGACATCCCCTGATAATAAGCCCAATCGGGCTTTTGAGCGCATGCGCTAAAATAAGCCTCCCCCAAAAATATTTAAACACAGAGCTGGAAATCAGGTAAGATGGCAAGAGGAGCCCCATCTTGCTCCACGTCCCAAAATAATAAGTCCTCCCCGAAAATAAAGCCAAGTGTTTATTTTGGGGTTCAAAAAAATATAAGACAGGGTCTTATTTTGGGGAAAACACAGTACCTAACATTTCCATTATCGTAACATATCTCTTCTTAATTCATTTAACTTTACTATACATTTCTTTCCAGAGGATGAGTTTAAAGGCCCATTTTTGTGATCCTGAGAGCTTTGCCAAATTTTGCTGCTGAGATCCAATAGCACAGCTCTTCAGAGGAGAGGAGAGAGCTACTGTGCCCAGCTACTTAAAGCATTTAAGATCCAGCTGCTGCAATTACTTGCGAGTTCAATCCCAGCCAGGCTCAAGGTCGACTCAGCCTTCCATCCTTTATAAGGTGGGTAAATTGAGGACCCAGTTTGTTGGGGGCAATAAGCTGACTTTGTATAAATATAAATATACAAAAGTATGAAGGCTATTGCTTAACGCATTATAAGCCAGCCTGAGTCTCCGGAGAAGGGCGGCATATAAATCAAATTTAAAAAAAAAAGCAACAAATGAGTTATGCATTTAATACACATCTCCTGCCATATATAAAAAAAGGACGATTTAATAACTTGAGAAAGGGGGGTTTTTTTTTCCTTCAGGGCTGCAACCAAAGGCTTTTGAAAACCACACGCCGTTCCCAATTGTATGCCTTAAACTAAGAGCAAGGATCTTCGCCGATTCTTGACTGCAGGAAATGCCTGTGAGATTGTATTTATTTATTTATTTAGTTCAATTTATATGCTGCCTTTCTTTGGAGACTCAGGGCAGCTAGAGATGATTATTTTATGCCTGAGAAAACGATAAATCGGGTGCATTCGATTTATATTTCCACTGAACACGCCAGGTTGGCTTTTTTTCGTTAACGTTTGCCTGCAGAATATATGGCGGGAGTGCCAACCTTCGCATTAATAAAATTAAATATTCTATATGCTTCTTGACCTTCTCATTTAGGGACAGCCCTCATCCCCTTCGTTCCACTCATTGCTCAACTACCGGACCTTTGCATAAAACCATTCAGTTACAGGGAAAGACGGAAGAGGTTTTCCATGCTTGGCCTGTACCTAGAATTAAGGAGAAAGACGGTTCCAATTTAAAACAGGGGGTGGCAGCATGTCGATTGAGAAAAAGTTGTTTCCAGCAAGGAGACGTGCTAGAGAATGATTGCCCAATTAAGGAAAGATGGCTAGGTGAACTGCAAAACCACAGAATGGGGTGAAAAGTATAACCTTGAATACCCCTCTGCTTATTATTATTTAGCAAGCTCTACTTTTCCTTTGATTGGTGGGCCAATTTTCCAAAGGTGCATCCTTGGTTCCAAAGGGCATTATTTCTGTCCCAGGTGCAATCTCATTTAGATATGGCTGTTGCTATTAGAACTGGGCGCTTATCCCAGAAGATCTGAAAACAAGCTATGTTTCCCTTGCTTTGACAAAAGCAAAACATGATAAGATTTACTCCTTAACCATTCTGTTCTACCACTCATCTGCCTTCCCACCGACCACTTCTAGCCGTCCCAGCTGCAGCTCCTGAATAATGTTGCCCAGCCTTTCTTTGGAAGGTGGAGATGGAACATCTCTTTATATTTCAACATACAGTAGTGGCCAATATTGTAGAAACCTTTTGGGAAAAGTGTATTTTCTAAAGCTAGCTAATACCACCACTTTTTTTGGGGGGGGGGGCAGTAGTACCATAAAATTATATAGCAATGGAAAGATAATTTAATCAGGAAAGTCATGCAATAACTTATATGAAGGATTTGCTATTAGAATAGCAGTTACAGTATAAAGAAGAAAAGTGAAACACATAGAAAAAACAAGATATACAAAAATTACCACCATGTCAATTAATATTTAGTTGTAAGCCTTCCCATGGAGCGAACCAAGACTTTTAGTTCTGCAGCTGTTTTTTTTAATTATTTGATTTATATGCCGCCCTTCTCCGGAGACTCAGGGCGACTTACAATGTGTTAAGCAATAGCCTTCATAATTATACAAAGTCAGCTTATTGCCCCCACAAACTGGGTCCTCAATTTACCCACCTTAGAAAGGATGGAAGGCTGAGTCAACCTCTGAGTCAACCTCGAGCTCGAGGTTGACTCAGCCTTCCATCCTTTCTAAGATTTGAACTTGCAGTAATTGCAAGTTCAGATTGCAAGTTCAGATTGCAAGTTGAGATTTGAACTTGCAGTAATTGCAGACAGCTGAATGTTAATTACAGTGCTTTAGTCTGCCACGCCACCAGGCTCTTCTGTTATCATGTGAAGCCAAGATTGAATGATGGCTTCTATGAACTGAGTTTTATTGCTGGGTCGCTTCTGACTAACAAGTTTCTTTAGTCGGCTCCATAGATTTTCCATTGGGTTAACGTCTGGGCTATTCCCAGCCATTCCAGCAGTGGAATAGGATTATCTTGAAGGTCCACACACACACACACAAAAGTGGTGCTTTAGCCATCAAACCTCAAAAATACACTTTTCCCAAGAGGTTCCGACAATTTTGGCCACTACTGTAGTTTGGCGTGTGCTTCTGAGAACACGGCAATGTCCTCTAACAGGTTGACTTCTAGATCAGCCTCTCTCTCCAACTCAGGTTTGCTGATATTTCCATGCATGGGGGAATGGAATAATGGGTTCTTCCAGTTAGCTTCTGGCTCCAATGGGGGAGATATCACAGTGGAGGTGGGTGATTGATTGGCAACAGATCTCACCTCCCCACTATCCTGGTCCCGTCCTCTCCATCTTTTAATTGAGCTGTCGTGTTAATAGAATACAATAGAATAGAATAGAATAGAATAGAATAGAATAGAATAGAATAGAATAGAATAGAATAGAATAGAATAGAATAGAATAGAATAGATTTTTTTATTGGCCAAGTGTGATTGGACACACAAGGAATTTGTCTTGGTGCATATGCTCTCAGGGTACATAAACAAAATGTTCATCAATTAGAATTTTGTACTCATTTATTTATGTTTTTAGTTTATATAATTTTGGTGGAGGTTTTTTATGATTGTAAGCTGCCCAGGGTTACCTTGAAGTAAGATGGGCAGCCTATAATTTTTTATAAATAAATAAATATATTCTTCAAAGCTTAAAGAGGTGGGGAAAAAAAGAAAGAAATCAGATTAATAGAATAATACATTGTCTGGGAAGGACAAAGGCAGTCAACCAGCTCCATCTCGTGTGGTCCTGTCACTTCCTCCCTAATTCCCCAGGGCTTCCTGTCTGAAGATGTTTACTTCAATCCTACTGTCTAATCTATCTCAGTCACTTCTCCTTAAAGAAGAAGAACAGGAGGCCTTGAGGCTCTGATGAAACACTTCTTTCTTCTTAGGCTTTAATTTCTTCTTCCTGTGCAAAACTAGGCTAAGTTAATGGAAATCCACCTCTTAAGTTATGCCATGAGGATCAAGACCCAGTGGTCCTCATTTGGAAGAGATCTACCAGGGATCTACCACAAGGTCAAAATGCTATCTGTAAGCCTTCCCTTGTGAGCCCAGCTAGGTGGCAACAACTTACTGACCTTGGCTGGTCCTCATGAAAGGAGGTAAGGTCACATCAGTTGACTACTTGGGTAGGAAGCCACAGGGACATCCCACGCACCAAGCTAGTTTGCAGTGTTATGTGTCATCATCTTAAAAGGAGATGGTGACCCACTTCCTCATTACACTTTTTAAAAAATCTATAAAGATGTCCCCCAAGAATTGAACTCATTTGAATACAGCCTTTTTACCCTTTCCCTCCCTTTCTGCGAAAAACCAGGAGTGCTCAGATCTCCTTTTGATTCCCAAATTGGTGCAGCTGAAAAGCCACCGACATCACCCAACGTTGCTTCTCAAGTAAGAAGTGAATTTAAAGTAAGCCACCGACATCACCCAATGTTGCTTCTCAAGTAAGAAGTGAATTTACTTGTCCGATGCTCTGGATTTGAAAAGCAAAATGTGTTTGGGATTCAATTCCTCCTCATCTCTGCCTGTTGAAGCCAAATTTCTGCCCCAAAGGGTACCACAAAGATGTTCTCCAATCTTCATCCATGACTTGCATTAAAGATGGACAACTCACGGTCCATGTCCTACACATAGCAACAAAGCATTTCATCTGTAGCTCTCCAAGTGCAGAGTAAGCGGGGCTGAACATTTCAGATCTGATCGTTTTATTGGGTGGAGGGAGGCATCTGGCAAAAACCCATACTGTAGGCTAAAGGCACTTATATCAGCAAGCCTTAAAGCTAACCTCCCCAATCTCAGCCACCTGTTGGAGAGGCTTACGGGACAAAAAATAACTCTTTAGCTCCAAATCATCCCTTTCACCGTTGAAAAATCTTCCCCAAAATCAGTTCTTCAAAAGAAGGACCAAATGTGTCCCTGTTCAGTGAAAGACAGTGCTCCCCTCCTTCTCCCCACCCACCCAATTAAGGCTTACCAAAACAGAATGGTGTTTTCGGCTTTTGTTTGGGGGGAGCCACGCTGACCTGCAAAGAAAGCAAATGGAAATGGGCTGCTGATGTGGTTGCCTGCGGCGTTTGATTGTTGGTTTTAGAAAGGATATTGTAAGGCAAAGGGGGTGGAGTCAAGAGAGGAATTAGCCTGGAGTCATTAGGTTCCTATAATCCAACCCCTCTAGAATTCTGTTAATTCTTTATCTAGCACCAACGTAGTGCTGACTGTTAGTTAACTCAGGGGTCAGCAACCTTCGGCTCTGAAGCCGCATGTGGCTCTTTCATCCCTCTGCTGCGGCTTCCTGTCGCCACCACAATTTTGAGAGGAGTTTCCGGTTATGGGGAGGAAAAGCACAGCGCACCAGGAAAAGACTCTATGGCAATGGGGAGGTTTTCCAGTCAGCTCCACAATTGATAAGGTGTTCAGTTAGGACAGGTAGAAGAAAAAGGATGCTGTGCTAGAAGAAGATTCTATGGTGGGGAAACAAGACTTCCGGTCGGCTCCAGAATTGAATGAGGGGTTTCCAGTTAGGACCTTTGTGGCTCTTTGAGTGTTTAAGGTTGCTGACCCCTGAGTTAACTAGATTCTTGTGTATAGGCACGAGCAATACATCAGCTTAACTGGAACTTAACAAGTGGTCCTGGCCTGACCGAGTCAGGCTCTTTATGAATTGGAGAGCACAACATTCTCTCTCCTGCCAACATCAACATCCCAATCCTGTTGCACCTAGAGAGGGTGGCCAAACCTACTGCCACTCATTTAAGAAAGAGTTCAGACTATAACTGAAGCCAGTTACGGAGCAATGAGGTGAGAAAGCTGGAGAGATAATTAACTCAGCCCAAAGAACAGGTCTAGTGACTTAGGACTTCCTTCTCCTCCAATTCTTCTTCTCCTCAATTTACTTGCTCACTCTTTTTATCGCCTCTACCTCTACGGAGTTCGTTGCAGGATAAAAATAACAAAAATCAGTTCCAACAAATTCATGCATGTTGACCATTTATTTTTTAGCTTCATTACCAATAGGCTGATCCTTAACCATCAAACTGATGAAGAACCTCAATAGGTAGTCAGATTGAGGTTGCCCATGTTTTTGACCCAGCTCCCTGAACACGACAAACCCTCTAAAGGTAACTCAAAGATTCCTTTATTAGTGTTGTGGCCCCGTCCTCTGAGCCTATCCCATTGGAGGAAGGAAGCTCTGAGCAGGAGGAAGAGGAGCCAGCCAGATCTCCCAGCCCCCCCCCTCTGGCACCGTCTCAGGTGCCAGCTGAAAGAGAGCCAAGTAGTGGGGAAACAGGTGTCTCAGATGAGAGTGAGGGAGAGACGTCATTCCTGGACGCACGCCAAAGAAGGCGAGATAAACGCTTACTGCAGCTGCGGAGACGCATGAGGGAATAGACCTGAGTCACTGGACTGGAGTCACAGGATCAATGAGTCACTGGACCACACCCAGAGACTATATAATAGACAGGGGGGTGGTAATGATCTCTGTGATGAACAAATACTCTATCGGATAGGCATTGGAGTTACAAGCTGAAGCTGATCAGAGACTTTGCTGAATATTTGTGGTGCTTTTCTTTCTGTGTACTATTAAAGTCCTTGGCAGACGGTGTGCATATCGCTGCCAAGTTTGAGATAAGAACTGTGGAGTGTGCCAAGTGCTTCCTTAACCCTCGACTGGCTGTGTTTTTGTGGGTATCTGCAGAGGGGGACAGATCAATTAGGAGTGCCAGCAACCCCAGCAAAAAGTTTCTCTCTCACTGCAGGCTAACAAATCCATCCGGCAGGGAGATGAATAGTTGTCTGCCATTTCTATTCATTTCCACCCCCTGCCTTTTATCCCCAGAGCTAGGGTGGGGCTTCGCTAGCAGCGGTGGCTCTTCCGTCCTAAGAATCAGCCCACAGATTTCCACTGCTCTCCTCTCCTCTGTGCATCCTCGCGTGAGGCACTGGACCCGACTGTTACTCCTCTTCTTCATCAGCCACCTCCAGATCTGGGGTCTGTTGACTCTCCATCTGAGGGCTGACGGATGGCCCAGGCTCCACCTCTGTCTCTCTCTCTCTGCTAGCTCCAGTCCCTCTTCCCCCCTCGGAGCTCTCAGCTTGCCTTGATGCTGACCCTGACTCTCACGCCTCCTCCTCCTCCTCTGATCGGCTGCTGGAGGGGCCAGCAGCTGAGAGGCCACTCATCAGTTGGATGGGTAAGGATTAGTCTATGGTAACCAATAATCACCCATTTCCGACAAATAGGTTTTATTAAGAAACATATGCACTTTTCCCATTGCTGCTTCATGCTTACTTAGCTCCATGACAGAAATGAAAAGACCTGTGCTCATGAGACACCTATCCATACTGGTCAAGCGTTCTCCTTATTGAGTTATATGTTTGTTTGATTAGGAGGCAAAGAGGTGGAACTCTTAAAAAAATCAAGAACAAGAATTATGAGGTCCAGAAATGCAGGGAAAACATTAGGACTAACAATAGGTTCCCGGGGGGACGATGACAACAACCCAAAACTCTGTTTTAGCCTTACCTTAGAGATGTAGGTCAGTTGTAGAGATCCTACTGCTTTTGAGCCTACAG